>CM064333.1:54141236-54178736 GCA_032595735.1 Pelochelys cantorii | reverse complement strand
TTCAACTTTCTTACCTATGTATCTTCATCATGTTACCTTTATGGTATGCCTATTTCCAGCAGAAAGGAACATTACCAGATAGCATCCTGCATGTCTTACATAATTTGCAGTGTCCCCCCCCCCCACAAAAAAACCCCCACCAACCTCTTAAACTTCTTCAATAGCAGTCTACAGTTGCTCTGAAGATGGGCACCGATCAATCGCTTGTTCAGACCGGTCTGTATTCTAATCTTAACTTCAATTCTCAAGAGGCAAAAGATTTCTGAATCCAATAATCTGGTGTCTGGGGACTTTATATCTTTCTCGCTGCTGTTTGCTATACACAGAAAGCCTCTATTTACTACCAAATAAAAGAAATACATGTATGTTTCTAATACAAACACTAAAGCTAGTTCTGTTCAGCCACGCTCAAAACAGTGGATGTGAAGAACTATGTATCTCTTTAATTGCAAACAAAGGCACAGATTTGCAGAGCACAGCTGCAGCAATAAACAGAAGTGGTGATACAGTTGCTACAAATTAAGAAATGAAGCAACTTTCTTTGAATTGCATACACCCTGAGACCAAACAGCCCTGACTCTTACCGCTGGCCAGTTTATTTGCAAACTGATTGTTTAAAACTCTGTAAAGTGCAGTACTTGCTTTTGATTCCCCAGAAACTTTCAATCGTTGCCAAAATGGCGAGATGTGTTTTCTCTAGGAATTTGTCTCTGCTTCGAAAACGACGAGGGTTTTACCTCTTGTTTACCTATGAGCAGTTCTCCATTGTATATTTTGCAGTATAGGACTTTACCAGAGGCTTATCAGTTATTCAAACCCATCAGGAAAAGTTACTTAGAGGGAAAGTTTTGCCCAATCGCAGGAGAGATTAAAGCAATCACTTCCTCTAACGTTGGAGTAAATGCAATTTACGAGTAGAAGTTAGTTTTAAAAGATTGTAGTGTGAATTTCCAAATGCCACCATATTAAAACTCTTCGAGTGCTCCACGCACACCAGAAGATCCTCTCAGAGCCGGGTTAATCTGGTTAATAGGCTCCGATGAAAGGACAAAGCTACTCACCTGAAAGATGAGGTGTTGGCACGTTATTGCGAATCTCACTCAATAGAAGATTTATTTGAAGTAGAAAATGTAAACGAAAAATGTTCTTTGATTATACTTGCATCTAGTCAAACCCCCAGGCGCAAGTAAAGGCAATGTTATTTACCTGCACCTGTCCTCTTTTCATGTCTTTGCTAAGGATTGTTGGCCTGTGTATTTTTAAACTCAGCCCTTCTTATTCGATGTTTTCGTGAATGCTAGACAAGGGCTGTCATTTTATTGCTGCAATTATATTCTCATGACCCGTGATGTTTCCACTGGAGCGGTGATGGAAGCAGCAGGTGTACTGAGGAGATAAAAGAAATCTAGAGGACGACCTGTGTTTGCAACAAACTAGTCATTTCTCGACTTAGGAAAGACTGGGTCAGTCAATAACCGTTTTCTAGGCACTGACCACAAATAAAGTATTTCTTGGCATTTGATAACATTGTGCCATCGTGCTGTAAAATCTAAGGATATATTTGCAATTACAACATGATTTTTAATGGGCTGCTATTGACTTGCCTCAAAGTTAGTATTGCAAACAGAAAAAGTCATCACTCTGTTTGTAGGCGACACAAGGAACAACGTATTTTGACTCCGAATTTCTGTTTATTTTCCATTCACCACACACGCCAGGATTTTGCTCCCCAAACGAAAGAAAAATGAGCGACTCTCTTTTCAATGGGGCTTTTTGCGAAATCCTGCCCTAACCGTACACACACGTTGATTCGGGGCAATTTTCTATAAACGGGAAACGATGCTCTCTCTCGAATCCGGAGTACTAATAATAATAGTGTTGCACGCGGTGCCAGCCGAGGCACGAGACGAATTAAAAAAAAAAAAACCCTCCAAAGCAACACTCGGGGCCGTTTCTCAGCCGTGAACTTCAAACCTGACCTTCCCCCCAGGAAGCCCCGATAGGCTGCGGAGCCCCAGCAAACCTGGCAGGCCGCAGAGGCTCTCAGAAAGTCCGCGCCCCAGCGCCAGGGAGGGCGGCTCCGAGCGCGGCGCCAGGGGGACTGGATGCTCTTGCTCCAGCTCCTGCTCGCTGGGGAATGGGACGGAACGTTCCGCTTCGAAAGCAGCGTGGGGCCGCTCCAAAGCAAGCGGGCCCCCGTTAGCTAAGGCCAGGGGCAGCCCGGCTCCAGCGGTGCTGAAGTTGGGATGCGCCGCAGGCGGCGGCGCTGAAGCCGGAAGGTGGAGCGGATCAGCGCGATCTGCAGAGGAAAACGGCCCGCCAAGGGCTCCAGGGCTGCGGCTGATGCCTGCCACCGGCAGCGGGCTGGCACCGCTTAAGGGGAGGGGGGAGATATACCCGGGGCACACCCATTGCTGCTGCAGGGCAGGTGCTTCTGGGCCAGGCCTCTAGCCGGAGAAGCCCAGAAGGAAGCACAAGTTTCTTCTCTGGCCGCCGCGCTCAGGGCCCAGGGAGGAGTGAGCCAGGCGGGCAGTGCACGCTGCCATGGCTGCGAGGTGCCATCTCATGGGCAAAAGTGGCTCTCGGAGCCAACCAGCAGGAATCCTAGGGGCTGCGGCAGCCACAAGCCCCTTCCCTGGGTGCAACCTTCCCACCACCCCAGCTGCTGCTCAGGGGAACAGAGTATCCGCCACAGGGCAAGACTCTGCTTTGATGCCACCTGGGACACTTTACATCTATTACCGCGACCCCGGATGTTTGTCAAAAGCCCCCAAGCCTGCCAGGCTGGTGGAGAAATGTCCTCCACCGGGAGTGCGTGTGCGCTATGAACTGTCCCGCTCTCTGATTATTATTTCAACACCAGGGGACCTGCACTGAAGGGTGTGGCTGGGCAGCTCCCTTTGATTCCAATGGCGATTTCAAAGCTCTCCAGTGTCAGCGGTCACAGAAAGTGTCTCTGCCAGAAATGTACCTTGCTGGGATGAAATTAAGAGAGCCGCTGCAGCTGGCACGTTTCTGTTTTCTAGGAAGCTTTCTGACCCCGCAAGGCACCCTGCCATCCACCTCACCTCTGCAAGGCCCATAAACAGCGGCAGACTGCTCAGCCGGAGCCCGGCAATATTTATATAAAAACTAAATTCGAAAGCCCCTCCCCATGATAACTACGCCGGAGGAAGCAAAGCGATTGTTCATTTAGTAGAACAATGCACTCTCTGTCTTGCCAGTTCCTGGAATGAGAGCCAGTGGGAGGGAGTGTGTGTAACAATAGGAGGAAACGTGGAAGGTTCCAAAGACACCTGTTCTGTCTCATTTTCCAAAGCCACACTTAAAAAATGATAAAGGAACGGGTTTTATTTATTTTTCCACCACGACATTCAGTTATAACAGTATTGATTGTTTTAAAAACAGGACCGATTCCTGACAGAACTAGATAGGTAACAAAAAAAAAACCAAAACAAAACAAATAAAAAACCCAACGTTGGGATGATACTAAACAACTGTCCTACAACAGGTGAGCAGACAGTAGGAAAGAGATAGAATGGAGGTGTCCACACAGCAACCGATTTCAGTCTATTAAAACCCACACATCCCATGGACTCTACAAGAAAACTGTACATAATAGCAAATAAAGTTATTTTTCAAAGATTGATTGTCCTTCACTTAAAGCGCTCAGCTCACTTAACCTCTTTTATTTATTTATGTTAGCAGGACTAGTGTTTATTCCCTCCTCCTCTCCCTCTCTTTTCACTTTCCTTCTTTTGAACTACAGGAATGAACGCAATTATACAATGAAAAAAAGAACCCTTTTTTCACCATTAAAATAAAAGCAGCGCTTTAAGAATTTTCGTACAATATTGCACAGTTCAAAAAGTACAATAGTTTTGTTTGTTTTACAAAAAATCCCAAAAGGATACAGATTTTTTAAGGTTGAAATGCCATTTCAAAGAAAATAACCTAAGGACAATAATAATCCACAATCAATTGTTTTAAAATAAAAAAAATTATAATAAATAAAGGATCATCCACCCTGTGTATATAATTAAGGTGTTTTTTTTTTCGTTTTGCCTGTATTTCTTTCGCGTTATAAAGTCCCATCACAGAAACCGAACAATGCAAAACATTGGCAAAGTGACCAGGCAAATTTGTACAAAGGTCTGGTTAAATTAAAAGCCACATCTGATGGCGTCTTTGAGTTGTATCAGAACCGAGAGGATTAACAGGGTTGGGAAAGAAGGAAAGGCATGAAAGGAACAGAAATTCCGTTTTCCGCTAGCATTTGGCAAATATGGAGGAGTAAACCGCGATCATTTTATTTATTGTTGTTTACAAAAATAAAATTAAAGCCACAAAGATCAGCGCAATATTTTGTTCACGTTTACAAAAAGATGTGACAATCCTAGTGTTCTCTACAAGTTTCCGCTTCAACTCTGGTTTTATTTAGGGTTATTTTTCCCCCTCTCCTAACAACCACCCTTTAAAAAAAGAGCATCAAATATTGGCTTGATGAATTGCACAAATCATTGGAGTACTTACAAAATTACTGATCATTTACAGCTGCTCCGTTTCCTCGGGCCTCTTTCCTGACCTAGAGGTTTTGGTGATTTTTTTTCAAGCCACCCCCTCCCCACGGGCGCACCAGACTGTTGAATGGGGTCAGTCCTCAGACGGGTCGCAGAAGCGGTACTGATGTGACTACCGGGTGGGAGTAGTAGACCGGGTGGGGGAATGTTAAGAGGGGCTGGCTGACGGGTACGTTGGCCGCCGAGGTGCCGTTCTCGGCGGTGGAGTTCTCGTGGTACAGGATAGGCACCCTCACTATTCTCTGTGCGGCCGCGTGGCTGAGGTTGGCAGCCTCCAGCTCTGCGGCCAGCTGCCTTTTCCACTTGTTTCTTCTGTTCTGAAACCAGATCTTGACCTGGGTCTCTGTCAGGTGCAGAGAGGCGGCCAACCCGGCCCGCTCCGAGCTGCTCAGGTACCGCTTCATGTCAAAGGTGGATTCCAGCTGGAAGACCTGGCTCCGGGAGAAGACGGTGCGGGTCTTCTTCTTCCGGCAGGGCTTCTTCTCCGGGCTGTCCTCTCGGGCTTTCCAGTCCTCCCGGGCCTCCTCCTTCTTCCCCTCCTCCGAGTCACTCTCCTCCAGAATGATCTCCTCGGGGCTTTTGGAGTCCAGCTCCTTGCGGTCCGACTCAGCCTTGAGCAAGGGGTCTGGGGAGTCTCTGTCCGTGCCCGAGGCCGGGGAGGAGTCTCGCAGAAGAGATTTCTCTGCCGCTAAAGGAAATCGAAACATACAGCGCCTTTAGCACCACCAGGCCTGAGGCACCAGCCCGGCGCCTCCCTGCCCGCTGAGCCACACAGCAGAGAGGGGCTGCTCCCTGCTCTCCACGGGGCCCGCTGCCACCTTAGCCTCCCCCCAGAAAGGAACCAGCTGGAGGCCACTCCCTGGTGCCTGTCCAGCTCCCGACCCAGCCTGTTAACCGCGCGGGAGCCCGGACGGGAACAGCCCCCCCTTCACCGGGCAGCCCGGGCACCTGCCTACCCTCGCTCCTGCCCCAGGAGAGCGGAACCCGCGCAGAGACACAGACAGACAGAGTCGGGCGGTACCTTCCGGCCTGGGCAGGTGGGCTCCCGCGGTGCTCAGGGTGTAGGGGTACCACCAGGAGGTGGGGGACCGCTCCAAGTAGTGCGCCTGCAGGGCAAAGCGCTGCGCCGGGATCTCAAAGCGAGGGAAGGCGAGCTCGCCCACCTGGGAGAGGGCAAAGCCGGCTCCATCCAGAGCCCCCTTGGCGGCCGGGGCGAAGAGCGCTCGGGGCTGCTTAGGGGGCGCCTTGGGGTGGTCTCCGTTGAGCAGGTTCTTGATGGAGAAAGGCGACTCCTTGGGCGGCGGCGGCGGCTGGCTGCTGGGGGGCTCCTGTCCGGTCTCAGGCATCCTCCTCCCGGTCTGTGGCAGGGCAGCGGCGGCTCAGACCATACACCGCCCTCTCAGTCCCGGCGCGGGGCACCCAATCCGGGCGGGGCTGGGGCAGGCTGCGAGCGGGCGGCGGGGCGAGGAGGCAGCGTCTCCGCGCATGGGGGGCTGCTCAGCCGCCGGAGACCCCCCAGAGCCCGGGACCCAGGGCTGCTGCGGGGAGGAGGCGAGGAGGACCAGCGCCCGGCTGCTGCTGCGTCAGTCTGGCGCCGGATGCTAATGATGAAATCAAAATGTCATCCAAGTTAAATGCAGGGAGTACACGGCGATTGGGCACGCACAATGGCAAACGGGATTAGGCGGCAGCCGACGGGAGAGGGCTCCGCACAGCCCCAGCCCCATGCAGCAGCAGCCTCCCCCCACCCCCCTTTAGACGTGGTGCTTTGGCTCCGGGCTATAAGAGCTCGCCTGTTATTGGCTTTATATAGTCCAATTAGGCAGCAAATGAGGACGGGGCTATTAGCACAAAAGGATATTGGCTCTGCTAAAGCACCACTAGAAGTGCAGGAGGCAAATGACACAGATCTCACCGCTCATGCCACAAAACCACCCCCTCACACTTCCTCCTGGCTCTCCCCGCCCCAGCGGCACAGAGCCCCGTGGCTTGCAAACGCAGCCCGTGCGGGTAGGATTTTTTTTGCGGGGCGGGGGGGGGGGCTCATCTATATAGCGCTGTCTTCTCCTAGAGCCACCCACCTCCCACACTGGGAAGGGAACAGGGCTCGCCTGGGGGCAGTTCCTGCTCTTTCCGGTAGGGAGAGAATCGGAAGACCCAAGGCAGAAGAAAGCTCAAACATGACTCCAAACAACAACCTAAACGGGCTGGCATCCCGTAAACGTCTCACTCCGCAATGGATCGCTCCCCGAGTCTCCAAAACACACAAAGGGCAAGGCTTCTACAGGCCCCAGTCCCAAAAGTGTCACAAGGCAGTGATTCATAGTGACATGAAATGGGGATTGCTACTGGGCGTTTCCACTTCCCCGGTTTACACCCCAATTTGACAACGGTGTTCTTGATTCACTCATCACCCAAATTACATTGACAAGTGGGCTTCTACCAGTAGAGCATAACTTTGTCTTTCGCTTAACACAAATCCTGCTTTCAGAAAAAGTATTGTTACCGAGCTACGACACTAATCTGTTATATTAACTATATTATATAAACACAGCAGGGAGTCGCGAGGCACCTGAAAGGCTAACATCATTTTGGCATAAACTGTCGTGGGCAAAACCCACTTTGTCAGATTATATAGTTTTATACAGAATGATGATGATGACGACGATAGCTAGCTAGCACAGCAACATGTTACATATAAGTCTAACAATGTGAGAGGATGAAAAAGTGGGTTCTTTTAATACTGGTAATTTGTAAAGTGTAGTTTGGTTTTATTCAATTACAAAAAAAAAAAAAAAAAAAAAAACAACAACCCCAACAACCACCAAACAAACAAAGGCCAAAACCTTTAACAAATAGGTATCTGGATTATATACTTCGTCTTCCAGGGTCCTATTTACAGATTATTATGAGTTTAATAGCCGAAGATATACTTTCCCTCCTTATGAATATTTTCTAGCAACATGTATCGTCTAAAATAGAACACCACAGAGTTAAGGACGGGTAACACTGTAAGCAAACCTGTCAATGTTTCCTAAGAACTAGGCTACTGTTCACAATTTATTTTTTACAATGGGGCAGGTCAACTAGCAACATTCACACGGCCCGTACTTTTTTGGAGGATAGCTTCTTGTGTTTGTGGATGTATTTAGGATTGCTGTTTACACGCCCAAACCAGCAATTTGTATTGACACTTCACATTTTGCACAATATGCAAAAGCTTCTAACCTACAGCGTCGAGCGTTATTTGTTCTCTGTTTAAATAGTTCAAATGGAAATGGCAACAAATGTATAAGAACACTGATCTGACGGAATCCAAAATAAACCCCACAGCTTTTCCGCCTTTGCTGGATTCTTCTTATGTAGTTCTTTCTTTCATTTTGTTACCTTTGTGTTTGACTCGGCATGTATGACTGGCACTTTTGAAAATTAAGACTAGCTGAAATACATTGGAGTTTTTTTATATTAAAGATTTTTTAATATGGAATGGGATTTTGTTGTAAACTATTTGCTGTCTTGATTTCCTATAAATAACTTCTGTTAAAGTAACGTCCTTTAAAAGAAACCCCATTTTATGTAGTGTTCAGGCATCTTCTGAGCATAGTTTTCTGAAGATTTTCATGAATTCCAATTATATTCTACGTGGGTCCTGAGGAGAAAACTCCATTAAAATATTATATATTCAAATGTCGTTTTCTCTACAGGAATATCTGTCTCGATATTAAACGAATATGTAGGTTTTATGAATACAGATATTCATACAAAATGATATTACGATACTCCTTTCTGCAGGTAAAAAGCATCTGCTCTTTTACACGCTTCTGTAGCTTGGAATTAGTGATGCTATGCTTATTCTGAGAAACTCCAACAAAGTTTGCTCTGAAAAATGTCTATTCGATTTCAAAACACGGACGTCATCTCATTTTGTAATATTCTGTCCTGCAATAAAAGAATAAAAGCACGATCTGTGTACAGTGAAGGTTTTTCTTCCGGAATAAATACACCACTGATTGTTCGAGTCGGAGGCTTTCAGCGCTAGTATGGAGCTCCAACTCTCCAGCAAAAGTTGTACCTTCGATGCTTTGAGTAAAGAGGATTTTATCCCGACAGACTCAGAATCTGGGGTAGGGAATTACTGGACAAGTTGGTATTTTCCCTCACAAATATATCTGATGTAATAAATCTAAGAAATGTGACCATTGAAAATACACGCCAGTATACCTCTATTTTTGCACATACTTCCCTTTGAGACGAGCCAGTTTATTTCCAAGTAGCGGAATAACTAGAAAACACATATTGCCTCAGGGTCTTTGCAGAATATAATTCGTGGCCACCTGTTTCCAAAGCTTGCTCCTTCACTTTCACTCTATGATATCATCCTGCCAGTCAAACTTTAACATTCTTAGGGTCTCTTCCCGGAAAAATAGATCAGAAGAGAGAGAAAAGATGCAAGTTGTCCGGACTCATTACCAAAGTCTCTCAGTCACTCCGGATCCAATTTTTTGGCTTTAAATGGCATTTCGAGTACTTAGGCTAGCATGGAAAACACAACACTTCTTTTTAAACGCTTGTATTTACCGTCCCAATCCGGCTTCATCTCTCTCTAGCACAAAACTAAAGCGCATAGCGCCCTCTGCCGGAATTCCCCATCGTTCGGTAGCAACTCGCGTTTGAGAAGCAAGAACGGAAGCAAATCAATAGCTATTTTACAAGGCTATAAGGGGAGAATATTCTTCTCCAAGATCCATCTTTTTTGATATTTGTAAAGCCAGCAGGAGTTTTGTGTTCAGGGGACAAGGGAATTGCATCAGCACATAGCTATCTCATTTGAGCTAAAAGTCTAAAAAACCCACCACCACCCCAGTCAGAACACTGCTGTAATCGGAGGATATTTATTTTCACGTCATGAATTCGATCAGAAAGAAGAAAGTGCAGAGATCAAGACAGTTATGGTGCCGCCTTCAGTCGCACTGAATTGGCCCCTCTTTATAAAATATGTATGGTTGAACTGGGCGAGCTGTGTTCAGAGGCATTTCAATTTCTGGGCTTTGTTTTTAACAGGAGTCGTCTTGTAAACGTTATTTCATACTGCCAGAATAGGTCTCACGGATTGAGTGCCAAGCCTGCAACGACACAGTGGAATGAAATTTAGGAATAGGATGTGCTGTGAGCTAAAACGAGACTTTAATCGGAAGCGGTAATGATTTTGCATCACATGGTCCGTGTATTTTCGCACAAGTCCTTTGAAAAGCCTTAACAATACATAATCATCAGTGATTTCTAACAGAGAACAGGGAATGAGGAGTGAGAGACAGAAAATACATGCTGGAGGGCGGAGGGGCATAGTCTCTAGTTCTTTTGGATTATATGCCAAATATTGTATGTCGAAAAAGGACTAAATAGTGAAAAATCCATACAGGTAGAACTGGTAGGCTGAAAGGAAGAATATGCAGGGAGAACAGCATGCATGTAGAACAGGCAGGCTGAAGGGAGGATATGCAGACGGCTGTACATATATGAAAAGTACAGGCACAAACTGTGAATGGGAAATACAATGTAGAAAACACATTACACAATCGGATTGTGGCATGAGATGAAAGATTCACGAGGGGAAACAAACGCTTAATTAAAAAAAAGAACTGTATCTCATTCTCTATCCATTTTGTTTCTCATACAGGAGTTGTCAATCTTATGTAGGAATTAGGGCCGGCTGCCTAAAGACCAGACTGTCACTGCGCTCACCGGGTTTTTCTTTGTCTCTTTTCCCAGCCTAGTTTGTAGGCTGCCAAGGTAGGGGACCCCACTATCGTCTCAGAGCGCTTAGATGCCATGGTAATGGATGCATGAAGATCAATTATCCAATAGAGATTAAGGGTTTCTTGAAGGTGGGGCGGCGGGGGGAGGTGTCAGGTCGCTGAACAAAGCAGTGGGAGAGGTTTACCCCTTGACTTCATCAAGAGATAAGCACATGTTTTCTGATTGTTTGAGCCATCCAACTAGTGGGACCAGATTCTGAACCCTGAATTTGTTTTCATTATACTTGAAAGACTTATGAAGCACAGAATAGTATCGATGTGGCCCAAGCTGCCCTTGAAAGAATTACCCACGTGGTTAGTGTACATCAGCTCACTGGGTTTTAGGCTGATAATCTGCTGTGGTTCTTAGATCACAACTGAATCCATAATCTGGATTACCATTCTGAAGGAAAAAGTCCATACAAAGTATCCGACCCACATCAAGCAAGTATAAGTCTGAAAATGTGAAATAAATTTGAACACCTATAATGAACCCTTGGCCTGGCACAAAAAGAAGACGAAAATCAAATGTTCAATCACAGATTCAAGAAGGGGGGAAGATCTGTATTTAAACGAGTCAATGACTACAACATGTAAAACTTCTTTCCCTCCTTCCTTTCATTTAACAGATAATCTGGCTCATTCGTTAAAAGTACATGGAACAAACGGGTGTAATCTTCCTGAGATAATAGGGAGCTGTCCAGCAACGTGAGTTTTTAAGCAAACCCTTGCAACGAGGGTCCTCCTAAGGATTTATGTCACTTCCTGGAAAATTTGGGGTCTATAAACTCAGGAATGGATTACACAGTAATGCAATATTTTCATCTGCGACAGCTACAACCTCCAACATATATTCTTCAATTTATGTAACTTTTTTTCAGACTACGATGTGTGATAGAACAGAATGGGAATTGCTCATAGAGCAGGTTGCAATAAATACTGCTCAGGTATTGCTGATTTATGGGATTGTAACGATCATGAGAGAGGGATAAAACTAGAGACAAATTTAATGATCTAAATCAGGGGTTTTTGCATTGCCTCCCTCGCGGTGGTATCTAAATGGCTTCCTCATTCATGAGACTGGACAAAACGAAGCCCTCCGTGAACATGTATATTACATTCCTTGGGTCTTCTGTATTATACAGTTTGGCCCCTTTAGTTACTCTATAGTCACTAAGTCATGCAAAGAAATGACTGAGTTCAGAAAAAGTCCCAAGAGATACAGAAATGAGTTAAGTAGAGAGACATATCGGCGGAGGGAGAGGGGAAGGGGATTGGCTTTAGTTTATGAGCATCTTCTGTGCACATAGGCATCTTTTTCACTCCCAGGCAGCCTGCAAAGGGGGAGGGCGGAGGACGGTACAGGCTTATGCCCTTTCTTTGCTTCTTTGGGAAGGAGGCTTATGAGATGCGGTGCTTTCCGGCTTTTTACTTTAGAAATCAAATCTCATCTCCCCTGTGTTGCAGCAGGTCTCTCTCAGATGACTCAGAGATGTGAATTGGGTGCTCTCTCTGCTCCTAATGGTCCTAAATCCTTAGCAAAGGCTCCCCCTTCCCTCAATGCCTCAATTAATCAGGTTTTCTGACTCTCCAATCGAAAGAGCATTTTAAGCAGGTTGTATTAAAAGAACACCCCTTCTTACTCAAGTTTTCACTCCCGGTATCTGTGACATCATAATTTCACCAGATTTTCAGTTATCCATAAAGTCTTCCAGGGTAGATGAGACATGAATTTCTAATGTAAAAAGCAGGGGGAACCGACATCTCTGTTGTTGAAAAAAAACTTGATCGTTCAGTCCTCTGTAAAGAAGCAAGCAAGCAAACACACAAACAAACAAAAAAAAGGACAACTCCACTGTTTTCCTCCTTTTCCCATTTCAGGTCTCTTTCCTTATCAGACTAAGGGACTACACAGTTATTATTTTTATGTCCATCACCACAGGATGTGCGCACAATAGACCCGGTCATGAACCAGTGTAAATCAGACTAGCTCCATGCCTCACCTATTTTTGTTGTATACTTTGTGCTTCTAGAACAGGATTGTTAGCATTGTGGTTTAAATACATAATAATGATTTAATTAGTGTTTCCATTCAAAATTAATTGGCTAATCTACACATGAATCAGTTGTGTGAATAAAAATAAGAAATTACTCTAAATCACATCAGGCAGCTATCCCAAACATTTCAGATTTAGCCTTGTGCTATACTGAAAATGGCTTATCTGATTATTTATCTTATCAGAATATATTCTTTGGGCAGGAATTCAATTTTATTTTTATAATGAAACATTTCTGTAGAGCCATATGTTTACAGTGGGCCTTTGAGACTACATATTATATCATCTTTGCTCTATGCTGCAGTACTTTAAGCCATACCAATTTATATGTTAGGAGAATTACCAGCTGCAAGGTATTCTGGTTTAGCCCATTCAAGTTCTTGTACCTTTTTCACCACCATAGTATCTGAGCATCTTCAAGCAGGGAATTAAGGGATATGACAAACCCATGATTTGCTCTTTCTCTCATCCTCTCTAGAGGATAAGTGTACACAGAGTGTTTTTGAAAGTTAGTAGGGGGCTGCACCCACAGCTTGCTATGTTCACCAACCCCCCGCTCTCTGGCCATTTTTGCAGCCAGAGAACCTGATGACATCATTCTGTTGTGTGGTATGAAAAAATTTTTTATATATAGAAAGAGATTTTGTTCATTTATTTGTTATAAAAGTGCCCATGCTGCTTTGTGTTTCTACTAGAGCAGTGGTTCTCAACTCGTTTCAGTCCACGGACCACCAGACCAATCAAAACATTTTCGTGGACCACCTCCAGCACATGTTGCACAGGACGAATGACACAGCAACTGCTCAGCATGATTTCAGCAGCTACACTGACGCTTACAGCCTCAGATGGAAGTTACTGAAGTTACTGGCAACACAACGTGGTTGCATCCTAGGTGATGCTATGGATGACACGCTACATGCTTGTGAACATGGCGTAAAACAGCCTAACGGTGGTGCCTGCTCACGCCGGTGACTTTGGACAATGTTATTGTGAGCCACCAAAAAAGTCACTATGGACCACCAGTGGTCCATGGACCACAAGTTGAGAACCACAGTACTAGAGAAAGCAAGTTTGGAAAACAAGCATCTGACAAAGTCGGTCTTTGCCCAAGAAAGCTTATGCTCCAATAAATCTGTTAGTCTATCAGGTGCCAAAGGACTTCAAGGTGGAAGACTGCACCTTAGACTTTAGAGCAGATGGTGGTGAGGTTTGAGGTTAGCTCCTGTGGAAATTAATTCTCCCAAACAAACTCTTCAGCACAGACACATTTTGCCTTTCCAGTAGAAAGTTGTTTGCCAGAGAAACAGAGCTATTTATCAATGGCCTTGGCCAAAGACCACTTACTGCAGAAGCATAACACCTTGCAGTAAGAGTTGCGGGATTAGGCTTGAACACACTTGCATTTAACATCCTAGTGCAGCTGCCCAGCAGTCTGATACAACAAGGTATTTAAGCACATGGCTCACTTTAAACAGGTGCTCAGAGTATGGCAGTGCTGTAGTACTTCATTACATTGGGGCCTACTTGGGGGGCAACCTGCTTGTGCAGAGTAGAAAAAAAAGAACTAAAAAAGGAACCAAGAATACAGAGAGCAGTTCATCTCTGTGTAAATTATCCCTCCAGCATGGGAAGACTAAATTCAACCTTCACCAGTCATCTATAATGGATACTTCCACCATCAGATAGATTTTAAGGCTGCCTCTTTATGTTATTCAGGCAGCAAAATTCCCTTCCTTAAACACCAAAGATGAATAAGTGCAGCCTTCACAGTCTAGGATATTTTATTATATACAAATAATTTTTTCTCATTCATTTATTGCAAATTGTTAAATCATTACGGGATATTCTAAATTTCAGTTATATACAAAATCTTTTATATTTGTCAGTTCTTCAATGGCTTCTGTTGTAATATCCTACTGAAATCTAATGTTAATTGCAAATAAAAGCAAAGCAACTTTAATTTCAAATAGAATATCTGATGGTATAGAGTAGTTTAAAAAGTTCATCAGCATCAGTTTGGGGCAGATGCTTTACTCAGGAGTGAAGAAGTAATGAGTAAGTTATTTTGGACATCCCACTCCAGTACGATTTGTTCTGTGGTTATAGATGGTGTAGGAAAGCTCTTTTAATGCTTTAGAGAGTTTTAAATTCTTATTTAACTTTTCTTGTATCCCTTTATCAATAAAGCTAGGTGCCTTCATTCCTAGGAATCACAACGTCAAGGGCTCAGGAGATAAAAATTAAAAGTAGCAAATATAAAACCCCTCTAAAAATGACCTAAAATAACATTTCCATCTATACAAATGGAATGCTTTGACAAGTCTGTCTCAGAATTTTCCAAGATCTGAAGTGACCCACTGGCAAGCTACACATCTCTTTCCAAATATGATAAAACTTCTCATCTCTAGTCCTTGGGGATGTGATAAAATAGACCTTTTCATTTCTGACACTTCTGTTTATACAATCGGGGCTGAACCTGGCCTATGCTGGCCTTCAGGCTGGGGGTAATTTTTGAAGGGAGGAAAAATATTTCTAGGTGGGCTAATTCTTGTAAAATGTTATCTGTCTGAAGCTGCTCTGTAGTTTGGTGTGTGACATTAAGTCCGGGGAAAACAGGTTAGTAGGCAAATCATATGGCCTTAGCATGTTATGATTAATATTACACACATGTGAGGATATATCATGTCTTAAACTTACCACAAGCCTCCACAACTTTCCCCCTCCTTGTGACTTGCACACTAATCCTTTTCCTATTCTGCCATATTGTGTGGCAGTAATCTTTGCTAAAATAGGCAGTCAACAAGCCAGCTATTAAAACACTATGAAATCCATAGTCAATTTATATGAAGCACTTTATTCAGTCAATGACTTACAGAGAGCAGTTTCTTTCATTTTGCTAGAGTAAGACCTCGGTCTTAAAAAAACCTGTAATGGGATCTTTGCTGTCCATGCAGAACAGAAAGGACCTAACCTCTCGAAGTCTCATCCAAATGACCCATGTGCAGTAAATTTCATGTTAACTCAAGTCACCTGTGTTTTGGACCAAGTATTCTGAGCCTTATGCCACCAAGTCAAAACCTCCTGATTAATATAACTAAGTGATGAAAAAAGCAATACAGCTTATACTAACATCAGTTAAGGTATAATATGGAAAGAGGAAATTTCAGCATTGTCATAAATAGTCCACTGAGGCATATTAGGACTAGACCTGTGCTAGTACACTCTAGGAGCCGCTGAGAACCTTTAGTGTCCACTGACGTCAACAAGAGATGAGAACCTTGCAGGATCTGTCCTTTAAACCCCTTCCAAGTGAGAGTGGTGCCCAAATATTTTACTGAATTGACTGGAAAAAGAATTGATATAATTGACACTCAAACACCTGTATAGTCAAGACCTAAACAAATATAGATGATTGATGTGCAACCCAATGGGACTAGGAGAGGCAATATATCTGTGTATAGTGGCTAAATTATCTGCAGTTTTAGGAGTTCCTAAATAATCATTGATTCAGAGTTGTTGACCATTGAGACAAAAATCAGTTTCTTAAAAAGAGTCTCATATTAGATTTAGATAATAGTTTCTGGCAATTCCACATCAGCTGTTATAAATATACAGTAAATATGGCACTTAAAAAAAAAACTCCTAAAAAACTCCCTTTGTTGAAACTTTGCTATAAAATGGACAAACCTGATCTGGGTTTAGTGAAACCAAAAAATAACTCATGGTTTTGCAACACAAGCTAATTGTGTTGGCTTTCCATATATAGATAGCAGCTTCCCTCCAATGATCTCAATGTGCCTTACAAATATTAAGGCTCTGTCATGCCTTAAGACACAACACTTCTGTTCTGAGGAAGACTGCTCCAGCAGGAGCAATGGTAAACAACGTGCCTCAGGCAGGTGCAGTCTTTCATGGAATTTCAGGAAGAATTCATTTTACCAGGTGTAGTGTTCATTCCCTTTCCCATAATTATGAGTTTTGGCTGCTGCCACAACAGACAAAGCCTCTCCAATGACTTTTGCAGAAGTAGTAAGATCACACAGTCCTTATACTCTTCTGAGTGTAATCACTCACTTGTGTCTGAGTTCTCCATGCGGACATATAGCCAGGGAAGTTCTATATGTCTCCTTCCAGATTTCACAGTTACCCAGGTCTGGGTACAATCTAGCCCTAATGAATTAAGCTTTTTATCCCCCAGTAGGTAATATAGAAGGCATTCATATCCCGATTTTACAGATGAGGTAACAGAGGCACAGAGAGACACATTGTCAGGGTAACCTAGAGAGCTCATGATTGAGCCTAGAAGATAGCTCAGTCCTCCAAAACTAAGTTACAAACCTCTTATTTGTCACTCTCCTCTCCTGTGTATTTATATATGTTCATTTCCATATACTTTGTACATATATATGGAAGACTTATGTTCTCTTTAAACATTACAAAAAACATCCTGGAAATTTTCCAGCAGTAAACTCAGTTAAAATAACATTACTAAGTTGGCTTAAACCCACACTTGCCAAGAAAATGAAGCTAAATTGGCAAATAAAATATCTTTAATTCATCTCCTCCTACCTACTTATGGCAACAGATTGGCTCCTTTCCCAGGGATCTCTGAACAAGGATGTCTATTTTATAGGCTGAGCCAAATGCTGTTCCTGCCTCATCTGCAGAGGCTTTTTGACAGTGGAACTGGCATGGTCCTACTGCTCAGGGTGGTGAATGTGGGGATATGTAGGTAGAGTGTAGGGACAGGACATGGTTGGACCAGTGAAGGGTGGCGGAGAGACTGAGATCCACTGCTGTAGAAATTTGCCATTTACACATATATATGAGATAATAAGGGGCTGCTGTAACATTCATGGAGCAGCCATGCAATGATTACATGAAACACCTATTAATATTCATGCCATGCCCATCTCAGCTTTGCAGCCTAGGGCCTGGGCTTAGGAACTGTTCCTCTCTGAGAAGCCATATGAGGCCACAAGAAGGCTAGCTACAGAATCAAGAACTTTCCCTCTTAGATACGGATATTCCAGTTTTCATCAGTTTAAGACCATCCATGAGTAACATTGGAAAACTGGACAAAGAGGGTTTGTGTGTGACTGAACAACATGTTCATATTAGCAGACAAGGATAATTAAAGTTTCACTCACTATTGTAAAAGGCAACAAGTAACAAGATTATGATTTAGCATATATAGGAAATGTTATACTAATAATGCTATAGATTATTTACAATGGAATACAATTAACTAAATAATATGAACAATATTGCACATTGTATCTTCAAAGTCCTGTACAAATAGTAACTAATTCATCCTCAACACTCTCCAGATATGTATTCTTATAATATATTATTTTCTTAAGTTTACAGATGGGGAAACTGAGTCCCAGAAAGATTAAGAGACTTGCACAATGCCTTTATTGCAAGTTACAGAACAGCCAGGAATATTATGCAAATCTGATATTATGCAAACCTTGCTCCTTATATAATTCACTCAGGAAACCAGTACATTGCACACATCAGGACATAGTGAAGAGTTCATTATGCTGTGCAACTTTGCTATGCTTAAGAGCTGAAAAGGATTGAAGGATATACAGACTACTTTGATAGAATAAAGGGCAAATGTTCAGACATGTCCAATGTCTTTTCCATTTTATTAATCAGATGTAACACTTAATATTTGCCACTAAAGATCTTACTCATGAGCTTTATTGCAAATGGTAACCAAAGAAGAGCTTGCTTCAAACTCAATTCATGTAATTAAAAGGCAAGGCCTTTGGGCAGTCCCTTCACATTAGGGACAGGTATTGACTGAACAGCTTTACAAAAATCCTCATTAGCAAGACATTTCAATCAAACAGAGATTATAAGACACTTCCTGTTTAGTCACAGACTGTTAGAACCTTTTGTTGCAAGGGCTGATTTTATAATTCAAGTAAAATGATCAAGGACTACAGAATACTGCTCAGAATTTTGGGATATTATTGATAATATCATGCACATTTATAAATAAACTTTGAAATGATACTATATTGTTCAGAATACTCTGAGGAAGTATGATAGAAAGCAAATTATTGATAGGTAGCTCTGAATTTTCACATAACAAAAATAATGCGATGGCAAATTATGAATATAATGCTCACATGGCAATCACATTAAGGAAATTCAAGAGATGCATGGCTTTGCTTACAAAAACATCTATTTGTTAGCCCTACATTTTATAGATGACTATTCTAGTTAATTGACTTCAGCTGGGTTCTATCGAACTGTGTATTATAACAAGGTTATAACAATACACATCACCTTGGAAGAGCCAGAAATTCCAGAGTTACTTGCTTTAGGACACAAACAGGTTCCATTGAAATCAATGACAAAGTCACAATGGTTACAGTCACTGAAAAATTGGTCTTCCCACTGTATTGCCACATTTGCCTAGGATTTATCTTACTCTTCTTCAAAAAAGTTACGCTGAATGGCACAGCCGTGTTTTCAGCACCTTGGACAGAGACACAGGCAATCCGTCTCTGAAATCATCCCAGAGGATTTGTATGTCTATGAATTCATAGATATACGTATACACAAGGGCAAAAGGTCCAAAACAAACCATATATTCCTGGTGCAGATCTCTATTCCATATTCCTATGTTCTTCACAAAGAACGTCTGCTGAAATGTCAAGAATATCAATGGAAGTTCAGGGGGAGACTTTCAAAGGAATAAATGTGAGTTAGGTATCCAACTTAATGCACAGATAAGCACTGTATAAGCATAATTTTGTCTGTGATTTTATGTTTTGTTTTCTTTGGCTCAATCCTGCAACAGGTGCACTCACAGAATTGTAATTGACTTCAGTGGGAATCACACATCTGCATGGGCTGTGGAATCAGGTCTTCTATGTGCTTGTATGAGCAAAATATTAGTTTGCTTTTGTCCCTGGGATCAAAACTAAGAATTAGAAAGTTTTTGGTGTTATAAAATTCTGAAACATGGAAAAAAGTAAGCAGTCACATCTGAGTGTATGTTCTTAAATTACAGACTAAAACAAGTTACTTGTGTCCTCCAATACGCTACATGTAGAGTTTTTTTAACTTTATCTTATTTTATTTTAATAGAAAATTTTGTAAGACATGGAATTGTTTCCCTTTCCATCAGAGTGACACACTGTTGTAAAAACCTGTGTACTCTACATCAAGTATTTTTTGTACTTCTTAGAGACATATCAAAGTTCATACAATATGTGTAACTCTGAGGAGCTAGAAAAGACATTGACAATATTAACTGTTTCATAAGTACTATCAGATAGGATATGTTTTTATTGCCTGGGTTTAAGCCTTGTCATTGAAAAACCAATAACTTGTCATTTGTTTATACTTTTTTTGGCATATAAGCCAGATATATTATCACAAGTGAAGCTAATAGAAGGTTACAGGCACCACTCTTTTCACTCAGCTTTCAGGCCTGGCCTCTTTTTCAATAGAAAAGTGCAATTTATTGTTAGAATGTTATATTGTTCTATCTGGCTGTAAAGGATTAGTAATTACAAAAAAATCAGATAGCAACCCACTATTACTCGCAGGGGTGAGCAGCTACTCACATAAGTAATCCTATGAACTTTAGTGCTGACTGTTTACCCATGGGAATTGAGGGGAAATCAAACAGTTTCAGTTTAATATCAATTGAAAGTGACCAAAAAGACAGGAAGCTGTCATCTTACTTAATGGTTGACAGATTATAGAGCATATTCTGTGACTTGTGAGCAAAATCTTCTTTGATCTCAACAGCAATTGTGCACAAAAGAACAAAGAGCCCAGTGTGTACCCTTATTTACATGGAATAGTACCCGTAAGCAGTTGTCCTGAGGTCAGTGAAGTTACTAGCGGGGTGATAGGATATCTCAGTTCCAAAACAGGTATGACTCAGAGTTTGAGATAAAGGAAATACTGCTCAGTATCTGAATTAGAGACCAGATCTGAAGCCAGTAGGAGTCTTTCCAATTAATGCAGTGGTCTTTGAATTAGTATTTTTGTGCACAAGCAATAGCTGGAAAGATCCCTAATTAACACCGAAGCTAGTCTGTTTTAATTGTAAGTGTTTATTTATCACACAAAAATGGGTGCCAAAATCTAGAATGCAATGTAAGCTAAGCTAATTAGGTTCTTTTGGTGTCACTTGGTAAAGTACTTTTTACAGTGCTTCATTTGGCGTTACATGTAAAAAATACGAGAGCTTGCATTATGCTCACCTACATTTTACATAAGGGCTTCAGTATTAAATTGTCCATTTAAAATAATTTTATTAAAATGAGTAGAAAAGTGATGCTGTACAAGTTGAGATCTTGAATGCAGGCAAGGAAATAAAGAAGGGGGGGAGGGGAAAGAAGTGCCTATTATTTACAATTCATGGAAATAATGGTAAGATTGTTCTGTGCTACCCTCTTCATTAAAGATGAGCCAATGCAATGTTGGATCAGCACCATATAATTGCAAAACATCCATCAATCCCATAAACATGCCTAATAGGAGTCCCAGATTTTGCATTGATCCATTGAACAGAATAAGTGAAGAATATTCACTAATGTCCTAATCCTGTCAGTTGTTTTACATGTGAAACACCTGTGTAATTTCAGTGGGACCCTGTGAAGAAACAGGGGTCCATTTGTACAGCAGCTTGCAGAACTGGTCTCTAAGCATGAAATATATCCCTGTGCAGGGATCCCTTTCTTTGCTTGCTTCTTGTACAGGAACTAAGCAGGACAAGGCAGTGCTTTGTTATTTTATTTTGATATTTATTTTATGTCTTTTGCTGCTGTACTTAGGACAGAGTAAATCAGAGTACATTTAACTCCACTGTTTTCTTTTTCTTTTTTAAAGGGTATTCTATAGCAGAAAGGAGACTGGATGAACAATATCTTGTCTGACCTTGGGCTTCCTAAAATTTGTGGGAAGGCTGTGGGAGGGGAAATGGGTAGATCTAGGAGCAGCTGTTGAGAAACAGGCAGCAAATTCTTGTGCAAGGTACATGCTCAAAGTCCACCTGGTGGATCTTGCACTTGCCCTCCATTCCGTGTGCCTTCCGCATTCATAAGACTTTAGAAAATCCCACCCTTTTGTGTTTGCGTGAAGCTGCCACTGGACGGTGGCAACTGCTTCTTTGAAAATTTAGCTCTGAAAGTGGTGAATATGTAACCTATACATTATGGGCCAGATTGAAAAGATTCCATTGACTTCGGTAGGCAATAGATCAGGCTCTCAAGGAACAGCTCCCAAAAATAATGCATTTTAAACAGAGTCATACTTCTCTTCCATTTTAATCCCAATAATAGAGCAATAAATGCCCTTAAAACTATTGTCAATTCATATATACCAGTTAATTGGAGGGTCTATAGAGAAAGCTATTTAAAATGCAAGCTCTTTGGGGGCAGAGACCACCTATTATTCCATGTTTGCACAGTACCTAGCACAGCACTTAGGACCCCACTTTTGGTTATCCTTTGAGCACAGCCCTAATAATTAATAATGATGATGCAAGTGAGAATTCCTTTTCATTGGTCAACGTAAAAGCAAATGTGACAAACAATGGTCTCCATTTACAAGAATTTCTCATCTCAGGTGATATTTATCTCATCAGTATATTACACCCTAGGAACAACAAAGTATATGCACTTAACTGCAACAAGGCCCTTATTACAATATCCTTTTCACTACAACCGTAGAAAGTTTTAACTGGGTAGTGTGGCAGGCCTGGGTTATGCCCCTGGTCCTGTGCTTCCTGGCGGGGTTCTTTTGTGTGTCTGAGGCTCGCGGTGTCCCTACCACTGCTGAGGAGACAAGGGTACCCCGCTCAAAGAGCCCTTTTCATCATCGGCCAGTCCCGGGTTTGGAGATCACCTCCTCCAATAGTCCAAGGGTCCTTCTTTCCTTGCTGGCAGCCCACCAGCCAGAGGGAAGGGTTGGGGGGAACCTGGTCCCACCCACTTGCTCCAGGTTCTGACCCAGGGCCCTAAGTGGTAGCCACGAGTGGGGCTGTGAGACCTGGCCCTTGCCCCACTGAATAGCAGCCCTTCCCTGGACAACTTCCCCAACCACTTCCTGGGTACCTCCTCCCTGGCATCTTGGAACAGGCCCCTTTGGCTTAGTGCTTGCCTCTGCTCTGGTCCATCCCTTTTCTCCTCCCCCCCTGCCTTGCCTGAGGGAAGGTTTTTATTGTGTGCCCACAGGCCTTAACTGGTGGCAGGTGTTCTAATTAGGCTTCATTCCAGGCTGACTTCAGGTGCCCATCTGACCTAATGGCTGAGCAGCAGTCTCTGGCAGCCTATTCATGGAACATAAACCCACCCACCCAACTCCCCTTATACCTGCCCTCCACCAGACTTCTGCAGCCCCCTGCTTTCAGGCTGCCACAGTAGATCCAATCTGAAATACACAAACAAAATTCCATTTACTTATAATTTATTTGTTTGCTTTTACTCCGCACCCATTTTAAAGGCTCACAATAAAATAAAAGCATGCCCCATTCACAATATCTCCCTGCTCATCAGCCCACTATAGCCACAATTTTAATTTTGCACTATTACATTTTCATGGTAGCAGATTGTTATATCAGTTGGCAGGATTATAAGTCATGATGTAGTGTAGGAAGTAACGATCATCCAAAAAGCAAACAGAGGCGGGTAGTGAAGGAGAAATCACTTATGCAAATAGAAATATTTTCAATAATGATCAACAGTGTGAGAAGGAATATAGAAAAATTACATTTTACCAACGAGCTTCATTTTAAAAAATGTTCCCTAAGTGCTAAAGAGTTTCCCACCCTCATTTTTTTCCCCTTTAAACTCTGTCATTTGTACAGCCTATTAACCTTTAACTTTATGACTATCCTAACGTGAAATACTGGCAGCATTTAAGTCTGAGAATACTAGAGCCTTACCTTCCTGGTTGGCAACAGAGGTGAAGCTCTTTCTTTTAAATCAGTCATTTTTAATACCAGTCATATACACACAGCATCGGGGAGATGATTTTTAGAATCGCATGCTGATATTATTTATAATAAATGCGGCACTGAGTCCTATCATCTCTGTTCAGCAGACTTAGGAATTTCCCTCCTGTCTCCTACTGTAACCTTATATTTCTACTTAAATGTAAATGACCAATTTCATAAAAGTTCCACTTTTCCTCAAAATATGATACTTTATTAAAATTTGTCTAATGGATCCAAGATCATAGCCTCATAGTACATACATATATTGTACACATATATAGTAAGACATGTTTACAATTTGCTAAATGGAGAAGAGAGACAAATCTTAGGAGAAGAAATAGGGATAAAGTGACTCACCCAAGGACACACAGCAGGTCACTAGAAAAGCTAGGAATAAAACGCATGTCTCTTGAGTCCTAGTACTCTATCCATTAAACTATGCAGCCTCATCTTTGGGTATCTTTAGAGATGGCTCTGAGCAGCATAGTTTGGATCCAGATCTTAATTATCCTAAATTAAGGAGAAAGGGTTACTTCCCCCACCATATTTGCATCTGCATCTACTACTGAACTTCAGCCAAGTTCAGATGAACAGATCTCAGTTTGTGACCCAAATCTTGAAAATAATGCCAGTCATTTCCAAGCACTCAATTTAAAACTGACAATGAAATAATGGGCTATAGGATGCCATTTTCCAAAGACATCTTTTTTCCCCCTCAGGCATTTGGCAATAGGATGGGAATGAGGAATGGACAGAGTAGCACATTTTGGGGTCCTATTATGATCATGGCAGAGGATTTAAGTAGCTTAATGGGTTTTAGAGGGGTTTTTTGCCAAATCATAAGCATGCCCAGAGTTTGGGATGGGAACTTCCATTATTTATTTCTTTATAAATCTCAATCAATCAATCAATCAGGGGACTAAATAGGTTAAGACTGCCACTGTACACAAGGCCTGTATTAGGAAAGTTATCAGGTCATTTTGTGTACTCACAAGCAGTGCTTTTATCTCCAGTGCTGTTACCTTTACTCAGGAGCACGAGGGCACAAGATGGCCCCACCATGCACCTTAATGCCTGGGTTGGCTATAACCTCGTGCACCTGAATAAAGGTAACCATAACTTGGGCCAAATAGTGCAAAATAATATAGTTTTCTATCAAACACTTAGGGTTTGAAAATTTTCTTATTAAGCAAATAGCCATGTTTACAATCACTGAGGGTACGTCTATACTGCATGGCTATTTCAGGATACCAGAGGTATCCCGAAATAGCTACCCCGTGTATTAACAAGCTGCCCACTATTTCAAAATATTTTTTGAAATAATGGTGTGCTATTTCAGGATCCCTGTAACCCTCATTCCATGAGGGTTAAGAGATGTCTTGAAATAGTGTCTTATTTCG
Organism: Pelochelys cantorii; assembly: GCA_032595735.1. NCBI lineage: Eukaryota > Metazoa > Chordata > Testudines > Trionychidae > Pelochelys > Pelochelys cantorii. The sequence continues at coordinate 54,153,929 of CM064333.1, read as the reverse complement.
AAATTTAGTGCTGTGTAGATGCGCTAAATTTCAAATTTCAAAATAGAATTGAAATAAGATACACAATTTGCGTAGCACACAGCACCCATGGGGACAGTCCTTGAAGAAGAAAGTGGAGATACAACCCCCAAAGCAGCCCTTCTTCCAGACCACCTTGTGTGATAATTACCTGCTCCCTACTAACTCTTCCTGATGCAGTCACACAATACAGCCATCCATCAGTATTCTATATTATGAACAAGAGATGTGTATACAGTATCTCACTGGTATTCACTGAACTACAGATATATTCATTGTGTAAGATATATATAGGAAACATCAGTAACATTATATCAGATGCAGCAGTCAAGGTTGGATGTGAATGGGAAGTACACCACATCAGTATTTTAGGCCTGGTACTTTCCTCTCATCTTTTCTCTACTAGTGTAACTCCATTTACTTCATTTAAGTTACTCCAGATGTACACACTGGTATCACAGAATCAGCCACATCATATTTTTACTATGCACATGTCTAGCTGGACTAACAGGGAGTCACTGTGGAATACAGGCGTTAGGAAAAACATTGAAACAGCACAGCTACATAATAATGGCTGCAAAATAATGAGTATACTCAAACAATTTCCAATGTATTTATTTACTTATTTATTTTTGTGTGTCACTGTGAAAACATTTGTGCTGTCTGGATCTGCATTAGGTTGAGGTTGGAGTTCAAAGTTCTTATACAAAATTAAACCAGCATTAACCTGTGTTTGGAGCTGATGGGAATAAATACGCAAATTATTCTTCTGAGATTTCATGCCTAATTTACACCAGCTAGAATGATGGAAATCTAACAAGATTTTCTTGAAATTTCTGTGATATCCAAAATAGATCCAGCCAGTTGACTTCTTGCTATTTTGCACCTACCCATGGAGTAAAACAGTGGGCTCACTTTTGGGTATCCAAGCTCAACTACAAACTAGTAACACAGCTTTGATACAAAATAGGTGCTTCAGGTTGGATGTTCTATCTCTGGATCATACCTAACTGGCATATACAAAGGGCAGTAGTGTACACCATTTTTGATTTGACCAAAGCCCACCTAAATAAGAAGATGCAGAATGAAGGTTGCCATTTCATCCGTAGCTGTGCCCTGTTTATTGCAGTGCTCCGGGACTCTGATTCAGTAGTCCATTTCTATTCAGCAAGGACCAGATTTAGAAAAGTATTTAGGCACCTAAAGATGCAGCTAAGCAACTAATGGGGTTTTCAAAAGCACCTAAGTTAGTAGTAACTAACTCACATTGATTTGGGAGTTAGGTACCTACCTTGCTGTACATCTTAAGTCATCTAAATAGGTTTCAAACTCTGCTCCTACACTTAGGAACATGTTTAATTTGAGAACATTATTAAATTGTATTAATTTTAATGGGATGTAAGCATTAAACTTTATCATGTTTAATTATTTTGCTAACAATGGATTGTGCTTAAAAGCCTCGCTGAATCAGGGTCACTTTGCTGAAACCTCTCCAGTGGGTAGGCACAACTGAATGACTTAAGGGCACAGTGGTAGCCCTACACTTGAAGTCACACCATTCAAGATTTTTTTTGTTTTGTTTAGAAACTTGTTTTTTTCTCCTAATGGGAAGAAAATTATGAATGAATTGGGTAGGAAAGCTATGAAGTTTCTAGTTCATTTAGTTCCTGCTTTCAATGTTATTCCATTTTTAACATTTACCCAAAGTTTGTATCTTCTCAAGTCCTATTTTATGGTTATTATAAGGCCAGACTGAAAGATAATATATTGTGACTGTTATATTATTTATTTCAAAGCCAAGTTATTGATTATCGCATGCTGAAAATGACAAATGGCATTGGAGAAAGGCACGGTCAGCGAGTTCTATTAAAGAAATGATAGTATTGCTCATGGATTGTTAAAAGGTTCAGTTTAGGTACTTTATAGGTTTATATCCATCACTATTTAATGACCAAATGAAGAAAAATATGAGTCACGGGAACAATTTCTTTCTGTTGGAGTTTTAGGTTAAAGCAGTTAGAAAAATACGACAATTTTTGTGATAAGGTTTTATGCTTCTAGAGCTCATAGTGCATAACAATTAGTGCATTTATTTTTAAAGGTGATGACTTTATGTACAGAATAACAACATGGAGTTTTATGCAAAAATAAAACATGCTCTGCATAGACAAAGTAAATGACCTTATTTTGGGCTAAATCCCATTCTCTACTGTGCAGATATGCTCATGTGGGAAAGGGGCATGCAAGCAGCCAGGCAGGTTATTTCCATAGTATGCAGGAATGCCCAAGGAAGTACAGCCTGCTAAGGGGTCAATTCATGCATAAAGCCCACTGAAGTCAATGGAAAGGCTCCCATTGATTTCAGTGAGCTCTGGGTCAGGCCAAGGCCAAGGTGGCATGTCCGTTCCTCCCAAATGAGCCATGTACATGTGTGCATGGGTATACTTTTTACAATCGTCTCTTGCAGCACCTGTATCTCTGTGCCAGGAAATGCAGGTATTGCTGACTCATCTTTGCTGCATAGCCCAGGTTAGGTTTGGCCTATTTGCTCTGTATTTTTAATTCCTGAAATTTTGGTTGTAACATTGTCCAAATGTTTTACTTCTTACAGATTTAAGAGTATCTTTTCACCCTCTTATTCTATTAGAGCCTTCTCTGTTAAAACCACTCTGCCCATGAAAGCATATAACCTCTGCTTCCAAAATGATAGCAAGCAGAGGGGGTCACTAATAACTCTCCTATCTGTGCTGAGAAACTCCATTTAATCATTATCAGCACTGCTGGCAAATGAGATACACCACCCCATTGGACAAGGTTGACATTGTCGTAAAGATCCTATCCTGGATCAAATGCACAGCCAGCTGCAGCGTTTGCCACTGTGAATTGTAGCTGTGTGACCTGGAATCTGGCCTAAAAGACTGGTATAAATCTAGCAAAATAAATCTTTCACAATAGCCTGTGGTTTCATGCTGCCTTAACTCAACTTTTCTACCTAAACTTTGACCTTTCTTTATAATATTTCATATTGTCCCAGGTAAAATTCAGGGCCCTCTGTTGCAGGAGGCTCAACTGTAAGCAATGATGAATTTATACTTTATCTTAAGACAGATGAACCGGTAGGCAATACCATGCTCATGAGAAACCTTTGGTGAATTAGGCAATGTTCTGAATTTAATTTAAGAGGTGCAGACAATATTTTTGGATATTGCTTTATTTTAATGCATCTTGTAACAAATCCATAGCTGAATAAATCATGACTGGCATTTATACAGACACTAGAGAGCATCTGGGGTAGAACTCAAGTCTCCTTTCTCTTCTGTACAGGTTTCTTAGAACTTGAAGAAAATCTTTCTTTGCTGTAGCAGTCCCAGGGTTTATATGCTTTAGAACAGACAGCGTGAGATGACCTCTCCCTCTCACTTGCTTTTAACCCCCTCCCTCCACATTCTCTCATGTAGATGAGTTATTCTATCTAGTATGCCTAGGTGCACACAAGCAAACAGCACCTCTCTTTCCTCACCCAGAATTGAGCGAAGTTCATCCACAAGTGACTGAGGCTCATAGCAATGCAAACCCAATAGCCAGGATCTGTGTCCACATATGTACAGACATCATAGATTGCAGCTGCACTGCATACCATGTCCTGCCACATAGTCTCTGAGTGCCACATTGAGGACTATTAGTAGGGGAGAGTTGAGATAAAGTCCAAGTCAGCCTGATACACAGAAATATATCTTTCCTCTCTACTGAGCACACAAACACTGCTTTAAGCAGTACCTTGTTAGTATAAAAACAACGCATGGTCCTGTGGTACCTTAGCAACTAACCAAAATATATAGAATCATGAGCTTTCATGGGTTTTGCCCAAGGAAGCTCATGACTCTATTTTGGATCGTCTCCAAGGTGCCACAGGACCACACATTGTTTTTAAAGTTACAGACTAACATAGCTACCCCTCTGAGACTTGCTAGTGTAGTGCACCAAAAGACATACATGGCATTTACCTAAAATTAAGGTACTGCAAGAAACTTGTCCCCCCACCAGGGCCGGATTAAGGCATGGGCTAACCGGACAGCTGCCCGGGGCGCCAACCTATGGGGGGCGCCTGATGCCCCTTACAGCTGCCAATAGCTGCCATCAGGCATTGCACGCCCGGCTCCCGGATCGCGGGCTGCAGCAGCTCCCAGTGGCCATCCTGCAGTGACCGCCCAGGGCGGGGGCCGCGTTACCCCCGCAGCACCGGCCAGCAGCACTCTTCCCCCCGCAGTTGCGGGGCCCTGCATGGCCAGGCTTGGCCTGCCCCGGGCGGCCCCGGGCCGGGCACATGCATCCTGCCGCTGCCAGCTCCGCGCACCCTCCCCCACGTGCCGGGCGGGGCCATGCATGCACCCTCTCTCATGCGCCAGCGCGGGGCCAGGGCTGTGCATGCGCCCTCCCCCATGCGCCGGCAGGGGGCAGGGCCGCGCGTGCGCCCTCCCCCAACCCGGGGTGTAATTAACCTGTCTGCGCAGGGCGCCGGAATGGCTCGGTCTGGCCCTGCCCCCCACAGCATTACATTTCTAGCCAACATTTTTTAAAATGGGAGTTTAAATCCCTAGGCACTTAAGTAAGTGACCTGCTCTTCAAAAGTGCCATATACTCATAGCATTATTGCCTTTATAAGATCTTGCTGACTATTCAGGGCTTTTGAATGTCAGGCCACTTATTTAGATACCTGTGGACTTAAAGCCTAACTTTGGGAACCTATGGTAGAAATCTTGGCTTTTTCCTCATTGCCCCAAAACAGGCTACTTCCTGTTTTTTCAGAGACAAACAGTGAGGTCACAAGGAGAACAACAGCCTGTGAATATAGAAATTAGATACAGAAAAGACATATTAAGTACTTAAATCTATCCCTGGACTACCTAGTTCAAACCTGTGTTGATTCTTCTGATCAACTCTGATGCTACTCTTTCTGGCTGTGGGTTTGAACCATTACAGTGTGCCATATTTAAAACTGGCCATTTGGAATATCTTTCTTATGTAATCCACCAGAAAGTCTTGTCTGCCGGGACAAACAAAAATATACTGTCAATGCAAAAGGCAAGATTTTACCAACTGAAACTGCTGTCATTGCAGGTCAGCTTTTAGGCCTAACAATATTCTTGATCATGTTCCATTAAAAATCTGGGGACAGCTTCCTTATGTATTTCTCTTATAGCCTGTTCCCATACCTAAGAGCAGGTACACTATATTGTCTACACTACAGACATTACAATGGCACAGCTGTGCCGCTGCAGTCTCCCATGTAGCTGCTCTTTACTGGCAGGAGAGAGCCACCAATGACTGACATTAGCTATGTCAGCAGGAGACCGTCACCTACTCCTGGCATCTCTAAAGAAACAGTAGTTTCTTACTGCTCCCACAGAATCAGCAGGTATTGCAACTAGGAATGTCACTGAGTAGTCAACTAGATGATTAACCGATAAGCCTAGGTTTATCAGTTAATCTTGTCAACTACTTTCCCCCCCCTTGCTGCTCCTGTATTAGAGGCAGCAAGTGGGGAGAAGCAGGAGCTGGTGCTGGGGGGAGCCGGCTTCTGAGGCAGCAGTGTGGGTGGGGAGGGGGTCAGGGAAGGCTGCTTTGAAGCAGCCAGTGTCTGTGGTGGACCCGAGCTTCCCACAGACAGAGGCTGCTTTGTAGCAGCCTCCTGCACTATATGGCTACATCTGCACTAGACTAATACAGAGGCAGCAGCGCAGGGCGGCTGGGGGCTCCCTGGGAGTGGGACCGGAATGCAAAGTTTTGATGCGGTTATATGACTGCTCAATTACACGATATTTAACATTGCTAATCACAACTACTGCATAGGCTGTGCTGTTGCATGGGGGCTGCTCTGCTATTCTGAAGATCCATACTACAAATGGCCATGACATACTATGGGCCTCAATCTGCTCTTGTGTAAGTCACTGGAGTTTTCTTACTGACTTCAATGGGAAAAGAAAGCCCAATATCTTATTTCTGGAAATTACTCCTGACTCAGATCAGGGGTTATGGGCCTAGTTCTGCTCTTATTGAAGACAATGGCAACCCCACCCCCACTGACTTTGACATATGCAACATTAAACCAAAAGCAGCTGGTTTTACCAAGATATTCCCCTCCCTCTCCACATGAAAAAGCTGAGTAATAAAGCCACACACATGAGAGGCCCACGTATGCAGACCTAACACCCAGTATAGACAGTGCTGTATCACTGGAAGAATTCTTCCTTCCATTTAGCTACCAATTCAGAGAAAATATAACATTTAATAGAATCATAGAAATGTAAACCTGCAAGAGACTTCAGTAGGTCATGAGTTCATTTGCCTGCTCTGAGGCAGGACGAAGAATTTTCTAGACCAGTGTTTCTCAACCTTTTTTTTTTTTAATAAAGTACCCCTTTAAAAAAAACCCTTTAAAAATTATAAATACGCCTAGTACCTACAGTTTTCAGACACACAATTTTTTTCTACCATTGCAACACATTTGTTTAAAGAACTTAATCATAACTGGGCGGGCGATGAAATTTTTGGGTGTAAAAAGTACAAAAATAATAAAGCACTGTAAAACTTAAAACAAAAATTCAGTTTTCTCCAAATTTCAGTTGTGTTGATGTACCCCCCCCCAGACTTCTCTCGAGTACCCCTAGAGGTACTTGTACCACTGGTTGAGAAACACTGTTCTAGACCATCCAAAATATGTGTTTGTCTAACCTTTTCTTAAAAACCTCCAGTGATAGAGATTCCACAACCACCTAAGCAATTTGTTCCAGTGCTTAACTATCCTTACAGTTAGGAAGTTTTCCCTAACGTCTAGCCTAAATCTTGCTTGCTGCAATTGAAGCACACTACTTTGTGTTCTGTCCTCAGCAGATAAGGAAAACAATTCATCACCTTCCTCTTCATAACAACCTTTTACTTACTTGAAGACTGAAGGTCTTCTCCTCTGCAAATGAAACAAACCTGATTTTTAAAATTTTTCCTCAAAAGTCTTGTTTTCTAGACCTTTAATCATTTTTGCTTCTCTCCTCTGGACCTTCTCCAATTTATCTACATCTGTCCTGAAGGGTGGTGCCCAGAAATGGATGTAGTACTCTTGCTGAAGCCTTATCAGCACTGAAGAGAGTGAAAGAATTACTTCTTGGGTCTTGTTTACTCCACTCCTGCTAATATGTCCCAGAAAGATGTTCACTTCTTTGCAACAGTATTACACTGCTGATGCATCTTTAGTTTGTTATCAACTATAACCACTAGATCCTTTCCTTTAGTACTCTTTCACAGGTAATTATTTCCCATTTTGTATTTGTGCAATTGATTATTCCTTCCCAGTCGAGTATTTAGCATTTATTCTTATTGAATTTCATCCTATTTATTTCAAACATTTTCTCCAGTTTGTCAAGATTCTTTTGAATTCTAATCCTATCCTCCAACATGCTTGCTATGTCACCCCATCCCAGCATGGTATTGCCCACAAACTTTACAAATGTACTCTCTATCCCACTATCCAAATTACTTAAAGATACTGAAGACAGATCTCCAAGGGACCCCACTCAATATGCCCTTGCACATTTGCTGTGAATCGTCGATAACTACTCTCTGAATAGGATTTTTTACCATTTGTGCATCCAACATACAGCACGTTTCTCCAGACGGTATTTCCCAAGTTCTTTTATGAAAAGGTCACATAAAACAGTATTAAGAGCCTTACTAAAGCCAAGATATAACACATCTCCTGCTCCCCTCTCTATTCATAAGGCTTGTTATTCTCTCATGGAAGAATATCAGGTTGGTTTGGCATGATTCTGCTCTTGAAGAATCCATGTTGATTGTTACTTGTCACCTTATCTTCTAGGTACTTAGAGATTGAGTATTTGCTCTGTCATCTTTCCAGGAACCAAAGTTGGATATAATTCCCTTAATTCCCTGTGTTGTCCTTATTCACCTTTTTATAGCTAGGAAGCCCTAGAAGCAAGAGCCTGGCTGGGGAGTCTGGACCTATCCACTTTCAAAAGTGGGAGGGCCATGGCTCCTTGCCACTAGCTATTACTTTTCTCCTCTCCCCGATTCTGGAGCCCCTCGCTAATGGCTCAGAGATCTCTTCAGCCAGTTCCTTAAGTATTCCAAAAGTATTTTGTCAGGCCCAGTGGACTTGAAGACCTCTAACTTGTCTAAGGTCACATCTTCACTTGCCGTGCAGGAGACTGATCTTCTGGGGTTTGATTTAGCAGGTCTAATAAAGACCTGCTAAATCAAATGCTGAGAACAGCTCCAGTTGGCCTCCCTCTGTGAAGATGGCATCAAGCTTGGCTTAAGGTATGCCAACTCCAACTACATATTTTATGTAGCTGGAGTTGTGTACCTTAACCCAGCCTTCCAGATCTAGTGTAGATCTGGCCTCAGGAATTCTTAACTTGGTCTTTCCCTGTTTCAGCTTCAGATCATACTCCATACATACTGATGTTCACTGTGTTAGTCATCTAACCATTGGTAATTTTTTTTTTTTGGTGAAAACAGACATGAAAAAGGCATTTAACACTTTGGCCACTACTGTATTTTCTTGTATTGTCTTTTTCTCTTCCTGGAGTAAGGAGTCTCCTCAGACCTTGATCTTCCTCTTTCTTCTAATGCATTTGTAACATGTTTTCTTATTCTCCTTTATGTCCCTAGGTAGTATAATCTCTTTTTGTGCCTCAGCCTTCCTAACTTGGTCTTTACATGCTTATGGTGATTTTCTATAGCCATACTTTATAATTTCATCTATTTTTTCACTTTGTGTGTAAGTCTTTTTCAAGTGTTAGGACATTGAAGATCTCCTGGCTAAACCAGGGTGGTTACCATACTTCCTGTCTTTTCTATGTATTGTGATAATTCTTTTGTGCCCTTCATAGTGTCTCTTTAAAAAACTGCCAACTTTCCTGAAATCTTATTTCCTATAAATTAGTTTACTAAGGGAACTCACCTACTGAGTTTCCTAAATTCTTCCCTCTTAAAGTCCATTGTCTTTATTCTGCTGTTTTCCTCATCCTGTTCCTTAGAATCACAATCACTGTCATTTCTTGATCACTGTCACCCAAGCTGCCATCTTCAAGTTCTTAACGCATTCCTACCGATTTGTCAGAATCAAATTAAGAATAACTGTCCCCCAGTCACTTTTTATATCTTTCGTAAAAACAGTTATCTCCAATTCACTTCAAGAACTTGTTGGATAATCGGTACGCTGCTGTATAATTTTCCCAACAGATGCCTAGGTAGCTAAAACCCACCATCACCACAAAGTCCTGTGCTTTGGATAATTTTGTTAGCTTTTTCTTTAAAAAAAAAAAAAAAAAGCCCACATTCACTTCTTCCTATTTAGGTGGTCTCCAGTAGACCCTTCCCCTGACATCATCCTTGATGTTTCTAACCCTTTTGTCTTCACCCAGAGACTTTCAACAGGTTTGCCTCCCACTTCTATCTTGGCCTCAGTGCAAGTGTATACATCTTCAATATACAAAGCAGCACCTGCAAGCTTTTCCCCTGCCTGTCCTTCCTGAACAAGATGTACTATTCTATACCATTATTCCGGTCATGTGAATTATCCCACCCCATCTCTGTGATGCCATTTTTATGTCACAAAAGTATGATTAGTCACCAGTATTTCTAGTTCTTCCTGGTTATTCCCCAGATTTCCAGCATCAGTATACAGACATCTGAGATGATCATTAGATTTCCCCTCTTGTCTCTCTCATTTGTCCATGCTATAATTGCCCACATTTCTCCCAGACTCTTGTCCTTCAGCCAGGTCTCCATGTTCTGGACTCATATGCAGGCATTTGCCTCTTGCTCCAGTCAAACACTGTTAGTCAGGCCAGATCTACACTACAGTGGAAGGTTGGCTTAAGTTACGCAATTCCTGTTATCTAAAAAAATGTATCTGGAGTCGATGTACCTTAAGGTAGCTACGTAAAAAACGTCACTGGAGTTGATGTACCTTAAGCCAAGTTTTGGTGCCGTCCTCACAATGGGAGGTCAATGGAAGAAATGCTCCCATCAACTTCCATTACTCCTCACAAGGAATAGGAGTTTCGGTATCAATGGGAGCACCCTCAGGGTTCAACTGAGTGGGTCTTTACTAGACCTGCTAAATTGAATCTGGAAGATCAAATGCCACAACATCAATATTCCAGGAAGTGAAGACGTGGCCTCACAGTCTGTATCAGAAGATACTCTTTCCCTTCCTTGGTAGGTGGAAGCCTACAGCATTGTGTGGTTGAGGAAGCCACATTCATATAAATATGCCCAGAACATGATTGTGAAGGGTTTTCTTTTTTTGGTACTAAAACAAATTGTCCCTGGGCTGAGATCTTGTACATTACATTTAATCTTAAAACAAATATTTTGTGTTGAACTGATAAAGCTCTCAAAACCAGGAATTTATAATGGAAATGGTAACTCTGCATAAATTATAAAGTTCATAATGTTAACATTTTTCAGCTAGTATTAAGAAAATTAAAGGAACAGTTACTTTTAGACAAAGTGCTTATCCAACAATATTTATACTTTTCTAGAAGATGAAGAAAACCAAAATATTTTCACTTGCCAATTTTATCCTCTGCTTGGCAAGTGCATTTTGCTGTGATGTATGGAAAACAATAAAATTGAGACAATGCAAAGTTAAGGGTGAAAAGCAACATATGTCTGCACACAAACACCTAGTAATAACTGGGAACTCCCTTAACTGCATTTTTAATGAATCCTCTGTGCCATGGTATTGAAATGTATATGGCTTGTTTTGCTCTTAGTAGTGAATTTTCTTGCTTGGATTGTTTTCTGATGTAAACTTAATTTTCCTTTGATGCTATGATAATGGCATGGGACTGGGAATATTTGGGTACTAGGTCCCACCTTTGCCCTTGAGTTACTCTATGACATCTGGTAAAATTGTTTTCTTCACCCCTCAGATTCTTCATCAGTAAAATGACCTAATCCCAATCAAGGTCATTAGATCTCTGCAATATAAATATTACATTATAACAGTACATCATCTTTTCTCAATGCATTTGTATATCCATGGTGGACAACAATTGAGGAGTTTCTAGTTCAGATTTTTGACAGATTTAAAACATTAATTAAGCTGACCATGAAAAATCTAAGTCATGCAGGTTAGCTCTCTGAACAAAATTTGCTTATAAAATGCTGACAGAACAGCACACATGAAATGGGTTCCTCTACCTGTGTATTTCTTGGTATAGATAAATAGGACATTGAAATAACTGTGAAGTTAACCAAAGATTTAACTTTGGCTTTATTGCATGGATAGACAGAATATTTTATAAGATATATCTTCCTCTTATCGATACATTTAAATATCTGAATTTATTTTCAAATTTTACGTTGAGAATTTTGTTACCTTTGTTGAAACTAGTTTCTGTGCAATCTCTTTTTAAAAGTCTGCTCTTATTCCCATTGAAGCCAATGGGAGATTTGCCACTGACTTCAGTGGGAACAGGAGCTTGTTCTAAGTTTGCTATCTCTTGTGAGGATCCTAAAAAAAAAAAAATCTTTTCCCCAACTACTTTGAGCTATAAATCAAACTTGGCCATGACACATTTGATCACATCTTCCAAACTTCTGTGTACTGTCTCACATTACTAAGAGCTTCTCAAATCAATTCACTCACAGCATATTATAGTTTACTGAGCATTTATGTACAGAGCGTGGACATCGATACAACATTAACTGCAGAAAAACTCCCAAGGTTCAGTCTTAGCTATACTGGGTGTGATATAAAACCTAGGAACAATATTTTGGGGTTGGTCTCTTCTTAGGTAGCTGCAACATCTTGGTCAAGAATTTGAAAACTATCTTTCTAGGATAGGATACTGTCATTTTTTTTTTGAGAAATCAAATGTGGGTCATAATATTAAAGAATGTCCCAAGATGAGGGGTGAATAGGCATGCAGATGCTTTAATGCAAATAATTTCAAATCTGTGGAGTTTATTAATTTAACATTAAAAAACACCTCTATAAGCTCAGTTTCATGATGCAACATTCCTGACATATATATTCACAGTGCAAGAGCTTCTTTGCAAGAATTAGAGTTACAGTTTCTTTGAGAATGAGTGTCAGGATAATCTAGGCAACTATTGTAGGACAATTCTCCTGGACACAGTAACCTCAATGATTTTCCCCTGGGAATATATAACAGCTATGGGTGGGTATTAGGAAGAATGGTGAATGCTATTGCTGTAAGAAATTACCTTAATTAGAACTGGCAAATATTTTTCACATAAATGCTCACCACTTTTGGACCACTCCAGTCTGAACTCTGTGTTCAATGTTTATTTTGGTGGATGACTCAGTGACTTTCCAAAAAAAAAATCCTTTATAAAAAGCAGTCAAGCAATGACAACTTCAGATGAGATATTTCCTGAAATTTAGGTGTGAGATATTAAATGTCCGATTGCAAAAAAAAAAAAAAACCCAACACCACAGCAAAACCCTTCACTACCAGAGAAAGAGACTTTTTAAATGGCCTTAACATTAAGGGTGCATCTATACTGCACCCAAAGCTCAAAAAAGCTATTCAATTTGAGCTACGCAAATTGCGTAGCTTATTTCAAGTTAATTTTGAAATAGCTCATTTCAAAATTTGGCACTGTCTACACAGCGCTTAT
>CM064333.1:53831236-54136236 GCA_032595735.1 Pelochelys cantorii | reverse complement strand
GCACTCTGCATTACAGAAGCTGATTTGCATTTCAACAGGGCTAAGTTTTCAAACAATCTCTTTAGCAGCATATTGTATATTTTACAGAGCTGATTCAATTCTTTACTGTGAATAAATTCTAATAAATTTAATCTTTTTCTCTTCATGATGAGGAGACAACCTGATTCTGATTTATTATTTGTTTCCACCAAATAGTTTTGAACAAATTTCAGCCTCTGGGTTGTTCTCAGAAGAATTCACTTTGACTATTCATTAATTTGTATTGTGTCTTGGATCCCCTAAATCACAGAGTACTCTTTCTGTCCGTTGGTAGACTATTTGTGAACCCAAAAGTTCAGTGAACTTTAGCACAAATGTGAACTGGTAGTTGCATAAATACTCTTAAATAAAAATAATAATAATGACCTCCAGCTAGTAACTGTGGATCAACCTCACCATGTCTTCACAAAAAGTAATCATGAATCACTGTTCATACTGTTCAATTTGCTCTAATATTTTGATTCTTTAATTCAATATATTGAGTAATATGACAAAGAACTCACTAAAGATTGGCTTAGAAATTAGCCAATTGAGGTCCCTTCTTCCATATTTCTAATGATATAATAAGTAATGATGGGAACCCACTCTACCCCATCCACCTGCAAAATAAGCAAAACACTGGGCATCCCTAGAAGTATACACATTTTAATTTTAAAGATGTCAATAGCTTGATTATCCCAAAGTCTTTACAAATGTATAATTATATTAATAAAATTGTTGCAGCAACCTCTGCTATGCAGTCACTCACCTTCTTCCATATTAACTCATCCTCTTACAATTCAAACCTCCAAACTCTGATGGTCTTCATATTTTGGAGGAGAAAAATCTTTTCCAACTTAGATCTTGTATGCCAAATTTCAGTTTTAAGTATAGTTCTACACAGGAAAGGGGCTCTAAAAGTTGTATTATAGAGTTAGTTCCATGTTTGTAAGTGATGTCCACATACAATGTGCTCCGTTTACAACTAAAACAATTCACTCCTATAATTTCCAGACCTCAGAATCTACCTGGAAGTCCTTCCAATACAAATTAGTTCCAAAGTAACAGCATATGTAACGGACTGGAATTTAACAAACAATTCTGCTGCTGATGCATAAGCAGGAGAGTGTAGGTCACTCTTTTTGTTGGGTATGCAGGGCTAACAGCAATACAAAGTAGTTAAAACCTTACTTTTGTTATTAAAGTCAGAAGATCTGACTCTAAATACACAGAATACATATAAAAACAGCTCTCTGATGGGCACCTACATTTTTCAGAACAGAATCACACTGTCAAGGAGCAGAGTTCTGGTTTTGCAAAAAGGATTTTATAATGGAAATGTTCTCACAACCTTAATTCTAACACTGCAAGATATACTCCAATAATAAAAGCAATTTTTGTTATATAAAGTTATACCTCAACATTGTATTAGTAGCTGAAAAATAAGCCCATGAACTTTCAACTAGTCTATGCACAGAATTACTATAAAATTCAAGAGGAGTTCCAGCTAATGAGCAGCTGCAAAACTGGGCACTAACTTATGAAAACTATTCAGAAAATGACAAGTATTCTGCTCCATCCTGACTCCAATTATCCAATCAACTCTCAAAACTGTGTCAAGGAAAAAAAGTTCATGTTTTGACTATTTTTTTTACAATAAAATGTATTATGTATATTTAGTGCTTGTGAAAGTGCAGGACTGACAGCTTTGGAGACTAAACACATTCTTAGAATCATAGAATCCTAGGGATGGAAGAGACCTCAGGAGGTCATCGAGTCCAGCCCCCTGCACAAAGCAGAACTAATCCCAACTAAATCATCCCAGCCAGGACTTTGTCAAGTTGGGACATAAAAACCTCTAAGGATGGAGATTCCATCACCTCCCTCGGTAACCAATTCCAGTGCTTCACCACCCGCCCAGTAAAATAGATTTTCCTAATAGCCAACCTAGACCTCTCTCATTGCAACTTGAGACCACTGCTCTTCGCTCTGCCATCCGTTACTAACGAGAACAGCCTTTCTCCATCCTCTTTGGAACCTCCCTTCAGGTGGTTAAAGGCTGCCATCAAATCTCCCTTCACTCTTCTCTTCTGTAGACTAAATGAGCCCAAATCCCTCAGCCTCTCCTCGTAAGTCATGTGCTCCAGCTCCCTAATAATTTTTGTTGCCCTCTGCTGGACTTCCTTCAATGCATCCACATCCTTTCTGTAATGCGGGAACCAGAACTGGATTCAATACTCCAGATATGGCCTTACCAGTGCCAAATAAAGGGGAATAATCACTTCTCTAGATCTGATGGCCGTGCTCCTCATAATGCACCCTATTATGTCATTAGCCTTCTTGGCTACAAGGGCACAGTGACTCATATCCAGCTTCTCATCCACTGTACTCCCCAGGTCCTTTTCAGCTGAACTGCTGCTTAGCCAGTCGGTCCCCAGCCTGTATCGGTGCTTGGGATCTTCTGTCCCAAGCGCAGGATTCTGCACTTGTCCTTATTGAACCTCATCAGATTTCTTTTGGCCCAATCCTCCAATTTGCCTTGGTCACTCTGGACCCTATCCTTGCTTCCAACGTATCTACCTCTCCCCTTAGAGCTTAGTGTCATCTGCAAACTTGCTGAGAGTACAATCCTTCCTCTCATCCAAGTCATTAATAAAGATGTTAAACAGAACCAGCCCCAGAACCGACCCTTGAGGTATCCACTTGATACCGACCGCCAACCAGACACTGATCACTACCCGTTGAGCCCGACATTCTTTAATGTTTTAATCTGTACAAAGGCACAGCAAGAGCACCACCAGCAAAACAGTTCTTCCTCACACTGTCCTGCCAGTGTGCCTGGTCAATCTTGACCTGAAGGAAACACTACTAATAGTAAAAGGATGATTGTTGGCATGGGTGGGAATTTGCGACATCATCTGTCTGGCACTCATACAGGATGTTCCTGGATGAGAGAGTCTAGGGGCCTAATGGCAGGAGGGTCAGCGCTGGGGGCAGCAGGCCAGCAGCCCAACTTAGTGAGCAGAAGGCTGGGGCTCAAGCCCCATGGCAGCCCACAGCAGCCCAGAGCCAGGGCCGGAGCCCCGCAGCAGTCCGGCTGGCTGGGGAGCTGACAGCAGCTGGGCAAGCAGACTGGCCGGGCTAGTGGTGTCAGGAGGGAGGGGAAGAGGCAGGGTGCCTGCTGGGGCGATAGCTAGGCAGCAGCAGGTGGGAGGTTAGAGGCTGGTGACAGGGAACCTCCCCTGGTCTGGCAAATTCTCTCATTTGGGACTGGTCAGGTCCCGAGGGTGCTGAACAGGATGGTCAAACCTGTAGAGGCTTTGTGATCTGACAGACCACCATCGGCATAAAACTGCCATCAGATGTAACAGTGTGTGGTCAGTACTAACCAGGTTTGGAGGTGAACAGCTGACCTAGTAGTTAAAGGCTCTCCGGCTTCAATCCCCAACCTGCTTTGCCATCCAGTCCTTCCAAGAATGGTTTAAATAACAATGAGCTGAAAGCCATTATCCCTGCAACACAGGTTAATTTAAGTAATTTAATTACTTCTCACATTCCAACCAACTTACTTGTTCACAGGGATCCACAACACTGCCAGTCCTAGAAAATTATTTTGAAATTCAACCTTAGGTTAACCAGCAGTACACCTATTGCAGAGCCACTTATGTATTATGAGAAGAAAAGAAGTTCAGAATGGATTACTTTCTAAGGTCCAAATCATGGAGGGGGCAGAGTATTTTTTGTGAGGAGGTTGGTAACTTGAAATCCCAATCAAATGAACAATTGATGTTGAGAGGATTCAGGCAACTTTGAGGATCAGCCTGTGAATGTACTAAACAGATTTTCAGAGTCATTATTCAAAATCTTCATTTGAGGTAAACAAAAAAATGCAAAGGACTCTACATCCTTCTTGATACAGGTTAAAAACAACCGCATGGCCATCATGGAAAAAGGGGTGATAAAGAAACAATATTTGCATTAATCTGAGAAATGATTTAGAAAACTGACTGCAGCACTTTACAAAATTACTGAAGGTATTAGGCCTAAAGCAATGGTCTTGGATTTGAGCAAATTACTGGCCCTAAATGATCTGACAGATTTTCCTAAAAATCACCATTCACAGACAACCCGGAAACAGATTTAGAAATGTAGTAAACAAAATTACAGATTGATCTTTTCCTCTTTTTCACTTGTTTCTACTCACTTCCCACCTATGATGATGTGATAAGAAATTTCTGCACAACAAAATTTAGAATTTGGTTTAATATAGACAAAGATCTTCCCATATTTCCTTATTAATAGGGCAGAGGGAGAAGATATTTTAATGACCTCTAGATTTTGGAGATTATATCTGTTTGCTGGTGGGCATGAATTCTGCTAGAGGTGCAAAATCCTAACCACTTCTGAGATAATGTAAGAAGCCAGCCAAGGTATTGTATATCGTCTTGCAATAAGAAAAAACTCCCAGGTTTAAGGCTATCTGTATTTAAATCTAAGGAGAGATAAGACATTTAAAATTTAGTAGCACTCTGTTATATACCTGACACAGAAAAATCGCTGCAATCCTTTTTATCAGGTTGGAGAATAGGCATTAAGTGACAAAATATTAGTCAGGCCATAGATCCACGAAACCTATAAGTTCTGAAGTAGCTTCATTAAATCTATTTTTTTTCTGGTGGGGAGAGAAGCCACTATTCGAGACATAGGGCTTTTTTTAAAGAATCACTGTCAGATACTTTATCTATCTGTCTATTTTCATATTTATTGTTTTACCAATCACTTTATTCATCCATCTGTTCATCTGTGTAAACCCATTTTTTTAAATTTTAATTTTTATTTATAGACTGACCTTAATAAACTCTCTTCAAGTACTGCATGTTTATCACTGTCATGGATGAAAACGTTATTAATGACAGGAGGGTTTAACACTAAAGATGACTGCCCTTTAAATTCCTTTTCAGCTGACTGGGCCGCAGCAACTCAGCTGGGTGGAGGTGGCTCCGATCAATAAGGTCAGAGTTCAGTCACTGTTCCCATCACTTCTATCATCCCCGTCATTGCCAGCTAACGATGCCTGCAGGTGGATTGTTGTAGTTTTCTACATTTATGAATTGCCTTGCTCCATATCAAAGGTTCTTCAGCCCTGCAGGAAAATCAGTGGACAACTATGGATATTTATTTTGAAATGTATACAAGAGAAAACACGGTGGTCAATTAAAAAAAAGGAATCAGATGTGTTATTATAAATATTGTTTGCTGGTAATGCAGCACTAACGTAATTTTGAAGAAATATGCTAACTTAGACTATAACTGTTATACCAGAATTGAGATTAAACATAAACAAACGATACTCAAACATTCTACAGACTAAATACAATTTCATTTATGACAAAGGAAAGAGAACCAACATAGCTTTTAAGATATGGTCACTCATATTGTACTTTCAATCTGATCATTTAAAGTAAGAGAGCTCTTTTTAACTGACCAGAATTTTAATGTCCAGAACACTTGCTCATGTACATTGTATGCAGCAACCAATTATCTGGCTTTTATATCAGTTTTGGAGTCCAATGGGTTTTTTCCCCCCAAAGATGGGTAATTCAAAATTTAAGTCTTGAAATGACATTTATTGCCTTTATTACTGATAATGATACTGCTGTTTAATCGCCAACAAAAATATAGGTGATTGTTATCCTGAAAAGAAATTGGGGGTGGTAATGTGACAAGAGTCATTTATATTAACCTCAAAAATCATACACTTATAGATTAAATCTGTTTCAAATTTATGATACATAGTAGTCACAAGGTGGCTATAAATGCTTTATGAATTCACTCAGTTGACATAAGGTCTAACCTTTCTTGAAAAATACATTTTTATTCTGCTGACTTAAACCAGCTTTGACGAATACTCAGTGAGATAACTCAACCCTTACTTTTTCTCTTTGGATGGCCTAGATGCTTTTTTTGCGACAGACTTTTGTCATTAAAGATGAAGCAGTGAGTATGGAAACATTCCATTCATGACTTCATTAAATCTCCTGTGTCATTAGAACCCTTGTATTCCTGCCTTGGATTTTATCTTGGTGTAAATCAAGGCATAAACATATGTAATCCAATGTTGTTGAAAATCAGTAACGCTGACAGTGAAATAAGCAACAAAAGTGCATATAATATTTTGTGACATGTAATTTTAACTTCATTCAGTCTCTTTGTTTTTGAGACATTGTTACCTGCAGGATATGGCAATAAAATAAGGATGTACAAGAATGTGTCAAACGTAGGGCTTCCCTAAATTACACTCAGAGGCACAGATTAATACATTTAATACATTCCAGTCATGAGTGAAGTACTTACAGCAGAACAACTGCTCGTTCAGTGATATCACTCATTGAAATGAACTACAGCTAACAGTGACAAGCTGGAAAAATGCCCTCACTTTTCAAACTGTACAAATGGCATTTGGACACAGTAACTCAAAACTGGACACTTCATTTCAAGTTTAAAGCTAGTGGTCCAGTCAAAAGCTATTACTCCATCTTCTTTATTTGTAGTCCATGCTTTTGTGCTCTTTAAGAATCAAATAAATACTGGTGTAATGGTTAGCAACTGCCAGTTCAACGAAAAATACTGCTAAATTCACCAATAAGTCTTTTTTCTACACACACAAATTTATGGCATAAGAACTGAACCCATTCCTGTTACGATGTCTGGATAGTTTTTTTAATGTAGAGGGAGACTCACTTCAGTGATAAGAGTTTAAACCTGAACTACTTTTTCCTTGTTTCTGTATCTTGCATCTACTCTTTGGAAGGGTGTGAAGTAAATGATCAATACATGTAAGTATGTAAAAATGCACTGAGCTGACCCATTCTGAACTTCATACTTAGACCTGAATCTACCAAAATTGTATAGACGTTTCCTTGCAAACCTTTCTCCACCCAGTCAGGACAAACTGATCTTCCTCCCCAAACTCCCTTCATATAGACCAGCGGTTCTCAAACTTTTTGGGCTCCGGAGCCCTTTACATGCGTAAAAATTTATGCGGAGCCCTAGCGGCCCACTGATTATATGTGTTGTACTTATGCGGAACCCCAGCGGTCCACTGATTATATGTGTTGTACCTATTGATGTTTCCAGTTTGTCAACCTCGCGGAGCCCCTGGAGATGTCTCGCGGAGCCCTGGGGCTCCACGGAGCACAGTTTGAGAAACACTATCTTTATTGGAGGAATTCATTTATCCTCCACTCCTAGGCTATCGCCTGCTATACAGAGACTTGGTTTCACACTGTGGGTTCTAGGTGGTGAGACCCAGTGGCTGGAGCAGTGGTTGAAGTCAGATGTAGAGTCAGGACTGGGCCAAGGGCAGCGCTGGACACAGAAGCAGGGTTAGAGTCCTTGGACAAGCCAAATCAGGTTCATAGAGTCAGGAAGCAGCCCAAAGTTCCAAGCCAGGATGGAGTCAGCACAAAGGTCAGAAAGTCACGTGGTGTTCCGGGTTGGAGCAGAGCAGAGAAGGGACAAGTCTCACATAGGTTGGAACATGGCTCAGGCAAGACTCAGGGCAGGAAAAGGAATCAGATGAAGAGCAGGCTGGTAGCTTAGGGAGTTTGTAACAATGCAAGGCAGCAAGAGAGTTCCTGGTCAAGTCATGCTGTTTCATAGACTATCTGGCAGCAGTGAAATACTTGTGCTGAAGGGTGGGGGGGAAGGGAAGACATCTGATCTGGGCTCTGTTCATGGATAGGCTGTTACAGCAGGCTTTGTTGGAGGGGAGAGTCATGCAGGGTTGTCCTTAGGCATATGCAGCATACACGGCTGTGTAAGGTGCTCAGAAATTTGGGGCACCACATTTTTGAGTGCCCCTAAGCAGATGCATGTGCTGCATATGCCTAAGGACAACCCTGACCACCACTGGTTCCTCTACGGCCCAGACCCTCCCCCGGCTGCTCTCTTTGGCTGCCTTCTCCCTGCCTCCTTCCACCACCCACCCACTTGCCCCTCTTGGCTACCTGGCTGCTAGCAGAGGGCTCTCTCCTGCCAGATTGGGGTCAGAGAGGAGTCTTCAGCTTCTGCAGCTCTGCTCCGGCCCTAGGGAAGCTCTAAACCCCGGCAGAGCTGTGCTGGGGCAGAGGGGACATAGGGAAGTCCCAAACCTGGCAGAAGCTATGCCTGGAAGGGGTGGAAGGAAGCTCCAGCAGAAGCCACACTGGGTGGGCAGTAGAGGGAAATGTGGCACTGAGCAAGGGGGAGGGGCTGTGAGGGGTCTGCAGATAAGGGTCAGAAGGGGACCACTTTCAGTGGAGCCCCCACCTTCCTCTTACCATCTCTCAATATCCCCTTCAGGAATCCCCACTTTCCTCTCTTTCCCTCAGTATTTCCCTTCAGGTAACTTACAAAGGGCTCAGTACATCCTAAGCATGGCCCTGAGTCATGGCAACTAAAATTCATTGTAAGGGATAGATGGACTCTCCTGCTAGCCTAAGTCAAGGAATCACTGGACCCAGGCATCAAAAGAGTTTAGGAGGTAACAAATGACAAAAAAGGGATGGGAGTGAGGTCACAGGGTCAAAATCAGGGAACCACAGGGGGATACCAAGCAGAGAACCATGGATAGTGTCCATTGCTCCTCCAAGATATCTATGGAGCCAGTGGATCTGATCTAGGGGAAAATCCATTCAGAGATGTGACTTAAAGGAGGTTCAGAAATAGGCCCCACAGCTGTAGAACACTTCCCCATCAAGCTTCCTTCTCCTGGTATGGTGGACAGCTGTGTTGGATGAGGAGATCTCAAGACTTTGTGGTGTCATGGATGGGAAAAGGTAGTGTGGGGAAAAGTGTCGCCAGAAACCAAGAAGATGATTCTGGAGGAGATGGAAAAGGGGCTGCAACCTGGCACACTTGAGATAAGTGTATATAGGGGACAATGTTCCCTCTAATCTTTGCCATTCATCTGTGGATTTTTTCCATCCATGTGCAGAATTCATTGCATGTGCACTGAGGCATATGTGAATGTGCACCACTAGTAGAAACACAAAGCTAGCGGTGGGTGCTCTGCTAATCAGCTGGGCAGCATTGGAATCTCTCCTGAGTGACTGCACAAGTGCCCATCTTACAGGGAACATTGGTTAGGAACAAGGTCTCCCTCCCACTGCAGAAGAGACAGGAGTCAAGGAGGGGCTGAAATGCACTGGATATACATCCATGCTCATGACTCCATGAAGGAGCTGTTAATATTCCCAGTGGACCAGAATAGAATACAGACTGCTCTACCAGAAATTCTCACCCTCCTGCCACTTGGTGAGGATGAGGAAATGAAGGGTATGGAGCAAGAACACACAGAGGGTATGTCTACACTAGCCCCCTAGTTCGAACTAGGGAGGCTAATGTAGGCATTCAACGTGGCAAATCAAGCCCGGGATTTAAATATCC
Organism: Pelochelys cantorii; assembly: GCA_032595735.1. Classification (NCBI taxonomy): domain Eukaryota; kingdom Metazoa; phylum Chordata; order Testudines; family Trionychidae; genus Pelochelys; species Pelochelys cantorii. The sequence continues at coordinate 54,126,789 of CM064333.1, read as the reverse complement.
CACGCTTGATTTGCATCTTCCCGGCCGGTTGCCATTTTTTGAAATTTACAAGTCCGGACTAACTGTCTGCGTCTACACACGGCAGGGACTCGGTAGTTCAAAATAAAGCCCTAGTTCGAACTACCTGTTATTCCTCCTGGAATGAGGTTTAACAGGTAGTTCGAACTAGGGCTTTATTTCGAACTACCGGCTCCCTGCCACGTGTAGATGCGGGGGGGGTTAGTCCGGACTTGTAAATTTCAAAAATGGCGACCGGCCGAGAAGATGCAAATCAAGCGCGGGATATTTAAATCCCGGGCTTGATTTGCAACTTCGAATGCCTACATTAGCCTCCCTAGTTCGAACTAGGGGGCTAGTGTAGACATACCCAGAGTTATTTCCTCAGCATTGTTTGGAGTCAGGTTGGCTGAAGTCACACAGCCAGCTCAGGTGTTGTGGAGGAGGTTGCTGGGGGTGGGAGGAGAGAATGTGGGGCAGGAGCCTCATGGAGAAGTCCACAGGGCCAGAAGTGAGGAGCAAGATGGGAGCACCCCCCTGTAAGACCTGACCTCACCTCCTAGGGACATGAGATGTGGAGAGCCCCATGTGGTGGCTGAATGCTAGGAGGTCCACCCAGTCTCTCTGGTCATAATCCAGAAAGTCTTGGATCTTGGTGATACTTGACCGAACGATCCTCGAGTGCACAGAGGGGGACACCACCACTGCTGCATGGGGTCTGTAAGGTGTTTCTCCCCTTTGGCAGGCACCATGGACCTGGTTACTAAGACCCAGTTTCCAGGTTCTGAGACAGTCCTCGTAAAAGACTGGGAGCTCAGAGAGATCTCATGGAAGACCCCTCAGATGGAAGTAAAAGCTGCCAGCGATATCAAAAACTTTGGAGGTGGGAGAAGGCGGCATGTGCAAGCCCACTTCACACTGGATCAACTGAACCATAAAGGAGTCTCTCCAGGGCCTGGAATCAGAAGACATGGATCTGACTGCAAAGGCAGCCCTGGTCAAAAGAACTCCAGAAATTTCTTCTGGAGGTAGATCAGGACATCCAGGGCCAGGCGGAAGGTGTTAAATGTTAAGAGAGTATGGACTGGACCAAATGATTAAGCTCTAGTGCCATCTTCTGCAAGGACAGGCACCAAGGAAGTCCTGTTAACTTCTGCAGTCGTTCAATCACACTGTCTTCTAAATAGTGCCAGTATTCTGGTGGGAAGGGACAGGGGGTGAAAAGGTAGATCTTCTCTCCAATCCACCTGCCTTCTGAGAGCAGGCTTTATTAAATGTTACAGGAAAAATGAAATCCAATCCTTGGTATATGGAACAACAAATTCATTTTAAAGAAAAGAAACCAACTACCTGCTTTTCCCATTTTGAGAGAGTCCACACAGGTGGACCAAAAATGCACAAGAATCTCTGTGCTGTAAATTCCTGAGGTTCATTTGTTTCATTCAGATGTTGATTTTGGAGAAGATAAGGGAACACCATCCTGCAAATCAATTTATATCTACTAAGGTTTCAGTTTGTTCTCCAGCTTCCCAGCTGGTGGCATAACCTTTTTTCCTTTTTTGGCATCAAAAAGTATTAGGCAAGCAGCAGACATAACCAATTTGTTTGACTTAATATACTCACGGGCACCTCATTTCTTTTAACATCATTATCGTTATCTGGTTTGTCATTCTGAGCTCAGTGGAGAATGCATGGGTTACCAGAGTCTTCACTGCCCCGGCATGAACACAGTTCTGTGCAAGTAACATTGTTCTGAATACAGAAACAGTTGATTGTGCAGCAATTCATGCAGGATCAAATAAGGTTTTGTAGAAGCTCAAATGCCACTGGGTCCTTGTAGAATACAGTTCATAATTCACTCTCTTCCATCCATGAAGATCGAATATTTGGAGTTCCTATGTGCAAAGACATCCAAATCTTTGTTTGCCAATGTTCTCTTTTGACACGCTCTGCAAAACTGACCTCTCATGGGGGAGTTTAGCCAATGATTTGTCCTTTTTGAAGGCTTTCTGTGGGTCTCCTTTTTACTTTCTTACTCTGGTCATACAGCACTGCCTACCAATCTCCTTCCTACAGAAATTGCAACTTGCCTGTAAATCTCTCCCAATTTGGTAATATCTGTAAAATGGTAAGTGTCCTTTGTTTTGACAACATTAAACACAGACTTAGTTCCAACTATCAAATAGGGATGACACAGAGTCACATCCTGTCACTGTGTGCACAGCATGAAGTATGTTGCAGAAATCAGAATATTGCCATGTTCAAGCATAGGTACAAAGCGATGCTTGTCAGATTTACTGTTCTAATGGTGCCTTTTTAATCCACATTATCTGTGTGTTACATAGTAATGAAAGTCAATGGAGAACTGCTGGAAAATGTGGAGTTCCAACACAACTATACGCATATGAAACCTGGATAACATAAGTGTCACCTGAAGACACTTGAACAATATCATCAATGCTTCTTCAGTAGAATCCTTAATAAACCTTGGGAGGACAGACGCACGAATATTAGCGTCTTGGAAGAGCTGAACATAACCAGCATTGAAGCTATCATCATCTATCAACAACTTTGCTGGATTTGTCACGTGGTCCAGATGCCTGATCAGTGCCTCCCAAAATAGATTCTGTTTTCTAAGCTGAAGGAAACAGAGGGGCGTTGGGGGCCAGAGGAAGCGATTTAAGCACATGTTGAAGACAAACATGAAAAACTGCAGCATTGGTGTTGACACTTGGGAGAACCTTGCCCAGGACCATCCCCAGAGGGGAGCGGTGTAATTTGAGAGGTCCCACCACAGTGCAGACAAGGAAAGGCAGAGAAGGAGAAAAGAGCGGCAAAATCTGCCCTGCATCTCTCCAATAGCCACCAGCACCTGCCCCTTCTATGATAAGACCTGTGGCTCTAGAATCAAGCTGGTCAGCCATCAACGGATCCACAAATAGGAGGGTGACAGGAAGACGTCCTACTTATTATCGAGTGACTGCCAAGAGCAATGAATGGCAAGACCCAAAACGTCTGTATTAAGTGAGTTAATTACTATGGTGCCTTTGACACCAAATGCCATATTGGCATATGCAGCATGAACAAACATCATTGCATCCACTTCCTCTTGAATACTGTACTTTGCTATATCACCATTGGGAAAGCTTTCAGCAAGGAGGAGAGTTTGTATTTGGTGTACTCCTATACTCTCATATGTATTTCCAATTGCATATTCACAGATTCATTTTACAAGTGATTGCTTGATGGATGCCATGCTTTGTAACATTTTCATGGGAGCACAGAGCAATCACCTGACATTTCTTGCATCTAACCTTAGATCCTGTTCAGTGCTGTCTTTTTGTGATTTTCACAGGATTACTATTATCATGGCTGTTAAAGACTCTGATTACAGAATTAGCATTGTCAACAAATCCTTAGGATCCGCCTCCAGTGCTCCACTGTCAACTTCTAGAATGGGAAGAATTTATGTCCAACAGTCATCTGTATGACAACCATGGCATCTCTGATATACGCTGTGATTTCTTTGTTTCTTGCTCTTAGCTCATGGATTCTTTCATCTGGAACTTCTAGATGATGCCCTAATTCATCATTATCTGTTCTCCTCATGGTGTCACATGCATGGAAAAGGAACAAGGACAGGTCCTATTGGGTGACTAAACCAGTTGCCACTGAAACATCAACTATGCATCTTGTTAAGGACAGAGCTTTGTGGAAAACATTTTCTGGACTGATCGCTGCTGTGATTGAGAATCCCTTAAATTTGATCTTTTTGGACGTCAGCAAGTATTTTGATGCCAGATGTCTGGGCTGAAGGAGATAACTGCCCTATCAGAATCAAGTGCACCTCTCACAAATATCTCTATGTATTCTTCAGATACATCTGCTGATTTCAATGCACACTCTGTTATATCTGACGTTACATGCAGTCCAGTGGATATGTTGATAAGCACTTCTGGATGTGATGTGATACACTCTTGATTCATGGTCAGATGGGTTTGTCATATTGTTAATGACATGGCTAATAAGAGCTGAAACATGCTCTGTACCCCTCTCCAGTGCAGAGGCAAGGACTTGTTAGTGGACTCCGTCTTCACTACTTCTTATTAGGCCACTTCTTTCTCTCATAGTTTTTCATATTCACTCAGGATGTGTCTTGTGAGAGTCCATTTGACAAGTGGCTTTGTTCTTGTCTTTGATGGCAGTTTTTTTCTGTTCCCATGTTACTCCAAATTCCATTGTAAGAACCAGGAATCTGACACAGCAAATGTACCAATTCAAAGGCACTGTGTACTACTTCTGAGAGATTTAACATGTCAGGAATGCAGACTGGTATCCATCTGGCCTAGGTGGGTCTCTCCGCAGTAAAGAAATATGGAAAGATGGCATACTGTATGCGTAGTCAAAATTTCCAATTATCCTCACTCTGCATGGACATTTAGAAGTTGTACCTGCACAATCTGGAGAAAAAGATGCCAGAACATTAAAGTAGGAGACTGGGTATATCGTCATGTCTGAAATTTCTCTAATAGTGGTAGAATGTGCTGAGCTGCAGAATCATCAAGATTGTTAATGACTCAGTATCTTCAGATTCAACAGCTTTTGTGTGTCAGCCAACATTTGTTAGACAATATGGAACAACTTGAGTACCTCCCTCTCTGTTGACATCATTTAACAAATAAAACATTTAGGGTGCATCTACACTGCACCGTTATTTCAAAATAACAATGCGAGCATCTACACAGCCATTCCGTTATTTCGAAATAATTTCAAAATAATGGACGGCTTATTCCAAAATCTCTAAACCTCATTCTACGAGGAATAATGCCTATTACAAAATAACTATTTTGAAATAAGGCATGTATAGATGCTCCACTGCTGCTATTTTGAAATAGCCCCTCACCAGGGCTATTCTAAGTTATTCCTCCCCAGTGCCTCCTGGGACTCTAAACTGAGATAGCAAGTCTACATTAGGGAAGCCTGCCTCAGTCTAATTTTGAGGCTTCCCTGCACTGTAGATGTGCTATTTCGAAATAAGATATTTCAGAATAACTATTCCGAATAGCTTATTTTGAAATAAGCATGCAGTGTAGATGTACCCTAAGGGTACGTTACACACTTCTTTCGAAAGAAGCTTGTTTGAAAGAATCTTTCAAAAAAGCTTCTTTCAAAAGAGATCGTCTAGACAGCCACACGGTTTTCAAAGGAGTGATCCGCTTTTTCCAAAGAGAGCACCCAGGCAATCTGGAAGCTCTATTTCGAAAAAGCCCTGTTCGCGGTCAAGAACGCCTTTTTTTGAAAGAGCTCTTTCGAAAAAAGGCATTCTTCCTCGTAAAATGAGGTTTATCACTGTCGAAAAAACTGCCACGTTCTTTTGATTTAATTTAGAAAGAACGCAGCGGCATTCTAGCCGTAGGTTTTTCGAAAACGAAGTTTTTTCGAAAAACGGCCACTTTTTTTGAAAAAACCCTGTCGTCTAGACAGACCTTTAGAGTACTCAGGACCTCAAATGCTAGTGTCATGCCAAGTAGATTATGGCTAAACTGCTTACAAGAAAACATTAGATCTGTAGGAGAAGCTGCATACACATCAAAATCAATAATAATAATAATCATCATCTAATAGTCTTGCATCGCCCCAAAATTTCCCAATACATGCAAGAAAATAGCACAAGGTATGAAAGCTATTCAGATATCTCACACTGGTACCATGGTCATTTGGGAGAGTTTGTTTTACAGCCTGTGGCAGCTGGTTTGGCATCCACAACAGGTGCATATGCAACCACTGTGTAGGTGCTCTTCTGTGTTGTCAACTTGTTGAAACTAGTCCAAAATGGACAAACAATATCAACATCATTTGGTACTGGTAAGGTATAATGAGGCAATAGTCTTAAAAGACGCCAGGAGAGAACTTGGAGAGCTCCATTTATAGGTGACAAGAATTTTTTTTCTCAATTATTTTTTTCACGGCCCATAGGTTCTCGACATGTTCTAAGGTTTTCAGATGCTGCCCATTATATAAGAGACTCTGATTGCCTGGGGAGAATAAGTGACTTTTCTTTCCTACGCTTCAGTGATATTTCTTGTGATGCTGGACTATCTGCAGACTGTTCTTGAAATACCACTCCAGCTACTGACTGGAAGGTATTCTATCAATGAGCTCTAAGCTGATGTCTGTATTATCATCTCCTACACTGATGAGATTGCCACCAGCATGAAATGGTACAGTTCCATCTGGAATGAACACATCTCCCTGGAATCTGCGTATAAGTGTTACTGAATTTAAAAAAAACAGATGGTAGAAAATTTCAAAGGCCAGTACTTACTGTGCAGACAATTACAAAGTAAAACCTTCTACCAGACTAAATCTACATTGTATGCACAAAAGCTTACAAACAGAGAAACATTACATTAGGAATTCATGCACATTTATATCTACCCACTAAACAGTACAATCTCTGGTTGTGCAGTCTCCTTCTACTGCTGCACAACCTTCAGTGTGAGACTGTTCCAGTCAGCAAATCTGAGTTGAAAAGTAAAAAGATTATAATCACTTGTGCAATACTTTGACCATTAAGAATATGCAATGCAAAAATATTTCATTTTAGTATATGGCCAAATGTTGATATTCACCATTTTTGTCACATGTTAATCAGCTTCTGAAAAATAAACCAATATAAATAATTTAATACATTGTTGTTTGGTAGCTTTGATCAATAAACACCACATTTAGGTGTGGAAATTAACTCTGAGCAAACCAGAGCAAACAGAATAGTAGGAATCATTAAAAGAGAGACAGAATAAGACAAAGAATATCTTTATTGTTGCTATATAAATACATGGTATGCCCACATCTTGAATACTGCATGCAGATATGGTCACCTCATCTCAAAAAAAGATATCTTAACATTGGAAAAAGTTCAAAAAAGGGCAACAAAAATGATTAGGGGTATGGAATGGCTGCCATATGCGGAGAGATTAATAAGATTGGGACTTTTCAGCTTAGAAAAGAGACTAAGGGGGGATATGATAGAAGTCTATAAATTCACGAGTGGTGTGGAAAAAGTGAAGAAGGAAAAGGTATTTACTTGTTCCCATAACACAAGAACTAGGGGTCACCAAATGAAATTAATAGGTAGCAGGTTTAAAACAAACAAAAGGAAGTTTTCCTTCACACAACACACACTCAAACTGTGGAACTCTGTGCCAGAGGAGGTTGTGAAGGCTAAGACTAACAGGGTGTGAAAAAGAACTAGATAGATTCATGGAGATTAGGTCCACCAATGGCTATTAGTGAGGATGGGCAGGAATGGTGTCTCTAGCCTCTGTTTGTCAAAAGCTTGGAATGGATGACAGGGAAGGGAACATTTGGTGATTACCTGTTTTGTTCATTCCCTCTGGGGCACCTGGCATTGACCACTATCAGAAGACAGGATATTGGGTTAGAAAGACCTTTGGTCTGACCCAGTATGGCCATTCTAATGTTCTTATGTTACACATCTTAAACATTGTAGTCAGAGTCTTGTTACAATCAGGCCCACTGATGGAGGTTGAGGCAAAGGGGGCAGTTGCCATGGAGCCTGTGGATTCAAAGAGACCCGGAGCTCTTGGCTGTGGTTGTTGCTACTGCAGCAATGGCAGCTGGAGCCCTGTGCCCTTTAAATTGCCAAATGGAGCATCGCACAACACCTGGCTCTCAGAGTTGGGGGAGGATATGCTGCACTGTGGGCCACTTCTGCAAGCATGGAGCTGCCCCCTCCCCTCCCTGCCACCTTGCCCATGGACCTGTGGAGGCTGTCAGCACCTCTAGTTGCAGTGTTTCTGGAATTGTGCAAAAAATTGCACTCATTTTGGGTATTATTATTTCATCTTGCTTATGGGCTTAGGCCACCACTTGCATTTGAGGTAACTCATTATCTTAGAACCAGTACAATGAGAATCTGGAGGGAGGGAAGGAAGGAAAGAAAGAAAACGAACAAAAAGAAAGAAACCTCACAGCATCACACTTGTCTTCTCCATTACCTCCTTTCATGTCACCCTATACACTTAGAAGTTTTCTGTAAGTATTTGTCAATCTCTATCTGTAAATCCAGCTATTCCATTACATGTTCTGCTTCATAGCCTGCTGAAGAGTTTGTGACAGCCCTTCCGATTGTTAACCTGGAGCCAAACCCTGTTCACCTTAGCCACAGGAATTGTCCAATTAACTGAAATGCAGAAATACTCTGGAAGACGACAGATGAGTAAGATTTGGCCCTCTTTTTGGGTTGTATGGACTCATGCCTTTAGCTTGGAACCTCTTAGGCATGAAGATTCTGTTCTTTGTATGGCACACTACACCACTGTAATGACCTAGAGCCTCTTCTGTAAGTAGTTCACAAATGGGACACAGCAATATGCTAATGTTTTTCTAAAAGAGTATTAAATTAATTTGGTCCTTTCTACACCGGCCAGCCAAATCATTTGTTTGATGTTTAGATGGCACAGTATTTAAACGCTATTCGAATTTGGGATTCAAACATGGAGCCCAAATTTCTAGGCTGTATTCACACACGTTGCTCCTTTGATTCCTACTTCACATGAGTAATGGGTTGGGGGATCTAATCCTTTGTAAATAGCCTAGTGCAGATAAGGTCCATCAATCTGCTTGGGGTTCGGACACAAATGGTTTCTGGACCTCTGGGAGGCATGTAACTGACAAGATAAGCAAATACATGCTTAATCTGTGTTCTAGTCTTATTGCCTATCTTTCTGTTCAGATGTGTATATAAATAAAACAAGGATGAAGTACCCCTCTACTCATTCTCTTTCCAAACAAGGAAACAGACCATCGTTGGACTTAAAATCTTCCTAAATGCTAGGAAGCCATGACATATTTTATATTATGCAGTCCATATTAGCTAGTTTTCCAGTGCACAGATGTGATTATTCTGAGACAAATTCAAACCTGATGTAACAAGATTAATTTCCATCTCCTCAGAACTTCAGATGTTAAATAACTTCTGAGTACTGTAATGCAGAACAAGATGTTGTAAGGGAGCTTGTTCCTACCTCCAGTTTACTAGATGGAGATTGATTTCAGCCCTTCGGATTCTTTCCCAACAGGTAAAGGGCTAAAGAGAAAGTGGTGTTATAATGATTTTGAAGTATTTGTTGATCATAAAAATGAAGGTCCTTCAGTAGCTTTCTTGTACTCTGAATTAATCAAAGAAATGGTTGTGAAGAAGCAGGTCAATATTCAACTATAAAAAGCTTAAATTGAAGAAAATGATTTGGAATAAGATGGGCAATTAGCTTGAAAATCCATTGGTCTGAATGCACTGCTTGCGTAAGCAGCAATGGAAAAGGCAGAAGAACGTTACAAAACTTCTTGATTAGATAAACGCTATTTGGCTCATTGTCTTCTTTTTTCCCCTTGCTTTGATCATTTAGTTATCTGGCTCATCAAAAATAGTGCATCTCTGCACGGCAATTTCCCATCATCAATATACTTACTCCTAAGAATTCATTCTGCCAATTTACAGCACAGTGAAGCTGTTGGCTGCTTAGTGCCTCCCTTGATTTCAGAAGATTCTGAGGGATATGACAAGGTTGTTCAGAGAGAGGAGTCAGATCAGAAACCTGGCCCATGTAAGGTCTCGTGGGCAGATGCCCTGAGACTTTATTAAAGGATTGGTTCCAGGAAACATCTCTTTCTCTATTTTTCTTCCTCCTCAAGGTGTCATGTGAAAGAAAGACCCCATGGCTTTTTTCATGGCTTACATTTGGAAGGAACTGATCAGATGGTCAAGGATAGATTAGGAGAGGCCAGGAACCTAAATAAGTGGGGCAATCATTGAGGGATGAAACAGCGAAAAGGGTGAAGAAATGAAACAGGAGATGAAGAAAACAATGGGAAACCCTAAAGAAAGCTACTATAGAGTACAGTTGAGAAGCAAAATAGCTGCAAGGGGAGGCAGAGTGAGGGATCCTAGGAGCCTGAAGAAGCATGAGTCAGTATCTGCTAAAGGAAGTTGACTGGCAACCTAGATACCACAGGAGGAGCTGAAGGTTTGAAAGATCTGACTTTAAATTGTGAGAGATACAAAGATGCTTATGTGGGAGTGTTCTAGCGATAGGGAGCCATCTGAGGCACAGGTAGTTTAGAATGGTGGGCAACACAATATACCCCAGAGGAAAATCTCCTCTACTTCTTAAAGAAGTAGGAGAAAAAAAAAGATGTTTTACTCTTAGAGATTACTTTGCAGAGCCTCATCTTAGTACACTGACAATTTGAAACGTTCAAATTTCCCATCAAACTTTGCCAATATTTAAAATCTTCATGAAGCCACAATGCTATTTAAAGCAGTAGTAAATTACACTGAGGAAACCCATAAATTATAGTGTTTTTTGCCAGGGTGGCTCCAGAGCAGCTATCCCAGTAGCTGAAATCCCCAGTGTAGATGAAGCTTTAGAAGCCTATTTTTCATACATGCATATATAATCGGATCCTGCAAGATACTAAGTACCCTTTAGCTCCCAATGACTGAAATAGGAATTGAAGAACTTAATACCTTGCAGAATCAGACCCACAGAGGGAAAAGAGCTAGGAATGTCTCTTCATTTGGATGCCTACAGGAAGTATTTTACTGTAATGGAGATTATGAAAAACAAAATTTTGGTTGCAACTATTTATGGTTGTAAATATAACTCTTGTAAAAAATCCTAGATTTATGAATGGAAAATGTATTACTGATCATTGTAAGTGATACTGTTTAGAATCTTTTTTCTTGTGTCAATCTTATCCATAACATTTTGCTAACTTACATTGCATAATATGATCTTCTAGTGTAAGAGATAGATCAGATTTTCTCAGGTATAGGGGTTACAGATTTGAACTAAACTAGATGTGACAGGACAGTGTACAGAGTATTGTTGACATACATAAATAGTTCACGAAACTATACTACAGATCAGAAGGGCGGGATGCGTAAGTGCAATGAAGGAGAGTAGAACAAAAATTAATAATTTTTCTGGTTATTTTCTCAGCTGTGAATTAAAAAAATCTTAAATGTCATTATGTATAAAATAATCCCATTAAACTGTATTTTGCTCTCTGAGGCCTTTGTATAATTCAAGAATAATGTCTAATATCTTTAAATAACTTTATTGCAGAGCAACAGTTTGACACGTCTCGTTTCACTGCTGGGTGAGTCTCAGCTCTTGAGCCACATAACAGAAGCTTACAGCCTTGTTTCTTTTCATCCTTTAACCTTGTAACAAATCTATGGCTATTTGAGAACTTCACAGATGTTACTATTGCTGTATGCCATGGCCACTTAGGACTTGTATAGTGACAGCGAGGACATAATTCAAATTGTCGTCTTCTTAAAGCACAAGCCATTACCACTTGAACCAAAACAAAATCTCTTTCAGCTGTTAACAGTGAAAGGGAGCCTTTTCAGCACAGACCTGACTAGTTCTGATTCTATCCCATAGAGGGCAGTAGTAAACAGATACAGCCCATCAGTCCTCTGACTGCAACATATGGGGTTGAGCTGGCAAGCCAATTCTCAGAAGACTGGTTTTTACTCAAGTGAGTAGTCCTACTGACTGTGGGATCATCACAGGGACTATTCACACGAGTAAGGATGCACGGGATTGGGTTAGTCACGGAACTTGTTTTTTGACACTATGCAATCTCTGCCTGATGATTTTACCTGAAGAATACTGGAAAATATTATCTGTCTGTTGTCATATTTACATTGTAATAACTTGTGGGGGAGGGACTATCTGTTTGTTCTGTGTCTGTACAGCACCTAGCACAATAGGGTCATAGCCCATAAAGTGCTACAGCAGTTGGAATAAATAATAATCTTTTTGAGTTGGGGGCTTTCTGTTTTGTGTTTGTACAGTGTCTAACACAAGAGCGTCCTCGTTCGTGATAGGGCTCCTAGGTGATATGGTCATACAAACAAATGTTATATTATAAAGCATGCAATTTAATAGTTTAATGAAATAATTCAGTTAATACACTCAGTATTTTATTGATGAACATATGCTTGTTCCAACACATGACTTTACTGGCTTTCAATATCTGTTTCGTGGAATAAATTCTGATTTTGACTGGGCTGTATCTATTAACGGAACTATTTTTTGTGTGAAATATTTAATTGAATTAATTTTGGAAATGTTCTTCTTTAGAAGCAGTCATAAAACCATGCCATCCCTGAGAAATCAGAAGAACATTATGTTAGGAAGCATGATCATCATACTCAGATGTTTATGTGGAGAATATATATTTTAAAATAAACTGACAAAATAATTGGATTGTGTATGCACAATTCAGACTTTCAGATAGCAGGGTGCTTTTTCTGTCTCCTGATTTCTACAGAAAAGTCAGATTTTTTTGTTCATTATTCCTTAAGAGCGTGTGCTACTTATTTACATATGAAAAGATAAGTTTATAAAAGAGCTTTCCTATTTTACTACATCTAATAGTTAATAATTTAAATCTGTAGCCATTATCATATAGATTGACACAAATGGCATATGGATCATTCTGGAGATGAGGGTTAGTTTCTTTTAAGAGAGAATTGTTTTAGTTTTTGCAGGAAATTAATCAGGGGAATGGGTTTTGTGGAGCATGGAGCAAATCTAATCTGTCCTTTGTTCAAATTTGCCTTGCTCCAATTCCTAGCAATTGTAGACAACATGCTCTTTTGTTCAGGAGCCACTTGTTACATGCATAATTAGAGACTGCAGTAGTGTGTTTAAAGAAAAACTGTTTTCCAATGTAATGTGTGATCTTGATAATAGTATTTTCATCAAAGGTAGCAATTACATTCATTAAGCTAGGACTGGCATGGCAGCAAGGAAATTAAGTGGAAGGTGAATAAAAAGCTCCCCATTTCTTTTAAAAATCTCTCTCTCTCTCTTTATAAGTTGAAATGCACCATGTTGAGCTGTAACTGGAAAATACATACTGAATATAAAAAAATAAAGTCCTCCTTAACCTTTCTGAATAATGATCCAGAAGATATCCAAGGGACAGCCACTATAGATGCACTTTTCAAATTAAAGGGCTTTATTCTACATTAATTTCTTATGCAAGTTTTAAACGAGCTCAACATATGATTCAGGGCTTTAAAAGCGCCAAAGCTCTCTAGGATTAAATCATTGTTCTTTTCACATATTAATTGTTTTGTATTATCAAAAACTGCAAACAGCCATAAATCATCCTGTTTAGATGAGACAAAGACCAATACCTTATTTAAAAAGTTACTCCTTAAGTTATCTACTTATACTTTATTATAATGTAATTTATTTAAAGAAATTATGAAAGTAGATCACACATTTCATTAATTATAAACAGATTTCTTGAATATATAACTAGATATGGGAAATTTAGTTCTTTGAAAGATAAGGTCAGGAGCTCTGAAAAGAGTCTCTCCAGGTACTCTATGTTAGATTATACCCTGTTAATAGTTACATTAAATGACAAACATTTGCAAACAAACTGATTTGTAAGCCATAAAATAGCTCTTTTAAAAAAAGAAATTATTGAAATTTCATCGACATTCGTCAATGGCAGATAAAATATTTAGCTTTTGTCACTGTTAAATGTGCAGTTAAGTGTAGGTGGATTGTCATTAATGTCTATAATACTTTAATATCTGGATCCAGCATTAAGAGCCTAATCCTTAAGTGTTGTATTTTCAATAATGCGCATATGGGCTTTCCACTAGTTGGTAAATTTTGTAGGCCTATCATACGATCATAATCCAACAAAATTATGCTGAAAATAGGACTGAAAATAAAAAAAAAAAAAACTTTTAAAAATTGTCAAGATGTAAAAAATTCAGTATGGGGGAATGTACTTAGCTGTTTAGAGCAAATCCCTTCCCTTCCCCCAATGTCACCTTACTCCCAAAAGGGAAAAAAGGAAAATATCTTACTGTGACTGTAGACTCCACAGTAAAGTAGTAAACACATGCTGACTGAACCTTGCAGGTTGAAAAGTCACTCTAATCATCTGCCAAAGAGAAATTATTGTGAAACTTAAATGCCAACTCAGACATGAAATTCATTTGTTTATACATTAGCAAAAGAAAGGTTTCCTGACATTTTAAAAATTAGTATTTGTGTGATTTCTTGTGAGCACGATTTAGGTTCTAGGCTTCTCTGTGTACTTCTGTACAGAATCAGATGTGCTTAGGCTGGGAATGGCTTGCCCTCTAGTGGCTGGCTTGAAATGGGAATAAAAATCTTACTGGAAAGTAGAACTTTGTGAACTGTAACTAATTAATTAGATATGAACTGCTTGACTTTTCAAATTAATTTGCTTTGGCTACGTTGGCCATGTTCATGCCTCTTTTGTACTTGCTTTCCACAAATATCCAAGCAAGTTTTACCAGCAGAAATGTTTTAGGGAAGATATGTGCATGGCTATTTGCAGAAAGTGCATTTCAAAAGGCATAGAGATGCAGCCGTGTTAGTCTGGTCTAGCTGAAACAAAAGACAGAACTATGTAGCACTTTAAAGACTAACAAGATGGTTTATTTAGGTGATGAGCTTTCATGGGCCAGATCTGAGGAAGTGGGTCTAGCCCACGAAAGCTCATCACCTAATAAACCATCTTGTTAGTCTTTAAAGTGCTACATAGTTCTGTCTTTTGTTTCAAAAGGCAGACTGTGAATATTCATGCCAGAGGGGCTTAGGTTTATCACACTGAAGACAGAGAGAGAGGGAATAGCATATCTCTTGAGAATATCGAGGACTGAACGCATGCAGCAAATTGTTAAAGGTTCCAAAAATGGAGGAAGAGGACAGGAGTATCACAAAAGTCATCTAAATTCACCTGCAAATAAATTTAAGGAAACTGTGAAATTGCTATGGATATTCCAAGAGAAGAAATGATAAATTGATCCAATAAATTGTTCTTTGGAAATCATTTGCTTAACTCTTATAACTAACCGAGATTCTGTTAGCTCATTTAGTAGAGGCCTATGATTTTTAAACCAAAGATTGTGTACTGTGTTCTCAGGATGCATGAATTGTATTTCCATCCCAAATGTTTATCTTGCAAAAAATCTATTATGTGTCTGTATACTCCAGGTGTGGACAATAATTTTTGATGGAGAATGTAGCAGGGTGGTTATCCTGCTCCTGCGAAAAAAGAGTTAAAAACAGCCCTAGGAGACGGCTGTCCCTGGAGCCAATCAGAGGTGAGCTAGATTCAGCCAATCAAAACCCAGAAGGGCTGTATAAAAGACATGGCTGGTCACACTGAAGACACTCTCACTCCATCTCTGGAGTGAGGAGGACCTAGCTGTCTGTGAGTGTAGGTACTATGGACAGAGCAGTGTTGGGGGCAGGGTGAACCAGGGAAGTCCCTGCCTGAGCAGTTCCAGGTTGAGACCCAACAGGGGCCTGAGGGTTACTAGGGCTGCAGGGCAGGCGAAGGCAGCAGGTCCACACCCCCTTGTCTGTGATGAGTGGCCATTTCAGACTGTAGTTTGCCCCTGAGGCAAGGGGCTAGATGACGATTGCCAGTGGGTCACTGAGGCAAGGTGGGTATAAGAGTTGGGGGATCCCTGAGGGGTAGGACCCCAGAGTGTGGGGAAGGGAAGGGCACCGCAGTCTGGGAAAGATATGGTTCCTAACATAAAATGGCATAGCCATTAAAACACAAATAGGTAATAGCAGGTAAGACACTGGCTGGAAGGAAGTGCTCCAGTACTGAGCTAATTCCTAACGGATTTATTTGGGCATAAGCTTTTGTGGGCAGACTGCCAAACTGGGTCTTCGCCCATGAAAGCTTATGTTCAAATAAATTTGTTAGTCTTTAAGGTGCCAGAGGACTCCTCATTGTTTTTGTGGATACAGACTAACACAGTGATCCCTCTGATACCAGAGGGGCTGGGCAACACATGAATCATGGACTAAGCATGCTGCAACCAGATGTCACTAATAGCTTCTTTAGGCTTTGTCTACATGAGAAAAATTAGTACCCACTTTTCAGCTCTAGTATAGATGCGTAATTGCTGTCAAAAACCAGAAGAAATTTCTTAATTATGGCAGCATTCTTTGTAGACTCACAGATACACTGTACAAGAAGAGAGACACTGCTGCAGTACCCTTTCACTCCTAGACAGCACTTGGAGCAGAGGAGAAGTCACCCACTCTAAACCTTGGGGTCATCTTAGAGAAAACAGAATGGAGCCAATCAAGTGAAATTCTATCAAAGTCTGCACATGTTCACATCTATTCATGGCCCACAGTATCAAAAGCAGTTGACACTTGTTTGGGCAGGTTTTATTTTGACTGATTTTATAACAGAGAATGTTCCCTCCACCCCATTAATATAGTTGGAAGGGCCTAGGGTTCTTATTTGTAATAGTAAAAAAGAACTGATATAAGATGACAACTGGCTTGTCATCAGAAGCCAATATAACATTCCAAAACAATTGTTAACAGATCCTCAGTTTTGTCAGGTGGAAAAGCATGGCATTCACATTTCTGCCCATAAATCCTGATTTCCTGGGTAGATGACCCTGCTTATGTGCTAACACAGATTTTCATTGTCATATTACTGGTTTTCCTGCGGATGAGTTTTATCATCTTTTCCGTGTCTCATAGCACTATGGATAACCAATAATTGTTCTTTCTTCAGTATGATCCATCAAGTCCCTTTTAGATGTCCTTGGCCAGATGTTCAAGCACTACGCACATAGCAACTGCCCTTGCTTTCAATGGGAGAGTGAATCTTTCTGGGTCTCATTGGGAGTTGCTAAGATCTTGATAATTGGATCCATATTTGGTTCCTGTAACCGGGTGACTTGTCCGTCAGAACTGAAGAGCCTAGGGCTAGCCAACACTGATCACAAAGGAGCTACACCTACCTTGGATCAAGTGGTTCCACTATAACAGCAACAGTAAGCTGCAAGGAAGAGAGCAGTGCTGGGCTGCATGGGGTCAGGTCAGGTCAGGTCAGGAAAGTATGGTATGGAGACAGTTCAAGGTAGGAGAGCTAGCAGTAGGCTGTGGAAAAGTTACTTTGAGGACAGATCTCAGGGCCACCATAGTAACTGCTATGTTGTTTTCACTTTTGGCTTCCTATACTGGGAAAATGTAAAAGGAATAAAAGCTTGTCCAGAGAAAACTGAGAAACTTAGTTTAGTGTGAATGTAGTAAGGGAGCCCTGAAGAGAGGAGGAATTATTAGCAGGGCACTGTAGAAGCAACCCTGGCCATGGGGGGGGGGGGGGCACAGATCACCTCACTACAGGTACCTAAACTTTTTGAAAAAACTGATTCATTAGTTATGGAGGAATGATTGGCTTAGCACATCCTTATTTTCCCAATATTTTTTCAAGTTACTTTGAGATGAGATACCTGTTTAGCTAGTATAGCACTCACAGGAGGGCCAGTTTCAGAGAAACCCAAGTAGTCTGCTACTTATTCATCTAAAGATTTTAAATTAAAAACTTTTATTTTATATTTATTTTTTTAAAACTCACCAAGTAATAATGAATTATTGTACACGCGATGGTCTATTAAACTCTTATATTTTAACAAAACAAGTTGAGTCTTTAGATTGGTGGCAATTTTGTATAATATCTGCTATATATTAAGCTGAGTGGATAAGGTAACATAACAGGTTCCTCTGCCCCTGAACCTTTTATTCTGAATATTGCCACTGGGTTGCATTGACCCAGTGGTAATTTGTCTAGTATTAGTGACATATTTGTTACTACAGAGTTAATATACATGGTCAGAGTAGTGTTTAGCTTAGGGAAAAGCTGCTTCTCATTCCTAAAACTAATATACCACCAAGGTTTTAAAGCAGCCTCTATTACCAAATAGCAAAGTTCCGAGTTAGACAGATAAGCATTTTTATAATATATAATTTTAGAATTGGCACATTTCTATTAAAATAGATATTCCAATTTGTTTCTCCTATATTAGACTGAAACTTCATGTTAGGTTGGGACCGATCTTCAAAATGTACACATCGTTGTGTGTAGTGTTATTGCAGTCATGTTTCATACCTTTGCTAAAAATAATAAAGCATCTGTGGTAATAAGTCATAAATCTAATCTGTAGCTCACTAACCACCCTTTACAACTGGCCACTTCACCTTCAATGATTAGTTCACTGCAAAAAAAAAAAAAAAAAAAAAAAAAGGTGACTAGGACTTATTTAAATAGGATTAAGGCATAAACTTGTGAAAAACTAAACAGTTAATATTAATAAATATGTATGTAATGTTTGAATCAAATATTAGTGTTAGCACTATGTTTATCTGAGGATAACCTGGATATTTGATGAATAGAATAGCTTTTACAATAGTGGAAACAAGATCTGTGGTTAGTCATTTACCTTCTGTAAATCTTCCATCCCAACATGCACACACTTGCAAACATTAACATTTCATGAAAACTTAGCCAAACTCAGTATATTCATGGATCTCTGCCATGCAACTCATTTTACTAAATCCATAATAGGAAATTAATCCTTCAAGAGAAGTACTACAACATAGTCTCTGTAAAAGGCTTTCCAGGTACTGTACTTAACATGATAGATAGGGAGAATGTTACATAATACTTAAATTTTAGAACACTTAAGACTTCTCATAAGCATCTTACAAAATACACACTTGTCCCCTTCCGTTCTTGATCTTACTTTATGTGCATCTACTTCAGACAATTGAAAAAATGGGATAAAATTGGAGAACTTTTCCACAATTGACGGGTACTTTTTTTGTCATGTATAACTTGGTTTCTACTATTTGAAATGCGTTTAACCTATAAAAGCTCATGATACTATATATTTTTGTTAGTCTCTAAGGTGTCACAGGACTACTCATTGTTTTTAGAAATCTTTTGGGTATGTGCTGGTTATTAAATTAAACTTTTTCATGAAAAGAATATCAGATTAATATGGTAAATATATCTCTGGATTTGAGTAAATACATAAAAACTGAAGAAATGTTTCAACAGCATCAAATAGCCATAGTTAGCTGCTGAAAAACAAAATATTCCATATCTGGATCATCATGATGTGATAGGTTTGATGTCAATTGAAATAGGACTTTAATCAAAAGACTGCAGCATGGAAATTTCATGTGTATTTTACACTGTAACTAGAATCATAGAACACTAGAACTAGAAGGGACCTTGAGAGGTCATCGAGTCCAGTCCCTTGCCCTTATGGCAGGACCAAGAACTATCTAGATCATCCATGACAAGTGTCTGTTTAACCTGCTCTTAAATATCTCTAGTAATGGAGATTCCACAACCCCCTGAGGCATTTTTTTTATAGTGTTTAACCATCCGGACAGGCAGGAAGTTTTTCCTGATGTCCAACCTAAACCTCTCTTGCTGCAATTTAAGCCTATTGCTTCTTGACCTATCCTCAGAGGCCAAAGAGAACAATTTTTCTCCCTCTTCCTCATAATACCCTTTTAGATACTTGAAAACCACTATCATGTCCCCTTTGTCTTCTCTTTTCTAACCTAAACAAGTCCAGTTCTTTCAGTCTTCCCTCAGAGCTCATGTTTTCTATACCTTTAATAATTTTTGTTGATCTTCTCTGGATCTTCTCCAATTACTCCACATCTTTCTTGAAATGTGGTGCCCAGAACTGGACACAACACTCCAACTGAGGCCTAATCAGCACAGAGTAGAGCGGAAGAATGACTTATTGTGTCTTGCTCACAACACTCCTATTAATGCATCCCAGAATCATGCTTGCTTTTTTTGCAACAGTGTCACACGGTTGACTCATGTTTACCTTGTCATCCACTATGACCCCTAAATCCCATTCAGCAGTACTGCTTCCTAGACAATCACTTCCCATTCTGTATGTGTGAAACTGATTGTTCCTTCCTAAGTGAATTACTTTGCAATTGTCCTTACTAAATTCATTCTGTTTACCTCAGACCATTTCTCTAGTTTGTCCAGATCATTTTGAATTTTCACCCTATCCTCCAAAGCACTTGCAACCCCTCCTAGCTTGGTATCATCTGCAAACTTAATAACCATACTCTCTATCAATCATCTATTGATAAAGATATTGAACAGAACCGGCCGCAAAACCAGACTTCAGCAGAACCCCACTTGTTATGCCCTTCCAACATGATTGTGAACCGTTAATAACTACTCTCTGAAAATGGTTATCCAGCCAGTTATCCAACCACCTTATAGTAACCCTATCTAGGTTGTATTCCCTAGTTTATTGATAAGATGATCATGTGAGACCGTGTCAAATGCCTTATTAAAGTCTAAGTATACCATGTCCACCGCTTCTCCCTTATTCACAAGACTAGTTATCCTATCAAAGAAAGCTATCAGATTGGTTTGACATGATTTATTCTTTACAAATCTGCGCTAGCTGTTACCTATCACCTTATTTTCTTCCAGATGTTTGCAGATGACTTCCTTAATTACTTGCTCCATTATCTTCCCTGGCACTAGAAAAAACTATAAAAGTCAATATCCTAACGCTGAACAATATGAAAATACAAAAAAAATTGTATGAACAATTTTCTAGAAAATGCATACATAGGAAAAATAAAAATTAAGTTTTGCACTTCTATTTTAACTCACAACTCAGGATATCAATAAATCCACACCTTTTCAATGCACAATTACTACAGTACATTCTCAAGCACTTTATTTATTTCAGTGTAATATTATTCAAATAATGGGTCTTTAACTTTAATTAGGAGATTATTCCACAATCTAATATAATTTACTTGTCAAATTTTCTATCATGTCAAACCAATTTTTCCTTTTCTTAATTTCATCCCAATGTTCTCTTGCTGTGCTTCCCCCCCCACCTGTAACCCATCCCTGGACATAATTTTTGCAGTGGGTCCACTTCACAAATTTTGGTACATGGCCACGGGCAAGCTCCAGGTCCCCCAGAAGGGGCAGGGCCTCAGGGAGAAGGCATGGGGCTTCAGAGAGAGAAATTGTGTGTGTGTGGCCCAGAGATGGGAGAGGGCCCGGGCCCACCCTCTCCAGCAGGTCCCATCCCAAGGCCCTGTCAGCAGTGGAATGGACCATCACTAGCTCAGCAGGGAATCCTACCAAAACACACTGAGCTTCCAAGGTACAACTCCCTGCCCTGGGCTACATCCTACCAGTTTTTCCAGTACAGTCTTCTCCAGGTCTTCCCGCTAGACCGGGGGTTTCTCCTGCAGTTCCCCGCTGACTGGCCTCTGTGTCTTGGTCCATCTGCAGTTCCACCTCAGGAGTTCCAGCAACACCTCCTTCCTCACTGGCAGTCAGCCCAGACTGAGCTGCTCCACAGGCTTTTATACTTGGCCTCCAGCTGGAGTTTGCCTAGCAGGGCTGTGGGGGCAGGGCCTCCTCAGCCAGGTGGACAGGGTTAACCCTTGCAGCCCCAGTGCAGGATTGGTACACCCCAGCACAGATGCCATTACAGCTTTTGCTGCAGCAAAAAATTATGTACCATTGTCCTAACTATTAGTCTCCCCAAGAAATAGACTGTGTGATGTTGGACATCTGTTAATTAATCTTGAGTTAGATTATATTGCTATACCAGTGTAGACTCCAATGTAGTGCTTGGGTTCATATGCACATGGGGTTGAGCACCACTTGAGACCTCAGAAGCCCAATGCCCATCCCCTGAGGGGGACTGTCGTGTCTGGCCTGTGACAACATCTTGCCAGAAATTCAGTAGCTATAATAAACTTGCACACATATTTGTATAGGTCTTTGTAGTTAAGATACTACATAAATGTGTATTATCTTGGAAAGTGCTCTGTACTTACTTATGTATCTTCATACAGCACTTCAGACAAGCATGTTTTGTGTGTCAGTATTAATGGAAATATTGGCATTAATTTTCTGAAATCAGCTACCCGATGGTGAGCTGTATTTTCAAGATGACTGCGTGGATTACAGTAGCAAATCTCAAACTATGGGTTGGAATACCAAAGTGGGTCGCCACCCTCTTTGAATCGGGTTGCCAGGGCTGGCTTAGACTTGCTGTTGCCCGGGGCTAAAGCCCAAAGTCCCACTGCCCAAAGCTGAAGCCAAAGCCTGAGGGCTCAGATCACAGGACCCTTGCCTGGGACTGAAGCCCCTGACCTTCAGCTTTGGCTACCACTGTCTAGAGTGGGAAGCTTGGGGTTGGGTCTCACCTGCCCTCCATTGCCCCACCCAGCCAGGGCCATGGGAAGGCTCAGGCCTCAGTCTCCCCTCCTGGAGTCATTAAGTAATTTTTGTTGTCAGAAGGGGGTCATTGTGTAATGGAGCTTGAGAACCCTTGGATTACAGAACAGATTTGATGCTATTAGGCACATTGCAATATTTTGATTTTCCCAAATCACCTTAAGCAGATCTTTCCCAGTGTGAAATAATTCCAGTGAGTCCATACAAAGAGTACCTTCTTAAACAACCCATAGCAGGCCCATGCTTATCCTCACCAAATTTGGATCATGGCACTTAGGCACCTTCTCCACGGTGTTAGCCTGAAGTAATCTTGTCAGCATACAAATCTCTAGCTCAAATTCAGTGGTGCTTTAAACTTCATGTAGCTGTCCTGCCAGGGAGCACAGGCTGTATCTTACACAACTCATCAGTTGCTAAGCCAATCAATCTGTGTAGCTCAAGTGTTTCATAGTGTGGCTGCTCTCACTTGATCTAGACCAACTCAAGTGGATAACTCAAGCTAACTGTTCCAGAGAAGACATGTCCTAAAATAATAAATTCTGGCTGGCCTTTACCCTCAGCTTCTTTTAGTTTAACTGGAAGCATATTTGCAAACAACTTGATTTTTTTTCTCTTAAAAGTCACCAAACCATTGATCAAATGAATCTTGAAACTTCTTGTTTGTTTCAGTAAAGGGACAACTGTCACCGTAATACAGACATTCAATGGAAAAGTCACTCCACTTTGAAGTAGTCACACTAAAGCTGAAGGTTCAATCACCATAAAGGGAGAAATGGTGCAGGGTTGAATCACAAGTTTAGCAAAGATGAAGCCCCAAACACTAATCTCTACTGTGATCCCTTTGGTGACCTTGGGCAAATCACAATGGTGACACTTACCAATAAGTTTAAAAATGACACTGTGCTTTTTGTTTTGTGATCATGCAGGAATCTGCTTGTTTTACGGATATAAAAAATGTTGCCTCATCTACTCTAGAATTGGTAAAGTATCTCAAGACTCTCAGACTATGCAGATCATGAAAACTCATACTTTCATTGAAGAAGCTATAGTTCTGAATCTAACAAAACATCCTTTTTCAAAATATTTTATAGTTGGTGGAATTAAACGGGTAAAATAGAATTAAAAGCTGTGATTAAACATTCCTCCCCTTTTAGTTGCTAAGCTTTTAGTCATTTGTTCTTAGTTTTCTGGTTCTCCGGGCATGACTCATTCAGTGCAAGCAATATCTAATGTAAAAAAGAAGCAGACAAAAAAGATTCAGTCTTTCACCTTTTATATATAAAGATGCAAACTTTTCTCTTTTGCAGAATACCTTTAATTTCCATCACTGAGTTTCTCCATCTAAGGGCCATATCCTTCACAGGGAGGCTGTGAGGCTTAATCTTTGTAAAATGATTTAAACATGGAAACTACTATAAATATTAAAAGTATAAAGCTTATCAAATAGCTTATGTCACTGACCTTTTGCAGAGCTACCAGGACTTCCTGAAAGTTTCTGTTAATCAAGGACTGCTGAAATCTCCAGCTCTGCCCATTCTCACCACACCAAATGGTGCACAGCTGACTTTACACCAGCCAATTATATGTCTGCTCTGGGGGAACTGCCTGCTTCCTAACATGGTTTTGTGCCCTTTTGGGCCGCTAGAACAGATTGAGGATTTATCTCGCATTGCTTGTTTCCTTGTGTTAGCCGAAACCATCTAATCACTTGAATTATTGTACTGTTTTAGAAGGGTATTAAGGATAAAATTCCATGATTTGGGTTTTTTCTAAATTCACAATTTGGAATAAACATTTAACCTATGATTTCATCCATGAGACGTGCTGATTCTAGCTTTCAGGGTAAACAGTCACAACATCCTTGTGGTTTTCAGTATTCTTGAGCTATGCATTTTGCAATTGTACTCAACTGGATATTTGAAGTTCCTTCATATATTGCACCTGAAACAAACCAAAGGAAATACAACTGTACTACGCATGTGAACAGTAACTTCAACCCTTGAATTAAAGATTCAGTTAGAGCTCTAAGATTACAAATAGAGCTCTGTGAGGATATAAAATTGGTATCTGCATTAGAGATGTTTGAGTATAAACTAAGGATGTTAAATATCGATTAATTTACTAGTCAAGTTTTCGATGGAATTTCTATCTACTACTTGACTAGTAGATAGGCACTTCCGCATTCCTCCTTTGAAATGTACAAGAGCCCCAGCAGTGGCTCTTGTGTATTTCAAAGTTGGAACTCTGCATGCAGCCTGGGGCCAGTGGGAAGTGCCGCTGACTCCGGGCTCCAGGAGGGCGCTTCTGCTTTGAAATGCACAGAGCCTTAGTATGGGACTTAGAAGCGCAAGCGGAAGTAAGACTTGGATTCCTAAATCACTTGAACACTTTTAAACCCAAATTTTCTCCTTCACACGGCTTCAATTTTCTGTAAATTCCTTTGATTCATTTGAACTGAAATTTGGATTGAACAGTAACATTCACACTAAAGTTGTACACACACTCTTTTCTACACTGAATTAAATATGATAGATTGACTGAGATACCTATTTATGACCTTTATCATTGTCATATTTCAGTGTTTGTCTGCTGAAAGGAAATTTTTTCTGACAAATTGGTATCCAGGTACCTTGAAACACTACCAAACCCAAGTCTATATTATATAGTCATAAGAAATATCTGCTTACCAATTTTACAGTCTCGGTAGTATTTTTCAATTGGGTAATCTTTTGTGAATCCGACACCACCCATCCATTCAATACATTTACTAGTTGTCAGTGCTGCAACCTAAGGAAAATCAGATTCACAATTACCATCCCAGGACACACCTTTGCCAAGATGTCAATGTCATTTGTTCCATCTAATTTTAGCCACCTATCTTGTGTAAACTGTATAAGAATGTTGTTTGTATACCAATTTAAGGTTCATTTCCACTTCACCCACCTGATGACATGAAATCAGAATAGCTATTTGTAACAGTTCCCTCCCTACCGAGAAATAGATTTTAATTGTTGTTTTGACTATCATGGCAAGTGAAAAGGAAGCAATTCAATGTTCATAGACATTTTTGGATCTTATATGCTGAACTATCATTATGACTGGAGGAGGCATTCCTGACCACAAATTATTTTCCCCCAATTTACCATAGCAGTGACTTCTGAAATGGAATATTTCAGGGTATCTCCTTGTGGGTGAATGCTAGTATTTGATATTTTACTGAGTGGAAAATACTACTACACTTCCTTTCTTTAATTCTGCTGTTTGAGATACTTTTATATTTTACTAGCTGGACTTACCCGGCGTTGCCCAGGAAACAGGAGGAACAAAATTTAGAAAAACAGAAGCTGGTCCTGACAGCCTCCAGCCACACTGCAGCTGCCAGTGCCTGACATCTGGCCATTATGGCAGACCCCCATGCTTTTCTACTGCTGCATAAAGCAAAATCTCTGACTCCAAAAAGAGGCATTGCAATGTTGAGAATCAGAGCTATATGATTTGGCAAACTTAGATACAAAAGTCACAATAGAAACTATATCTCTGTTTTCTTCCCATGTCATGAGTCTTGGAGCCATTAAAAGCACAGTGGAAGGGAGAGCCCTCAAATCACCATGGCTTGTTTCCCCACCATCGCTGGAAGCATATGGAGGCCCCTCTTCAATAGTGCAATGTTTTGCTTCCCATCAGATGGTATTTTTGCTAAGTATCCTTGTAGAAGCTAATGGTTTTTTGTTAAGGAAGTAGGGGATAGGCATGCTGGGTCTGCAAATTCTCATCCAAGACCTGAGTATAGGGATGCCTCAATCAATGGGGCTGGCCCTACTGAATCTGAGAGATTTCAAGGTGACACTTCAAACTCTTCTCCCATCTTTTTTGATGAAACTATGAGTCAACTACCTGAGCCTGCTGGCACCTCTATAGTCCCTCCTCCAGCACCACCCCCTTG
This sequence comes from Pelochelys cantorii, assembly GCA_032595735.1. Lineage (NCBI taxonomy): Eukaryota > Metazoa > Chordata > Testudines > Trionychidae > Pelochelys > Pelochelys cantorii. Next base: position 54,100,664 of record CM064333.1, on the reverse strand, counting down.
ACCAGCTGCCCCTCCCATGCACTGCATCTCTCACCCTCCCCCAGGATCATCCAGTATCAAACCCAGGACCAGTGCCCAGATTTGAGGGATTCCCCCCTCCCCCCCTCCTGCCTTGGATTAATTTCTCACCCACCCAGCATCATCCAGTGCTGCCTCTTGGGCCAGAGCCCCTCAAAAGAGACCCCCCTCCCCCACCATGGGCTTCATTTCTCACTCACTCCCTGCAGGATTGTCCAGCCGCACTTCCTTCATCCCCCTACAATCCTGCCCTCCCCCCACTCACTCCCAATGGTCCAGCCCCCCCGGACCAGCCCGCCCCCCAATGATCCAGCCCCCCCAATCCTGCCCTTCCCCCCCGATGTGCCCCCCAATGGTCCAGCTCCCCCCCACTCGCTCCCAACGGTCCAGCTCCCCTGGACCAGCCTGCCCCCCAATGATCCAGCCCCATCCAATCCTGCCCTACCCCCCACTCGCCCCCAACAGTCCAGCCCCCCGGACCAGCCCCCCCCCATTCCTTCCCTCCCCCCGCCCTCACCTCCAGGTCCCCGACGTGCCTCCTTCCGGACATTTTTTCAAAGTGCAGCTGAGCGGTAACACCAGCCCCACCCCCTTTGCCTAGAGCAAGCCCCAGCAGCAACCCACCTGCCCATTGGTCAGCTGCCAGGCCCCAAGCCAATCGCAGTATTGAAGAGGGGCCTCCATATGCTTCCAGCAATGGCAGGGAAGCCGCTTCTCCCCACACTGCCAAGCTCTGTGCAGCCCCAGGGAGAGGCGTCGGTCTCTCATCTCTTCCCTCCCACAGTACCTTAAAACCTTCTCCTGGAGGAACGGTTATCCCATGGAAAGTTTGATTGAGGTAGCTCTTATAGTGTCCAAGTTATTAGAGCACAAACATACAAATATTCTCCTTTATATATTAGATTTAAGGGGGTTATACTGTTTATCTCTCAGCTGACCTACTTTCATCCCATCTGAAAACTGAACTGGAAACGAAAGAACTATGTTCCATTTACAAAGAAAACAAGTTATTAAAAACATATTTAGCAAACACATGGGGTTAAAACTAACAGCAAATGAACTGAGTATCCAATAAACCAAATTTTGTTTACCTCTGCAGCATAATACTTGGCCATGCTTGACTCTTTTATGAATGGCTTTCCTGCTTCTGCAAGTCGGGCTGCATTGTAAGTCAGCAATCTTGCTGCTTCCAGCTGTGTGGCCACTTGAGCTATCTGATGTTGCATTCCCTGTAACAAGCTGGCCTGACATTAGATAAAACTTATAACACATTTAATATTTTTAAAAGTATTATCCAGCTGCCTAACTTCAATATGCAGCAAAATGTATATTGCTTTTCAAAAATTTAAAGCTCATGGCCTGACTCTCTGTATGTTATACTCTGGGCGAAAACCACTATGCACCTATGTTGCATGACTCTTCAAATAGCAAGAGGCAATATTTAATCTTTTCCTTATTTTCCTTTCCCTCCTCTATACCACATTTGCACAAAGGTGTTTTCATGTGTGTATGGCTTAAAATACAAAACTTATACAATGCAAGGTTTAAAATTTTAAAATACTTGGATACAAACAGACCTGCCATTGACTTCAATCACTAACTGAAAAAAGGTAGGAGACTTTTTTGGAGTGTGGGAGGAAGGAGTGGCCTGCCAAGTAGTATGAAGTTATATTGCCTGATCTTGGAATGGAAAACTCTATGACAGAGAGAGAGGATGTTGTGTGGAGTGGGGCAGAAGGGAATATAATGAGCACGGAAATGTTTAAGTTTTTAAATTTTTCTGGTGGATAAAAACCTCTCATCCACTCTATATCCCACCCGTGCATAACTCTGTCCCTAAAACCTATAAAAGACTGCAGTCTGCAGAAAAAGACCCCCTTTTTATGACCATAAAGTTTGTCAGTAGTCTGGGAGCACAACATAATAAATTTCATTCCAGGGGAAGTTAATGATAGAAAGGTAAGTGTCATCTGATTTGTAAAAAATCTACAAAATCAATTACAGTGGTGCCACCCTCTGTGGCATAATGGAATGTGTGTGAAATAGATATTACCAATGAACTAAGTGTCTTTATATAAAGCACGAGTCAAATTATTAAACTTCCTTCAGTTTCTCCTTATCTGTTTAATGTTTCCAGGGTCTCCAGAGAGCATCATCCCCTACTTCGTGAAAAAATTGAGTGAAAATTAAGACACATACAATTTACTGTAAGGATCAAAAGTGTACCAGATTAGGTGTACACATACATTGTTCTTTTTGCTGTTTATTTCATACTTGTGTGTTTAGATTTTAACTAATGATTGAAATAACAGATACAGATCTGCAGTCTGTATATAACAAATTAAGGCTTATCTGAATTTCTTTTCAATTGCCATTCCCAGACATTGAGAAGGGGAGACATTAAACAACACTAGGGCACTATAGCTATTCAGTTAGATTATTCATTCCTGATGCATTTTATTATGATTACTACTTCTTTAAGTAGACAGCTTTTAATATATACACTGATGAATACCTGAAAATCAAATATGCTTTTCCCAAACTGTACTCTCTCCTTTGTATATGGAACAGTGTGGTCAAAACATCCCTGTGCCAATCCCAACATCTGTGAATGAACAGAGAAACAAAGATTACACTGAGTAAACAATTTGTACATTTAATGTACCCAACGGAGGTAATAATTACAGTAATTCTTTTTCTGGGCAGATGGTGTGCCTTTTTAGTTTTTTGGCATTCAAGAAGATGAGCTTAGTTTTTCTCTGTAAAAAGAAATGCTGTATGTAGCATCAGGAATAATGAAACCAAAGATGATGATGTAAATATAAAGTATAATAAAACAATTCTAATTGGAATCTTAACTGAGGTTTTACTATTATTAGAATACTTGTCCAGGTGACTCGTGATAAAGAGTCTATGTAAAGAATAAGCCTATTGTATAATCATGTGGATGGATAGCGAAGCCCTGTGTAACAAGTCAAGAATTTAGTAAAAAATGTAGTGAACTTTTCTGTAAAAATCAGAGGTGTTATAGATGATGACCCAAGTAGTCTTTTCTAACTTCAGTATGCAATTCTGTGAAAAGTCCTAATTGCTTCGGACAGGAAAATTACTGTATACCAAACAGTGGAGCTACGTCTACACTACGAGTTTTCTCGGCAAAAAATATGCTAATGAGAGACTCATTTGCATATTTTTTGCCGAGCAAAGTCATACTGTAGACGTAGCTTGGCTAAATATATACATCTACTAGGGATATTAAAAATGAGAAAAAATATTAACGGTGCAACCCTTAAAAAGTTTTAATCAGTTACACTGTTAACCGCGGGGTTGCTGCAGCTCCCGGTTCTGTGCGGCTGTCAGGGTTCCTGTAGCCCCACCACTGCAGGGCTGTAAGCAGCCCTATGAAGAGTTTAACTAGTGCCAATAAGTGTAAACTTATCGGTTAACCAGTTAAACTCTTACATCCCTACTGTCTACAGAAACTGAATTACTATCAAATTATTTTGCTGTTATGAAGGTGCCAGATTACAAAATCAAACACAAAATACGAATACAAAATTAGAGTAATTTAGCTATAGAAGTGGTACAGTGATGAAGCTCAAGCATCCCCATAATGTTCTGGAGAGCCCAGATTTAGAGGACAGTTAGGAGATCTGATAACTATTCAACCTTTGGCAGCTCTACTGAAGCTACCAAGTCAGCAGCCAGTTGTGATATGGACATGTGCTTACTTGCACCTGAAGTAATGGTAACAATTCATATAGATCACTAAAAAGCCATCAGAAATAAAAACTTTGAATTACTATCAATCTAGCTGGACTGGATGAAAATTAGTGACCTAGAAATTGAACGTATTGCAAAACAAATCCCCTGGACCTCTGATCTCTCACATCTAAGATGTTAGATGAACCGATTTAAACTCCTACTCCTTCCTAATAACTTCACTATGACATTCAGCTTTGAGTCATTCTTTAACACCTGCTCATATAACAAACTGAATATGAGCCAACAGTGTGAAGTTGCAAAAAAAAAAAAAAAAAAAAAAAAAAAAAAAGCGCACTAATATTCTGGGGTGTATTAATGGGAGTGTTTCACATAAGATGTGGAAGGAAAATTTTCTGCACCACTGAGCACTGGAGAGGCCTCAGGGGGATTATTGTGTCCAGTTTGGGGCCCCACATTTCAAGAAGAATGTGGATAAACGAGAAAGTGCAAAGGAGAGAAATCTAAATGATAAATGATTTAGAAACGCTGACCTATGAGGAAAGGTTAAAAAAAATGGCCTTTAATCTTGAGAAAAAGACAACTGCATCTGGGGACCTCAGTTTTCAAATCTCTCTATGTATTAAAAAAAGCTTTTCCTGCAGGACGACAGAGTGACGACATCACATCACTCTGCAACCCGCCAGCCTCCTCCCTCTCCCCACTCCCCTCCCAGCTCGAGCCTGACTTTGCTGTTTCCCCTCACCATTTGGAATTGCTATTTTAAACCAAGCCCCTACTCCCCTTCCTCCACCCCCAGGGCTTTCAATGCCAAGAAACATGGCACAGTAGCCAGCAGACCCCACATCACAGCCATAACAGCCCAGGGGCAGTGCGGGGGGGAGAGGGTGCAGTGCTCAGGACAGCAGCCTGGGGACAGGCACTAGGAGTGGGGCTCCCAGCCGGGCTTATGTGCCAGCAGTAGGCTCTTGGGGGCTCACCCGCTGCCAGGCTCCTGGGGGGCTGGAGCGCAGTACCTGACTGTCCAGAGTCCAGCTGCTGCCGCAGAGACTCAACCCCTGCCCAGCAGCTGCACTTAATGCGGCTGCCAGAGCACCCCAGAACCACCTGCAGGAGCTGCCACATTGACCTGTCTGCTCCTTCCCTTCTACTCCCAGCAGGTAGCCCTGGGCTCTGTGGGCAGGACTGGGGCAGTAGGCAGTGCAGGTGGGACCACTTGGGGAGAGTTTGGGACAGCATCCCTCACGCTGCTGCTTTCCCTACCTCAGGAGGCTGCAGTGCCCCGGAGAGTAGCATGCACACAGTACTACCTGTGCCTCACTGTACCCCAGGCAGGATGGGCAGGCACCCTTGCACCTCCCTGGCCACTGGGATCACAGCTGGGCCTGGCATTCACTGTGACCAGGACAGGGAAAGGGTTAGGGTTGGGGGGGGTGGGGAAGAGAAAGGGCCCAGGCTGGGGGGTGGGGGGGAGGGAGAATGGTGGCCTAGGCTGGCGTGGTGGGGGAGGGAGAAGGGACTCGGGCTGGCAGGAGGGAAGGAACCTGAGCTGATGGGGCCGAGGGGTAGGAGAAGGGAGAAATGACCAGGGCTGGTGTAGCTGCAGCCCAGCCCTCCCCAGTGACCACGGGGAAAGGGAAGCCGGGATTGCCTACCCCCCGCGAGAAGGGGATTGGCGAGGACAGTGAGCAGGGGGCACAGCCCCCTAGCATGTTAATAAAAGCTATTAACAGGATGGTGATTGTTCTCCATGTCCACTGAAGGCAGAACAAGTAGTCATCTTAATCTTCAGCAACTCAATTATTATCAAATTATTTTGCTGTTATGAAGGTTCCAGACTGACAGAATACTGTACAAAATTAGAGTAATTTAGCTATAGAACTGGTACAGCGGTGGTGTCTGATTTGTTAGACATTAGGGAAAAAAGGTAGCTAAGTATTAGAATAGATTATCAAGAGTTTGTGGAATTAGTCACTTAGGTTTTTAAGAACTGTTTACGCAAACACCTGTTGTGTATGACAGAGGTATACCTTTGTTATGCCTCGGTATGGAGGGAATAAGACTCTTGAGATCTCTTCCAGCACTGTATTTCTAAAACTACACAGCCTTCTGATAATGCTAATGGCAATTATACAAGCATAAAAAACAGAATATACTTGTACTTGGTGAAAGTGACATATTGAACTCTAGGGCCAGTTGTGTCTGAGTCTGATAACACATCATGACCCCATTTACCAATTTTTGGGAAAAATTAAAATCTCCTATTAAAAACACACTTTTAAAAAGTGAGTCTGGCAAACTGGTCTGAACAAGGATTTTTAGATCTGGATAGAAGATCAATACTCATGAAAAATATTTTACTGCAAAGAACCCCCCACTGTGGACTATCCGGATCCTGATTAACCAATTAAATGATTAAAATTATATTGTTTAACTGATTAACATTTTAAAGGGATACATACATCCCTAGCCACATCTATTTTTCAACATATAAAAGCCTGGGCCAGCATTAAAGAGTAGCCAGAGCCAGTATCATGAAGTTAAGTTGCTCAAACTTCTGCCCTGAGTATAGGGGTTAGGGCCCTAGGCTACAGTACAGTATGGTGGGGCTCTGACTTTCTGTCCTGGGCGCTAGCAAGTCTAATGCCAGCCATGCTTGGTGGATCCCTAAAACTGGCCCAGGACCCCCCACTGCTTTAGAATATGTGCTAACTACTTATGCTAAACTATTTTTGATCTTGTATTTAGTTGTGACACAGAGAACCTTTCCCAGACCTGAAGAAGAGTTCTGTGTAGCTTGAAATCTTGCCTCTCTCAACAACAGAAGCTGGTCTATAAAAGATATTATCTCACCTCATTGTCTCTCTAATGATGATGACATTTTAGATATTTGAAAATTAAGTAAGTAATCATTAGAAATTAACTGCTGTTTGATCTCAAAATATACTACTACAATGGAAACAGAATTCTGCATTATTAAAAGCATTCCTATGTACAATAATCAGTATAATGTAGGGTCCTCTACCAAACATTATTTCATCTTACATAAAGGCAGAGTGACATCTAGTGGCAACACAGATGCTTTTCATTTAATTTTCCCAAATTCAAATTACAGAATTATCACATTAAATATTAAACAATGTTACCCACCTGTGCAGCAATACCTATTCTGCCTACATTTAGCAGTTCAATTGCATACTTATAGCCTTGCCCAAGCTGTCCCAGGATGTTGGTCTCAGGAACCTGAAGAATAAAACCACTCAATTATTCCTCCTCCTTTTCTGTTCTATAACTGCTAGTACTGCACACAGCTGAATCAGTATATATGTTTTATTTAACATGCCTCATAATTGAAGAAAGCAATGTAAAATGGGCACCTAATTCCCATAATACTTTTGCAGAACGCTCCCCAGCACACAGAATGACAGAGAAAATTATTCAGAAATGGACCATTAATGAAAATTTCATGTGAGGTGCCACATGAATAATGCAAGTCCCTTAAATCCTGATTAGGAAAATGCTGGGCCCCCTCCAAATTCAGTGTCTGAAAATCAAGGTGTTACCAAGTCTTCTTTCCTAATCCTGTATTGTACTCAAGATGCATGCAGGTTACACTTAACAACATTACTAAATTTCTATGAAAATTTAAAGTACCTTAACATTTTCAAACATTACTGGACACGTAGAGGACGCTCTGATTCCCAGTTTATCTTCCTTTTTCCCTACATGTAGGCCCTCTGTGTCACGATCTACTATGAAGCATGTAATTCCCTTGTAACCCTAAGCAATAAATAAAAAACAAAAAATTGGCTTTTGTGATAAACCCAAATGGGCATTGAATATTTGATTTCTATATTGCAATATAAACATGTTAAATACTATATTAATATATAAAATAAATCATCATCTGTTTTATTTTCCCCGGCTATATCTTTTGTAATTACAATAATTTAGCAAAGGCCAAGTAATTCCTTTCTGTGGATAAAGTAACAGAGAAAAAAGCATTTTTAGAAAAGTCTGCGTGGCTGTCTTGGCCATAACATCCACATGGTGAGGAGGGAGAACCTCAAAAGAGGTTAGGGATAGAGTCTGTAATACCTATATAGAATGTAAAGCAATTGGAAATTCTGACCCAATCTTGCAGGCCTTGTGCAACTCAAGTTCCTCTTCTGTACTCTTTTGAGCTCACTTTACCCCTGACAGTAAATCCTGTTTTTGTATTGTGCTCCCACTGGCTTTCCTACTAAAGCTGCCCACTTCTACTCTGTAAAGTGGAAGAGTTAGCATTGCTCTCTGAAGCATCGCACCATCTTCTTCATGGAAAGCTGTGGCCTTTGCCAGGAAATTTGCTTGCAGAATGGCTGTTTCCTGCATTTCACCTCTTTTCCAGCAATCACAAGCCAATTTCATCAGAGTCCCAAACACTTGATCCTTTGAATTTCTATTGATATCAGAGGGGAACAGGGAATTTAACACCTTCATAAGCCTTAATAGCATGGCATTCATGTGGTGAGGCTGCAGGCAACTATTATGCATATGAAAGATGGGGATGTATATGGTGTTAGGAAATGTTTTCTTGCCCATTTCCACATATAATTTTCTCCTTCATGCTGTAAAATAGAGTCTTACTCCTGGGGGAATTTTGTGCCATTATGCACATGCAGAATTCATACCCTGCACAGAATTTTTTTTCTGGGCAGAAAATACATTCTGCTCAAGAACTGTTGAAGTCCCTCCTTTCGCCTACCAGAGGCCAATGTGTAGCCAGAACATAAAGTGGTGACTGACTGGCAATAGCAATCTGCTGCATACATCAGCATCCTGCCTGCAGAGCCAGGTTTGGAGACAAAGGATCTGAGTGGGATGGTAGAGTGGGGGACAAGGGCTGCTGGGGGGTCATGAATTGGGATTCAGAAGGACAGAGTAGACCAGGGATTCAGGAGCTAGTGGAGTGACAGCATTAAGCCAGGGGCTGAATGGGAAGGGTTGCAGGGCCACCTGAGAATGGGGGCAAACGTGCCTGACTAAATTGGAGAGACTGGGGTCACTAAGGGCATGTCTACCACTGGAGAGTAATTTTGAAATAACTCCCCTTATTTCGAAATAACAAGGTGAGTGTCCACACTACCAAACCTGTTACTTCGAAACAATGGACTTGTTATTTTGAAATATTAATTCCCGCTGGTGAAGAGAAATAAACTTATTTCGAAATAGTTATTTCAGGAGTTGTTATTTTGAAATAACTTATTTCGAAATAACCTGGTAGTGCAGACATAGCCTTAGGGTCTGCATGGGGGAAGCTCCCTGACTCCCTAGCCTACCCCAAAAAACTATTCCATACTTCTCCCATTCATACCCAACAACCCTCCACGATCACTCCCAGGCTCCTTCCCTCTCCCTCAGTTTCTCCATTAACACTGACTCCCCCCAAGCATTTGCACTGCTTCTGAGGGATGCAGAAAATACATTTCTGTATTGCAATTTAAATAAATTACTCGAAGTTCTGTATACATTTGCCTAATAAGGAATCTAGCAAAAGAAAGCCTAGGTTTTTCCTTTGTGTTATCACAGACATTGCTGATAGGTATTTTGAAATAAAGTACCAAAATAATTGAAACTGGTGTGATTATACTATGTTATTTTGACATTAAAAATATGCAGAATTTTAAAATATCATGTGTAGATATTTTTTGCACAACTCCCCTAGGACTAACTACAGGGGAGAATCTAGTTTAATATTAACATGAATTCTAAGTTAATACGTAACCACATTCTTCAAAGATGGTTTAGTTTTTTACTTCTGTACTTTAATTTTAAAATTTAAATAAATAATTTAAAAGTTTCTTTCACTGAAACATGATATTAAGAAACTGGTGTTTATTTCCCACTTTCTGTAATGCTTTTTATTTTATATTATATAACACTGCTTAATTTGTGTCATTCTCCAATTCCCAGGACCTGAGACTCATTTACATCTTTTTCATACTGAAAAATTCATTACAAAAAGTCTGAAGAGTTTAATTGTATAAGTTATTGATTTATTATTGATATTAGTGCCTCTGGTATTTAATGCCATTTCTAAATTTTGTTAAACATATAGGCTGCGTCTAGACTGGCATGATTTCGCACAAATACTTTTAACGGAAAAGTTTTTCCGTTAAAAGTATTTGCGCAAGAGAGCGTCTATACTGGCATGTGCCTTTGCGCAAAAGATATGCTTTTGCACAAAAGCATCCGTGCCCAGTATAGACGCTCTCTTGCGCAAGAAAGCTCCGATGGCCATTTTAGCCATCGGGCTTTCTTGTGCAAGAAATTAACGTTCCTGTCTACACTGGCCCTCTTGCGCAAGAATACTTGCGCAAGAGGGCTTATGCCTGAGCGGGAGCATCAAAGTATTTGCGCAAGAAGCACTGATTTTGTACATTACAAAGTCAGTGTTCTTGCGCTAATTCTCGCGGCCAGTGTAGACAGGCGGCAAGTTTTTGCGCAAAAGCAGTCGCTTTTGCTCAAAATCTTGCCAGTCTAGACGCACCCATATTTCCTAACACAAAAGTTACCTTAAATACTTGAACCCAACATAATCAGAGCTTTCTATAAAACAAAAAAAGTTAGCATGCCTTTTTTAGCATATCTAAAACATCTAGGTGAGTTACAAGACTTGTTATAAGTGGACATGGTAATAGGGGCAATAATTAAAATTACTGGACACATCCCATTAGAAGACCCCCTTATCAATTGCACATAACAACTTTGCCAAACTTTAACTAAAATTTTCCATGCTGACTGATGGGGGTAAAGCAGAATTTCCGCAAATGTGTTTCAACCATTTTCAAAATTAGGGAAAATGCACTTTCCTTCTGGCAAAATACTTCTTAGCACCACTTCATTGAGAAGTTCTAAAGCATTCATGATTTGGTGTGGGGATTTCATATTTAGCATGGCAGTTTATTGCACCCAATGTAGCATGTATGATTACCTGCCCTATGGACCAGTGGTGTGTCTGCGCATTCGATGCAAGGAGCTCCTGGCCCTCAGAGACCGCATACGGGCTTTAGAGGACAGGGTGGCTGAATTGGAGGAACTAAGGGACGCAGAGAGGTATGTAGATAAGCCTTTCCAGAACCGTCCCACCTCCAGTCAGACAGCCTGTGAAGGATGAAAGGCTCAGGGAAGAAGAACATTCATCTGGAAACCATCCCATAGTTGAGACCCTCCTTCCAGATGATGTTGAGGTATCCTCTTGCACTGAGGATACCTCACCAGGAGAGGGAACTCCAGTCATTAGGAAAAGACAGGTGTTAGTAATGGGGGATTCGATCATTAGAAATACAAACAGTTGGCTTTGCAATGACCTGGAGAACCGTATGGTGATTGCCTGCCTGGTACGAAGGTTGTGGATCCCTCGAGACATCTAGATAGACTTATATGTAGTGCTGGGGAGGAGCCAATGGTCGTGGTACATGTAGGTACTAATGATACAGGGCAGGGTGGGAGAGAAGTTCTGGAGGCCATATATAGGCTACTAGGAAAGAGACTGAAATCCAGGACCTCTCTGGTAGCATTCTCTGAAATGCTTCCAGTTCCACATGCAGGGCCAATTAGGCAGACAGGACTTCAGACTTTCAATGTGTGGATGAGACGATGATGTAGAGAGGAGGGGTTTAGATTTATTAGGAACTGGGAACACTTTGGGGAAAGAGGGAGCCAATACAGGAAGGATGGGCTCAACCTAAACCAAAATGGAACCAGATTGCTGGCACTTAACATTAAAAAAGTTGTAGAGCAGTTTTTAAACCAGGAGTGGGCAAAAGGGTCTCCACAGGCTGGATCAGGCCCGCCAAACTGGTTGATCTGGCCCGTGGAAGCACGGCCGCTCCCCCGCCCCCAAGCCAATCAAGGTTTGGGGGTGGGGTGAGCATGCGAAGTTTTCTCTGCCCTGCCCTGCAAGGAGCGCGCAGCATTTAGACAGAGCTTATGGTCCTTTCTATTTTCCTCACTAGGATTTAACTTCCACTTTTTAAATACTGCCTTTCTATCTTTCACCGCTTCTTTTACTTTTACAGACAAGGCAAATCACAAACTAATTTTTTCACAGCTGTCCTCATTTGCAGGTTTCTCATTTCATAAGTGCCAAAATTACTGCAGTTACTGGAAACTGTGTTTTGAACATTTAAAGGACTATATAAAATATCAAGTATTTTGAAAAAAATCAGGTCCTAGGTGACTCAAAATGGACTTTTTACCTCAATCACTCTGTGCCTCAGTTCTCTAATTATAAAATGGGGGTAATGCTACTACCGCACAACATAGGGAAATTGGGAAAATAAATTTGTTAATATCAGTGAAGCACTCAGTTGACACAGTATCATAGAAAATTCCAAGAGGAAATTAATTTTGTTTTCAGAATAAAGTTTTGATAGTGTGCAGTAGGTAAGGTCTGAGGCAATATACATGGACTGCATGATCAATGTTAATTATGAAATTTCCTAATTTTTGGCTACTTCACTTTGCAAACCTCAATATTTTTAACATAGTTTCTGGCTGCAATATTTATAAGCTTTGTATAAAGTACAGGCTACATGATATTTCAGTGTATAATCCTATACCGGTCTGCTCTCATATAGCACATACGTAATTCCAATTTACACAAATGGCAGCAGCACACAATGGCAGGAAGATGAACAGATTCCATATTTAGCTGAAATTATATTTAGTGTTCATACAAGACTTAACTTATTCATCAACTTGAATGGCACTTTATAGTTTGAAACTGTTTGTTTGTTGACATAGAAATACATTGTTTCCTTGAATTAAGAACCTTCTTCTAAATGTCAGTGTTCAATGTATAAAGTTAAAAATGTCCATAGTATTAGCTATGCTGAACTTCTTAATTTATCTACCTATTTATGAATGAAGACATTAAAGAAACAAAGAAAGACAGACAGTCCTGGACTGGAAATTACATGATTTTCAACTAAAAAGTCAGCTCTTCATAGATGGAATTTAAAAACTCTTTTGATCAGTTGAAATGTGAACTTAAGTAATAATGTATTATAAGTATCTTCAAATTAGGCTTTTTTTTAAATGGGACACTGCAAAATAAATAATCTAACAATCAAGCAAAATACTTTTTCTAATAATTAATTTTGCAGCTGCTTAGTTTTCACCTTTCACTAGTACATCATTTTTAGTTAATCAGTGGAAATATTTTTACATTTTAAACTATGCCGTTCAGGATTTTTTTTGGCTCTACCTTACTTATACCTAACCTGATAAATGAAAAAAACCCAAACATGTCATATTTCTTTTTTAATGTCCTTTGTCACATGGGCATGGTTTAATACTGTGCTAACTTTTCCTTTCCATGCATGTAGGCCTAGTTCTATTTCACTTTTAATTGCAGTATCCTGCCTATAACATACCATTAAATGATTAGATAACAGAAGTGCCATTAAGATCTAGAATATGTATTCTTTGATGACACAGGATATGCCAATATTTGTTAGGTCACTCATTTGGAAAATTACTGTTTTTATATGCACAGGGATGTGAAGAAATTCATTAAAATACTCACCAGGTTCTTAATTTTTAACATATAGATCATTCAGGGATAATATTATTAATTTTAAAAATCCATTTTTAGTGGGAGCAAGATGCCAAAAATTTACATATTACATCAGCATGATATTATCAACAGCTCCAGGAAACAGTTACAACTCTCCCTTAGCAACTTACCAAAGAAGGATTTACATTTGCCATCACAAAAAACACTCCTGCCAGTTCTGCAAAGCTTATCCACATCTTTGAGCCACTGATAATGTAGTAGTCTCCTTTCTTATCAGCACGAGTCTTCAAAGAAAATGCATCACTGCCAGATCCAGCCTCTGAAAGGCAGAAACTGCCTATCTATCAATTGAAGAGCAAACTACATTATAGATTTTATTTAAAATATGTGCACTGCATACAACATTAATATAAAACTTTAAAGGAAAATAAATATAAAGTTATTAAATACTTCAACCATTCTTAAACTACATATCCTGGGTAGTATCCGTTAGGTTTATAAACATGAAGACAGGGCTGTTTAGAGGTTAGAGTCAGAAAGAACCAAGTTATGGCCGCTTTCCCAAACTTACTCACAATGTAACCACTCTGTGTTTCAGTTAGCCAACCAGTACTATGGACCTAATATCCTTCCTTCCTATCAAAAAGTTTTGTGAGGATTAATATAGATATAGTACTGATTCTTAGATAAAAGTCTCTATGGAATAAAAGTAATTAATTAGTTAGCTATCACTGAAGGATTTCCAAGAGTGTCTGTGAGAAGTTATTCTTGTGACAATAAGACGGCTTAAAGATCTTAATCCTTCTTAACAAAAAAGTAAAAAAAACTTGTTATGGGTATCTGTCAAGCTGACCTTGATGTGTTGCCCCAACTCAATGTTACACGAGCTGCATTCAGATTTAATTTTGCTACTCCCAAGTTGCAGCAACAGAATGGGTTATGCACCACAACTCACTTCATTGTCAGAGACACTCATCTGGGTTCCTACTGTTCTACAGCACTGCAGTATTGTATCCTGCATATTACAGTGTAATACTAAATGATTACATGGATACATATCCCTAAAGGCCCCTGTTTTTAAGTTTTTCTCCACAGCAAGTCAGTATTTCTATCACATTCGACTTAGGAGACCTAATAAAAAAGTATATTTAGGAGTATTAATGAAGATTCCATATAAAAAAAACATTTTCTTCTGCTAATGCTAACATACATAATAATCATTCTTAGCTCCCTGCCAACATACCAGTGACAAACACTGTCTCTTTTCTTAAAATCTTGTTAACTGTTAAGTTCACAACAAGAAACAGTACACATTTCTGCAAGACAGATAGGCAGGCTAATGAATATAGAGAAAAGCTCCTGGAAAAGTTTGGTGCAGGAGAAACAACTGAACATGCAAGTCTCTACTGTTTACATGTATGTAACTCCTATTCAAGTCCATGGGAGTTGTGTGCAAAAGATCTGCAGAATCAGCCTCAAATTACTGAAAAATGTGCAACAGACTTTTCATTTTTCTCCTTCATCTGTCCCCCATCTCCAGATGAAGTGGACATATCTGTGTCACTCCATGCACACAGATTTCAGTTCTCAAATAGCATTCCAATGTTGGCATATGAAAATATTGCTTCAGAATGTCATGTATCATTTCATTCCCTAATGCACGCTAACATTATGAAATCATATAAAATTTTATTTAATTTAGTAAAGAACATATTTAACTCACCAAATCTTTAGTTAGTCTGGGCAAATAAGTTCTCTTTTGTTCTTCTGTTCCATGTATAGTAAACATTTTATTAGTAATTGTGTTCTGGAGTTCACACAGAAGAGCTACAGCTGGGTCAACCTTGGCCAATTCCTCTACCACCACTATGACAGAAAAAAACGAAGATCCAGTTCCTCCGTACTCTGGTCCAAGCTCAATACCCATGAGCTAAAATAGAGAGAATGTATATACAACCGTTGTGGGGAGATTATCACAGACAGTAACTTAGACTGACAAGATTTTCAAATATTTTCACTACCAGAAAAATTATGTACAGGTAGTAAGCAATTCAAATACTTTTGTTCAAGTCAGAGAATGTAAAATTTCTTCAGATCCCTTTGCTATGCCTAAAATAATTTAGCTGGGTGATATTTGCTGCATAGGGGGTCAAGACAGTGGTATTCATACAAAAAACAAAAGAGAGAGCTATCAACACATATGTGATTCATCACCATGACCACTCTGGTTTTGTTTGTTAGAATTTAAATGTCAGAATTAAACCCAACATTTAAACTTTTCTAACTGTAATTTCCTAATAAACACTAATTTAGGATTGAAAAAAGGCTAACGTCCATTCAAACTACTTAATCTAAAACAAAAGAAGTTGCACAACTGGCCGTAACATTTCATAATGTAACTCTTGAATTAAAATAATAAAGTATGCAGACCCCTTGTTCAAATAGTCCTTGCTGTACAGATTCATCCATTTTTGCATTTGCATCCATTGTTTTTACCAAAGGTGCAATCCGGTCTTGAGCAAATTTTTTCACTATAATGAAGAAGAAGAAAAAACATAAGTATTCAAGCCAATTATTTAACTAATATCTGAGCCAGCGATTTTTTAGCAAGGTATATATACCATTCAGTGCAGGGAGATCCCACAGATATGCAATACCCTAATCCAATAGCATCCGGAAAGGAAGAGTAAGTGCTCCAGAGAGGAATATGGGTGTTTTGGATGTGTAGTTAATTCCCAGCAAGAGGTTTAAAAGATCTAAGTCCTGGAGCTGATGTAACTGGGAACTACCTATTTACAGCCCAGACCCTTTTTAAATTTCTAAGAAACACGAGAGCACTTTGCTGACTAGAAGTAAGGTCAGAAACTCACTGAGATGTAAGAGCTCTCCCACTGAGTTTGTTTGGTATTTATATTAGTTTTTTTAAAAAGAGTTTACAGACTTAAAAATGCTCTCAGTGAGTGTGGCTATATACATTGCTGGCATGTATCATTCTGATTTAACAAGAAGCCTGTAAATGATGAATTGGAAAAAGATTTTTTTTACTTAATCTAGTTCTTGTATTTACTTTATCTGTTCAAGCTGTGGCCCAATTACAACTACTGGTTGAACCTCTCTAGTCTGGAACTCTCTAGTCTTGCATTGTCAGGGACCCCTACGCGTGCTTCAGAGTAGAAGCACTCACAGGGAAAAAAAAGCACCACAAGACCACAGATGTTACCAGACCAAAGAGCCAGGCCAGCAGCTAGGAGTGGAGCCCCAGGGCTGGGGACTGGTGGCTGGGTTTAGACCTCCGTGGCAGGAGCCAGGGCCAGGCATCTGGGTGGATGTCATCTGCATGCCGAGGGCCCAGCAGCTGATAGCAGAGGTGCCAGCATTGACGTCCCTAAGTCCAGCAGGCTCGCTGATTCAGGGCCAGTCAGGTCCCAAGGATGCCAGACCAGCGAGGTCCAACCTGTACTTTGAGCCAATTCCTAGAGAATAGATATCCATACCACAACTTGGGCGAGGCTTTTGCTCTGTCCTCAAACCCCTACTAACTATTGCTCCTACTTCTGTCCCCCTTTTAAAACAAACCCCAATGACTCCTTAGTGATCTCTGCACTGTTCTGTATGCTCTGCCAAGTCCTCAGCCTGTGGGGCAACTGCTTAGCCCTGCCACTGCATAGGAAGGAGTGCTGTCAAGGGAGAATCAAGTTGTTCTGGACATGCAGAGAGATGGAGGATGAGAGCATCATGGACAGTTAAGGAACTAATAAGCCTCCAGGGCTTTCTGTGGCAAAAAAAAAAAAAAAAATATATATATATATATATATATATTACCAAGGAGCCAGTGGCAGTGGAGAGAGAAAAGTACACTTTGGAAAAAGAGGGCAATGAGAAATTATTTTAGAAACCTCCCCAAAACAAACAACCCCCCAAACCTCACTGCCCAAAAACTTAAAGCAAAGTTAAGTTGGCCCAAAGATGCCACATGACCTTCCAGGATACTGAGTTCACTATACTCAATCCTCTGAAAATGGTGAAATACAGAGTCAAGGTAAAAATAATCCCTGAAATGCAACTTTAACTCCGCTCTCTGAATGTGATGCCCCAAAACACTAACACCGCACATGACAGTTGTTGTTATCTTGTCCCATGATAATCATAAACAAGCCATGAAATCTGAGAATGAATTTGGTGACTCTTAGACTCTCATAGGATCCAAATTGTCATATATGAAGAGTATCACTTTTCCTTACATTCAAAAGCATGGTCAGGTGTTAAAGCCTAAAACCAACATTATTTACAGAGTGAAAAATACCTTGGTACACTCTACACTGATTATTACTCCTGCACTGTGCCCAGTATACTCTCTAGAACTCTGCCTTAGAGAGGCCCAACTACAACTAGTAGATATGATTTCCAGCATGGGTAGATAGACTCACATTAGCTTTGTTTGAACTAGCATGCTAAAAATAGTAGAGCAGATATTGCAGCAAAGACCAGGCTAGTCACCTGAGTCACTTCTGACCTAAACAGAATTTGAAATCAGGTTTTCACATAAACTTGGATAAACACACTGGTCTCAAAATTTAGCTATGAATAAAAAGCAATATTTTACAAATATTTAACACTGAACTTTTTGTGACATCTAGTAATAGACAACTCCATTTTAAGAACTTGAATGGCAAGTTACCCATTTCTTTCATCATCATCTCTTCTTCTGAAAGCATGTCAAGTGGAGCACACACTACTCTCTCATTGGCTAAGTTTGCCATAGCTTCTGATTTGGATGATTTAAAAACAGTAGGAAGAGTCTTCCAAGAAGCCAAGTATGCTGGCATGTTTCTTTTTAGCTGTTGACAAATAATAAAGTTATAAAAATAAATTTTGATATACAGTACAAAAATAAATGCTCAAGTATTTATAAACAAGAACACAGATTTTTCACCCACTTTTATTTTCTATTCAATAACTGAAAGGAAATACAATTACATATAATGTATTATTTTCAACTTTATTAATTTCAAGTTTTTGAGCACTGGGAGCAAAGGAGCTCAACCAATTCAATTTCCTTTCAACCTGTGTCTATCAATCCTACAAACTACTTTCTTCCCGTTAGGTTTTTACTCATTGGTAAGTATGAGATTGCTGCAATTCTCAAAGCTATTCATATTTTACAAACAATATTTTTTATCTTTACCAAAATAACAATCAGCTAGAATCTGTTAGTATTGCTAATATTAGAAGCCTGCTGGAACGTTCACATTAATAGCTGAACATTTTAAAAGATCTGTTTCCATTCAACCCATAACTATATTAAATATTAAAAAGTTTTCTTATAATAATGTCTTAATTATTATTCTGAGTGTGTCTTTGCCTTCAGACCAATCAACTAGTAATGCTAGCAACTACATGGACAGTTGTACAAATGCTCTTTATTAAAGCTTGAATGTATTATGATTTTTATTCTTGTTCCCAAGTGTTCTGCAACCCCAGTGTCCACATAATTTGACTACAATGTGTATTAGATTATTAAACATGTGGCTAAAATAATTTTAGAAGTTATGGCATAGCTATGTTATCATAGAGGAACTTGTCAAAATAAACAGTAACATAACATGTTATAAATTTAAGAGTGAGCAAATACACCAGAAAAGATGCAATGATATAAAAACATGTTTCAATTTAACAAGTTTAAATTCCAGAGTTGGTATGATGAAAATTATAAGCAACAGACTGCCAGCTGGCAAAAAGCCGTAATCAACTATTTATTTTTAAATGTCAAAAAGTGATACAGCAAAGAGCTGAAATTAGAAAATTCACAATAAAGACCAGGGGTGGGCAATAATTTTCACAGAGGGGACCTTTCATGAATTTTGGTACATGGTCATGGGCCAATTCCATCCCCTCCTTCCCCCAGAAGAGGTGGAGCCTGGGGCATACGGGGCAGAGCTGAGGACTAGCCTCTCCCCAGAGTTGTCAGGGGTCAGAGGCTTTGAATTACAAACAAAGGAAAGGGCTCGCAGCTCCCAGCCACACCACTACCGCATTGCCTAGCAAGCCGCCTAGAGGTTGCTGTGGCTACGCAATGCGGAGACCTTTAAATATCCACAGCAACCCTGGGTGCCTGCCAGGCAATGTGGTAGCAGCAGAGCCAGGAGCTGTGAGCCCTTTAAATTGCTGCTATTTAAAGGGTGTGCAGATCCTGGCCCCACTGCTACCACATTGGCTGGTGGCCACCTGGGGTTGCTGTGGCTATTTAAAGGGCTTGCAGCTCCAGCCCTTGCCAGGGTAGTGCCACAACCAGGAACCAGGACCATTTAAACAGGGTTCTGCTGCCTTAGCCACCACCTGGAAATTCAGTGGCACAGGCAGCAGGATATAAATAAAAAGCAGCCAGATGCAATCCGTGGGCTGAATCAAAGTGTTAGGTGGCCCGGATCTGGCCTCTGGACCACATCATGCCCAGCCCTGGTAAAGAATCTGCAAACATTCTCATCTCATCTCTGACTTCACATCCCCATTTGCCAACCACCTATACTGCACTCAAGTCACATCAGGCACAGTGGTTTTCTAGCTGATAAAGGGTAGAAGCGGTACACTGAGTTCATTTTTTAAAATGCATGATTCATTTCAAATGGTGTCTGTGGTAGGGAAGTTAAGAAGTGGATATTTCACTAATCATGTAGTCGTTAAAATTTTTATCGACTACACGATTAGTTGATAAGGGAAGGCGTGCAGTCCTGGCTCACACTGGGTCTGGGAGCTACCCCCACCGTGTCTCTGCAGTTTAAATGTAGTAAGAACCGGGTGGGTAGGCAGTCTGTTACCTGTCTGTTCATGTCAGTCCTGGCTTGCCCTGGGTCCAGCAGGCTCTTTCCACGGGGAAGGGGGGAGGAGCCCAGCTGGGACCACCCCCAGAAAGGGGCTACTGCTGGAGCAGCCTCTGCCTGCAGCCACCGCGGACAGCGGCTGCTTCACAACAGCCTCCTTTTGCTCCCTCCCCCTCAAGCTGCTGCCTCTGACACTGCTCCTGCTCCCTGCCCGCCCCAGCTGCCTCAGTTACTCGACTATTTGCTTACATCTCTAGTTTGTGGAATGCACAGTGGTAAAATTTGATATTAACAGACAGGTAAATGTTAACATGTAGCTGAAGCAAAGAATGGGCTGTGCATACAGCCTATATCATGGTTATGAGATAGTTTGCAGGTTCAGACTTACAATATGGTAGTGGAAAGACTGTTTTCCATATTTTAAAAATGTGCATAAGATATATTATTTTTACAGCAATGTAAATGGATTCAAATAAATTGCTGATGAGTAAGTAAAGGATGGGTGATAATTTCAACATATATTAGTTAAGGGTATTTAGAGAAATAATTCTCAAGCATTCAAATTGTTTAAAAAAGTAGCTGCAACAGTTTTCTTTTGGATAACAGATTTCAGCTTCAAATTTTGATGGAGTTATTAAAATCTCAAGAATCATAGAATACTAGAACTGGAAGAGACCTCGAGAGGTCATCGAGACCAGTCCCCTGCCCTTACAGCAGGACTCAGTACCATCTAGACTATCCCTGATAGACATCTATCTAACTTGCTCTTAAATATCTCTAGAGATGGAGATTCTACAACCTCCCTAGGCAATTTATTTCAGTGTATGACCACCCTGACAGTTAGGAAGTTTTTTCTAATGTCCAGTCTAAACCCCACTTGCTGCAGTTTAAGCCCATTGCTTCTTGTCCTATCCTCAGAGGCCAAGGAGAATGTTGGAGGATGCCCATAGAATATAAATATTTCTTCACTTATCAACATTCTTATAGAAAACTAGATTAATGACAGCATACTACATTTATTCCAGCCTTACTTAGTAGCAGAATTGAAAGTTAGACTCTTTAACCATTAATGAAGCTGTAGCTATTAAATACATATGAAATAATGAAGCCAAAACAAAAAAAGTTAAGTCTTCAAAGTATTTGTTCAAAAATAGAGAAACTTAAATCTACCCTATCAGCATATATCAGAAACATCCACTAATTTTATTTTAGAACACTAGCTAGAGAAGGCGCAGACAGCAGAAGGTTGGAAAGAGTGGGTGACAAGCTAAGAAAATGATCTTTGCAATAACATTGTGAACAGATCTGAGCAGGGCAAAACTGCAATTGTCAAAGTCAGTGCAATTACTGAAGTAAAGAGGATAATAGTTTAAATTAGGACTGTCAAGCAATTAAAAGGCAGAGGGAGAGCCCAGAGCTGTGTGTGTGTGAAAAAGTGAGGGCAAGTAGGAAGCCTGGTGTATGGCTCAGCTGGGCTGCGGAGAGCAGGGAGGCAGCCAGGAGCCAGCGTGTGGCTCAGCTGGCTGGGGGTGGGGGAGGAAGGGGCCACATGCACAACTAAGCTGGGCCGCCCAGGAGAGCCAAGAAGCCTGGTGGGGCAGCAGGGCAGGTGGTGGGGCTGGCAGCAGGAGGGCCTGAAATGACCTCCCCATGTCTGGCAAAATCCCTCATTGAGACCCAGTCAGGTCCTGAGGGTGCCAGATCAGGGAGGTCCAACCAGTACAATATTACATGGCAAAATATGGGTAAAACAGAGCCAGAGATATACAATTCTCCCCAATGCAGTGCAGTCACAATTTAATTAACACATTTTTTAAAATGAGCATCATCAGCATGGAACCATGTCCTCTGGAATGGTCTCCAAAGTACGAAGGGGCATACAAATGTTTAGCATATCTGGCATGTAAATACTTCGTAATGCTGGTTCTAACTTTGCTACAAAAGTCTCATGTGAATGCCTGTCCTCACTTTCTAGTAATACTGTAAATAAGAAGCAGGCAGCATTATCTCCTGTAAACGTAAACACATTTGTTTTTCTTTGTGAGTGGCTGAATAAGAAGTAGGGCTGAATGGACTTTTAGGCTCTAAAGCAGTGGTGGGCAACCTACAGCCTGTCAGGATTCTATGTGTGGCCTGTGAGACATTTCGTTGACCATTGCTCACATGCAATGGTTTCCGCTGGTTTCCATCCATGTAGGTTTTTTTCTACTGGTATTACTAAAGTGGCACATATGTAAGGTAAGGGCAGTTGAAGTGAGATGCGTGGAGACTGGACACAACATTGACTGTGAGAGCCATGCATTCCCTCTGAAAAGTGCTACTATTCAATTGGCATACCCTGCAAATTCTAGGTACACAAGCACAGTTAGCAAAACTACCCAATCCTGCTAGACCACCTTGGTTACGACAATCGTGCGGCCCACTGACATGAAGGAGGTCCACTCATATGGCCCACTCACTAACTTAGGTTGCCCTTCACTGCTCTAAAGTTTTAAATTGTTTTGAGTGCAGTTATGGAACAAAACAACTTTACATTTGTAAATTGCACTTTCACCATAAAGAGAGTGCATGACAATACTTCTAACAGATGAATTGAAAAATATTTCTTTAATCATTTTTACAGTTAAATATTTGTAATAAAAAATATAAAGCGAGCAGCATACACTTTGTATCCTGTGTTGTAACTAAAATCAATATATTTTAAAATGTAGAAAAACATCCAAAATATTTAATAAATTTCAATTGGTATTCCATTGTTTAATTGTGTGATTAAAACAATGATTAAATCGCAATCAATTTTTTGAATTGTGAGAGTTAACTACAATTAATCAGCAACCCTACTTTAAAAAAGAGTTTTAGTTCTGTGGAGGTGTAGCAAAAGACAAATTATAGTGATGTTATACTGAAAGAATCAGCAGGATTTAGATGCAGCCTGGAGACCTATAGGGGTCTGAGTGGAAGATACTTGGTTTAACAAGTTCACACACCCACAGGTGCTCCCAAAGATTTTTTCCCTCAAAATAGGATATTTTTGAATTTTTAATCTTCCAAAAATGGCTTGGATGGGGGGAGGGGGGGAGAGGGGTTTTTGCAGATAGGATAGGACAGGGTGACCAGATGTCCCAATTTTTATAGGGATAGCCCCGATATTTGGGGATTTGTCTTATATAGGCGCCTATTACCCCCCACGCTCCCGGTCCTGATTTTTCACACGTGCTGTTTAGTTACCCCGAGGCTCAGAACCAGTGTACAGAAGAGGGGGGCAGGTGTGAGTCTCGGAGCGGGAGGGCGCGACGGGTGTGTGTGACAGGCGCGAGGGGTGTGTGCGGGCTTGCGGGAGGCGGGTGTGACAGGCTTGCGGGAGGCGGGTGTGACAGGCGCGAGGGGTGTGTGCGGGCTTGCGGGAGGCGGGTGTGACAGGCGCGAGGGGTGTGTGCGGGCTTGCGGGAGGCGGGTGTGACAGGCGCGAGGGGTGTGTGCGGGCTTGCGGGAGGCGGGTGTGACAGGCGCGAGGGGTGTGTGCGGGCTTGCGGGAGGCGGGTGTGACAGGCGCGAGGCGGGTGTGACAGGCTTGCGGGAGGCGGGTGTGACAGGCGCGAGGCGGGTGTGACAGGCTTGCGGGAGGCGGGTGTGACAGGCGCGAGGGGTGTGTGCGGGCTTGCGGGAGGCGGGTGTGACAGGCGCGAGGGGTGTGTGCGGGCTTGCGGGAGGCGGGTGTGACAGGCGCGAGGCGGGTGTGACAGGCTTGCGGGAGGCGGGTGTGACAGGCGCGAGGCGGGTGTGACAGGCTTGCGGGAGGCGGGTGTGACAGGCGCGAGGGGTGTGTGCGGGCTTGCGGGAGGCGGGTGTGACAGGCGCGAGGCGGGTGTGACAGGCTTGCGGGAGGCGGGTGTGACAGGCGCGAGGCGGGTGTGACAGGCTTGCGGGAGGCGGGTGTGACAGGCGCGAGGGGTGTGTGCGGGCTTGCGAGAGGCGGGTGTGACAGGCGCGAGGCGGGTGTGACAGGCTTGCGGGAGGCGGGTGTGACAGGCGCGAGGCGGGTGTGACAGGCGCGAGGGGTGTGTGCGGGCTTGCGGGAGGCGGGAACGGGGGGGGAGGGCGCGGGGTGGGTGTGACAGGGTCCGGGCAGGGCAGCGAGGGGGACGGCCCCAACCCTGCAGAAGGACCCCGCACCCGAAGCTCTCCTTGGTGAAGGGGGCGCCCGG
This sequence comes from Pelochelys cantorii, assembly GCA_032595735.1. Taxonomy (NCBI): domain Eukaryota; kingdom Metazoa; phylum Chordata; order Testudines; family Trionychidae; genus Pelochelys; species Pelochelys cantorii. The sequence continues at coordinate 54,076,335 of CM064333.1, read as the reverse complement.
CACCTGGGCAGAGCGGGTCAGAGGCAGCCCAACCCCTTCAAGGTCCACGATTCACCTTCGCGCAGCTCCGCCACAGCGCCGCTGCCGCCATGCTCGCTGCTGCGGCCGCCGACTCCCCTCTGCTCGGGGCGCGCTCGGGGAAACCCCTGGGCTCGGGCAGGGACCAACAATCCCGAACCCACCACGGTCCAATTGCGCCTGCGCGGCGAGGCAAGCGTGCTACTCTCGCGAGGCTTGGGGAACCGGGCGGGCGGGGCTACTACTACGGGAGACACAACAAACATGGCGGCTTCGGTGGGTGTTAGGAGCTGTGGGGTGCAGGGGAGGTGAGTGTTGCTCCCGACCCGTAGCTGAGGAGCCGGGCTCTGGGGGCGGGGGTGAGAGAGCCGCCCTGTACGCATATCCCCAAGGAGCTGCCTGTGACTAGCCCCCTTGTCTCCTTCACTCAGGGCTGGGGGGGGAGGGCTGTTACCGGGGAGCAAGAGGCTGAGGGGGAAGCAGTGACAGTTCCCGCCCTGCAGAGGTGGACACGGGGGAGCGGGGCGGTAGGTTTTCCCTTCTCCCCCCAGGTGAGTGGGGCACTTGCCCTGCTCTCTGCGCTGTGTGTCTCCAGGTGAGCGGTTGGGATGTCTGCCTGGCCCCAGCGAGACGGGGGTGCCTCTCTCTTTGCTCTCCGCTCCCAGCGTGGAGGAGGGAGTGTCAACGGGGGTTTTCTCCTTTCCCTGGGCACGGGGTGGTTATTTCTTTCTCTCGCCCCGCCCCGCACAGGAGACCGATAGCAAGAGCTGGTGGCCGACAGATGCCCTTGGCGCGGTTCCAAACCGTGGTGTTTTATTTTTTAACAAAACTGAAACGGACACAAATGAGTCTGGCTGTGAGGGATATTGAATCCGGGAGGGAGGTGTGAGAACAGGACTGGGAAAATGCTCTCACTGGCATGGAGTTCCTAGCACATCCTCCTTGAAAATGGATAGGAGTCTGCTAGAAATCCTCTTTTTCTTAAATTGGGAGGATTAAAGTTTGCTTAACTGAGTTCTGCAGTGGTAGTGTGGTTTTTCCCCTCTGTGGGCTCCAGCCAGGCAATTGGTGTGGGAAACAGTGCTCTGACTGGAAGATGGAGAATCTGGTTCTTGGCCTTTGTATGAAGACTCATTTGTCTCTTAAATTTAGAAGAGTACCACATGGGAACTCTTTGAAAAGGTGGAAGTTAGTTTTTGTGAGGAATTAACTTTCTGGTCATGAAACTGTGTTTAAAAACTTGAGCACTATGTGTGATTGCTTTAGATCCTGATTCTTCTTCCCACCCACATACTTCTCAGGAAAGAAAGTAATAGAATATGTCAAATAACAGTTATGGGAGTTCAGAGGTGTTTGGTTCTGCTCTTTAGGAAAGAATCCTTTCATTCTGAGATACCAACCAAGGGGCTTCACAGCAGGCTGAAATAGTGTTAGAAAGACTTAAATGTTCTTCTAGACTTCCTTGATGGAAAATGTGAAGCTTCACATGTAGGTTTGTTTGCTGTCAAAGGTTCCAACTGCTTGTTTGTGTGTCAGCTATTTCAGAGCCATGATATCTGAAGTGTAGGAGCAAACCAGAAGGCTCAGCTGTGTATCTGCATGATTTTTTTTCTTCAAGATAACTGTAGAAGACTTTTCAGTAATATAAGGTTTTCACATCAAAGCATTCTGCAGTACTTTTTGAAATATATGTATGAAACATACTGAAAAGCAGTTAGCTTTAGGTTGAATGGGGTATTCAGGAAATCAACCAGTGTCTAGCACTCTACACAACATTGAAGCAAAGAAAAGAAAAACATTTACCCAAAAGCAGTGAATAAACAAACCCTCTATTCTTATAGAATGTGTTATGTAAATCTCTGACATAATTGTAGGAGGCTGAATCTCAGATTACTTTATACATCCTGTCATAATTATCATGAAAATTTACCATTAAAGTACAAAATCTACTATCCCTTCATTTTCTACAGCAGCGGTTCTCAAACTTTTTGGGCTCCGGAGCCCTTTACATGCATAAAAATTTATGCAGAGCCCCAGTGGTCCACTGATTGTATGTTACGGATCCCCAGCGGTCCACTGATTGTATGTGTTGTACCTATCGATGTTTCCAGTTTGTCAGCCTTGCGGAGCCCCTGGAGATGTCTCACAGAGCCCCAGCACAGTTTGAGAAACGCTGTTCTACAGTGATTGATGGTGCATTTTAAAACATATTCCTCACATGAATAGGATTTTATAAAAGTAGTTTAAAGTATCATTCACAAATTATACACTAAAATATATAGTTTAATTAATTTTGTTGAGGTACTCATAGCCACATAATGAGCAATGTTAGTATGTGATATGAGTAATATTTGTTGGTTGTTTTTTTTCCTCTCCTCTCCTTAGGGGAAAAATATGTGCATTTTTAAAAGCACAGTATGCTATTTGTTAATTTAAGCAAGGTCAAAGAAGTGTTCCTTGCATGTGAAACAGAATATGGTGAGGTTTGAATTAGTTCTCAGATCCTGTGGAAATTTATGTACATCAGTATAAAAGGATCCTGAGAATCATAACTATGGTAACAAGGAATGAAGTTAATTTAAACATGATGGTCAGACCACTAAATCATGTCTTCTGTTTTTCCCCAGTTCCACTCTTCAGTATTTATTCATCTGTGAGAGTTTTTCAGTCTGAAATGTCACTGTATAAATTACCACACAAATCAACTTTTTGCCCTTGAAGCAAAGAGTATCACTGCAGACTCTTTGGTGAAAATATGGTTCCTTTTAATGTTGATTCCTGTTGAACCATCCCAAAACTCAGATTTTTAATATGAATTGTTGAATAGTTTAGTCTACTCATGCACAAACTTTCCAGTTGCAGCCCCCCCCCCCACCATTCACAGAGTTTGTCATACCCCTCCTTCATTACTTTGTGTCACTCCTCCAGAAGGTGGAGGGAAGAAACAGAGATGAGACTGTTCATTCATTTGGTTTAGTGTTATAGCATCTGACTCACTTGAGAGGTCCTGGGTTCTTAACTATTACTTTGTTTTCATATCAATTATTAATCATTAAATGAGTTTAAAATTAATTTTGATTCTTTAATTTTAAAAGTAATAATAGGCCTACTGTAGTTATGAAAACTAAATTGTTGAAAATAAGCCTGGCCGTGCTTTTATTTGTATTTTTAAGGGTGAAAATTTGTGTGTGTGTGTGTGTGTGTGTGTGTGTGTGTGTGTGTGTGTGTGTGTGTGTGTGTGTGTGCGCGCGCGCGCGCGCATGCACACACACGCACACACACACACACGCACAGAGTTTGTGCACCACTGATGTAATCCCTATGTTTGACATGCTTTAAAGTTATAACTTGATGAGACTTGGCCTCTAGAATCTACACTACTTCCCCCACAATCACATTTTTAATGCATGACCTGGTATCTTTGTTTTACTGCAGGAGCCACCACCAAATGGAACACAAGTTAACTTAAACCTAGAGGAAACTGGTGACATCTGAAAGAGGGTAGGCAAAATTGATGTGTAAAGATGTGCTTAAAGTTAACTTACAGTGGTCAGAAGAGAAAATAGTGGACCATATTCAACATGGCCATAAAAGGATACTATAACTTGGAAGCCAATAGAGTGGCACATTTGCATTAATTTAGATGGAATAAATGAGTTAAAGATGTTGACATAACACCAGTCATTGTCAAATGTTAAGGCCTGGGGCTTGGTGTACTGAGATCTCGGCCTGCTTAGCAATATGGTAAACACACTCGTAAAAATCTTTTAAAGATTAAATACTGTATACCAAAAAGAATGAAAGACACATTTGAAATGCAAAGTATTAAATAAGGCTTTCGTTGTAACATTTGATTCTTTTCCTTTTAGTAGAGTGTTTTTTAAATGGAAACACTCCCTGTTGTTTGACTGTGTCAACAAAAGATGTTTGTTATTAGTATAAAAAAATGTTAATAAATGTCTTTTTTGGGAAAAGAGAAGTTAGTTGAGATGGGCTTGAGAGAGTATTGTTGCTGCAGCTGTTTAAGTCCGGTCTTAGAAGGAAAAGCTCTCTTGTTCGATAGTCACATGACATCAACGATGGTAATAACTATGATCCCAGGTGATGTTGGGGATTCAGCTGGAGATGGTAGGGGTGCTGGTGTCATCTGGGCCCCTCTCGCCGGCCCACTCTGGTCAGGACACTTCTCAAGATCAGAATGATTAAGGCCCAGGGTTCCAGGAAACTGGGGGTTGGCAACCATGAAAGTCACACCTGCTCCACTAGCCTCTCTGTTCTCTCCATGTTTCCTTTTTTTGTTCTTTCATATTTTTCCCACAAATACTTTTTTTTAAGGACCCAAAAAGGGAACGAAGGTGGAATAGCCCGTCTGTTATTTTACCCATCAATTAGGCCTAATAGTCTACATATCAATTTTGGCTTATAAACTTCTGACTCCACATCTCCTGTTTTTAGCAAGTATAATTTTAACACAGAGATTAAATCATATCAGTCTGGCTTTTTTATTTAGACTAATTCAATAATTCTGTCTTCCATTCATATGTTTATCATCAACATTTATTGTAACAGATTACTGTAATATTTTATGAATGTATAAATGTTTACCATTGAGCTCACATTTTGGGTAAATTGGTAAGCCTAGTTGTCACAACAGCACCACTTATTTCAGGGCTGAATTTCAGCCACTGTATTAGATTCCAAAAATAACAGAGAAAGCCTGTTTTAAGTAATCTCCACTGGTTTAATCCCTATTCTAAGAATTATTTAGACACAATGTTGATAAATAAGAAAATAAATAACCCATTGGAATGCTGTCTTGTGTTGAACAAGTAGGTAAAGGAAAAATGGAGAAATCACATTTAACAAATAAACAAAGATGTCAAGTAGGGAAACCCCTTTCATTTGTTTGCAAACCAAGGGAATCTGGTGATATTTTTTTTGCCTATCAAACTTTGTTTTGTTGTGGTTTTTACCTTCTGATGGTATTAATGTGGCAGTTGCTAGAAAGCATAGTTGTTATACAGTCCTGAGTACTAGAAATGTCTTGATTTGTTTATCACTATATGCTTGTAGAGATTTACATATTTTATTAAAATGATCTCTCTATGGGATGTATACTTTTGGAGTAGATTTCTTCTTCTGTATTTCATCAATATTGGAGTGGAAAAGACTAGGTGGAATTAATTTGAATTGATAAGTTAGAATTCCTATTTCACTCCTCTGATGTTTCCAGGGTCTTCTCCTTTATTCTCTCTAACCACCAAAAGTACATCTTGTTGACTGTTCTTCCAAATCAGAACTGAATATAACTGCTTCTGAAGCTCATTAGTGCTGAATTAAGCCCTTGGTATAGCAGTGATGTCTAACACTTTCTGCCTGAACATACTGCGAAAAAGTTAAGGGACCTGTAGGGGACCCCCCCTTGTGTCCGGGGGGTGCCCCCTCTTTTCTGTAGCCCTCCCCACAGTGGGGAGGGCCCCTATGTCTTTCGTTTGGGGTTCTCGCAGTATCAGTTGTACCTGTTATACAATTCCCCCTCCCCTCGCGTATAGCCACACCTGAAGAGAGGGCCTTTTGCCTCTCGGGGATTACGTTGGGGTAGGGGGACCCGGTCCCACCTTCTCCACCGGGTCCCGGCCCGGAGCCCTGGGGAGGGATTATGACACTTTCCTCTCCCTATTAGTTGGCGGGGTGACCACCCGTAACACGCCAACCCGTGGGCCTAACGCCCTGCACCAAGCCACTTCCTACCCCGTCGACGGTTCCTCTTACCCCCACGATGTGTCCTTGGGCCGTTTGCCCCACTCCCCTGCGAGTTTTCCTGATCCTGGCTCAGGCTCGCAGTTCCAGGGTTGTCGGGGGTCACGGTCTGCTGGGGCGTCTTCTCCGCTGCCGGTTCCGAAGCCCTGTCGCTCCAGTCCTACCCCGAGCCTTCACGGTCGGCTCCCCCGCACTCCTGGGAGCCGTCGCCACTAAGACTCACTGCTTTCCCCTGAGTACGGGGTCCGCCATTTTTAAAGGTCACGGCACACCGCTGACGTGGCCATCAGGCGTCCCGTGCGGTGCCTGACTCCTCCCCCTTCCACCATTCTTCCCCTCGTGGGGTTCCTAGGCCGCCCAAAAGGCCCACGCCTGTGCCCTTCTGCTGACCCAACCCCCCTCGGCTGTCTGCCGGCGTATGGGGCTCATCCACCCCCTCGCCTGAGCAGCCTGGGACGCCTGCGCCAGCGCGTCCCGGCTGGCGCAGCTCTCCCCGGCTGCCCGCTGGAGCGCGGGGCTCACCTGCCCCGTCGCCCAGGCAACCCCAAATGCCCACGCCTGCACGTCCCAGCCGGCGCAGCTCTCCCCGGCTATCCACCCGAGTGCGGGGCTTGTCTGCCCCGTCACAGGACCAAACTAACTTTTTTGAGGTAGATTTTCTTAGGAAGGCACCATTCACGTATACCTAACTAGTTTGTGTGCTTCCATCCTAATGCTGCTGGTGCTGAGGTCAAGTTGTGTAGGGAAAGCAGCTGAATCATGTTACATGCTGGCAATCCTCAACTGGCTTATGGTCCCAAAGGGACCAGTTACAACTTCTGTAAGGTAAGAACAATCCCAAAGCTCTAAACTGAACTTTGACAAAATATCAGGGAGCTATAGTTGGTGATTTGTTTTCAACTTCTCTTTTTTTCTTCTCTCTCTGACTGCCCAGTTGAGGATGAGGAGACATTCTTTGCTGGGCATTTCTGTAGGTTAAGATCTCCCAGAGACTCCCCCAGCTTGGCAGGTAAACAGAGAATGAGATAACGTGAGCAGCTTCTCTTCTGCGATTCTGAGTAGTGGGGAAGCTGTGAGCAGCTGTAGCAGGGAAAGTACACCAACTTAACAGTGCTCTCACTGCACATAAGAAATTTAGTTGGGGAGGTGGAGCCTACTATTGTATTTCTGAAGTGGGTTTTGTTCAAGCACTTTATGTTCTCTAAGAAGCACTTCTAGAACAGATTTTTCAATTTGTATTTTAATAGAAATTTTCTTAACACAGTTGCCCTCAAGGACCACACGGGCTGGATATCACTATAGTAAATTGATATGAGACCCTCCCCATTTCAGGGACTTAGCATATTGTCACTAAAAAGTTTCCAGCTATTACTAGATCAGTAGCAAGTTATTTAACTGGTGTATAATAACTGGGATTAACAGGACAGTAGCATGTTGCACTAATACTATATTTTTTAACACAAAGCATCCTTGTGAAAGAAAGATTCACACCGAAATCTCTCAAAAGACAGTCTGCAGGAAACCAGCATTCCAGTAGCTAGTGGTATGTGTTGAATTGGTCCTCTTAGTTTAAGCAACTTTGTTACAGTCAACTAGTGTTAGTGAAGCACTTGGAAAATGCAAAGCACTATGTGAGTGACTAGTAGTGACTTTGAATTTGGTACTGGACATTTGCAGATCATTTAATGAAACTCTGGTCACTTCTGTAAAATGAAAAGATTTGCTAACTGAAAATATATATGTTAATGATTGCTGTAATAACTTGCAGGAATTGAAATATCTGAAACTGCCTTTTTTCAGACTTGAATTTTATCTTCCATCTTAAACTTATTTCAAGCCAAAGTTCTAGGAAAGTCTGATAGTGGTGATATTGGAAAAGAGAAAGTGACAAATGATGTAACGGTGAATTTTTTTTTATTGAAAGATAATGAAATCCCCTGTCCTCTGCAAAATATTAAACTCAAATTCTGTGGCTGTATTTGAGAATTATGCAGCACTGCCCTTGCAAGCCTTCTTCCCATCACTGTTAATCAATACTATTACAGAATGTGTTTTTTCAGTTTCCTGTCCTACAGAAAAAAGTGATTCCCCTAAAACTTGTTCTGCGGATCACTACTAGTTGCCATCAGATGGAAATATTTGTAACCTCTATATAGCTTGAGGGATGTGTCGAGCAGGTCCATGAAAGATGTCCTTCTGGAAATGTAGTCCATGTAACAAAACAATTAAACTATTCCTATGAATTTTATTTGTTGCAGTGGGGCCCCTCTTCTGAAAGTGCAGCAGGAAGCCAAAAAAGATTTGATTAAGAAATCAGAAAACATAAGTTGGACAGGCTAATTTTTTTTATTTCTTTTTTTTTCAGGGAAAGTGAGGCAGCAGTGCTCCCTTGCTTTCTATCTGATCTATTGGGAGTACAGGTTGGAGTATGTTTGCTACTTAGCAGGCAACTGCAATTCAGGTACAATTCATGTAGACTTTTAAAACTCAAAAACACAAGGGAAAACTAAAGAATATAGCTTAAAATAGCTGGAGAAATCGCCTGCTGTGTTCCTGTCTCTGGCTGTAGCTCTGATTTTCCTGTTGTGATATGTGTCATTCAGCTCTATTTCCGTCTAGGGATATGAAAATGCATTTATTCAAGTAAACGTATAATGAGGGTGGGGGACATGGGGAGCCCCCGCCTCCTGCTGCTGCCTCTGAATCACAAGCAATACTTTTCAAGTATTTTTACATATAGACTTTAATATACATTAAATGAATGTTTTTAGTTAAGGCAGTAAAATAATCAGTTCTCTTTAGTCTCACAAAACCACTAAGGTAAGTAGAATTTTTGTCCAATTTACAGATGAGTAGATTGGTAGAGTCACTTTATTCAATTCATGTTGTTGGTAAGTAGCATGTGAAATAGCGCTCTCTCTCTCCCCCCCCCATATATATATATATATATATATATATATATATATATATATATATATATATATATATACACGCGCGCACACACACAAGTAAAATACTCTTGTTTCCATAGAGAAGGTATCTAAGTTATTTGAAACTTTGAGAAAGTGATGTTACTGTAATATCAGTACCACTTCGAAATCTTACTGATTTAAGATGAAATGTTATGTTTTGTAATTTGATTTTTTTAATGAATGAGTTCCCTCTATAACTTATACAATTTTAGAACACTAACAAAATATGCATAAAAAATGTGTTGAACACCTAATTTGACACTTGAAAGGTTTCTCAGCTTCTGAAATCGGTTCCCCTCAACTGCTGATTTAAAACTTGAATGAATCAAAATATAATTTGCCTTAGTAGATGGTAATTAACGTTCTTGACAGTCTTGAATGTGTCATGATGCATAGTGATGATTCATTATTTCATTAATCATAACTATCCATGTGCCTAACTTTAAGTCTGTGAGCAATCGTGCTTCTGAACATAATTCAAAGTTACAGAACAATTACATTATAAATCTGTCAATCACAAAGTCTTTTCTTTATAATAAATTAGCAGATTTAAATGGCTTTGCTTGGGTCCTTAAATCAGTAAATTTTTTTTAATAAAAGGAAAACTTATATGGTTTATTGAAATAATTATATTTTTCAAAAATAGTGTTATTTTTAGTAAATCTTTTAAAATGGGAATTCCATCAAGTGTATTTTTTCTTCATTCCTATAAACTCCTATCATTTGCTTTTAACAAAGGGCTAGTCAATTTGGATTCCAATAAGTTTGTTTTCTAGTTTTCAACCAGTAAGCATTGATTCAGCTGTGCCAAGACAGAACGCTGCTCCAAATATCTGTTTAATCTCTTTTCTGTAAAATTTATTGAGAATAAATCCTGTTCCAGGTTCATCCAATTTTTCTGGCTCATCTTGGTTTAGTCTCTTTCAACATTTGCTCAGTTATGTCAGATTTGAAGACTGTACTTGATTAGGTGATTGTCTCTTTTCTATTTGTTTTTATGAGAAGCAATCCCATTCCAGGCAGATCTTGTTTTTCTGGCACAACTATACCCTTAAGTCGCTTTAAGTTACAATAAGAGAAAACCGCATATCGAATTTGGTGGTCCTAGCTTTTACCGTTTAGGAGTTCTAGATCAAACAGACAAACTCTCTAAAATATATAGTAGATTTCCTTGTACACTAAGGGCATATCTAGACTAGATCCCTCTTTTGAAGGAGGGATGTAAATTAGGCAGATCGAAAGTGCAAATGAAGTGGGGATTAAATATCCCACACTTCATTTGCATAATCGTGTCACAGCATTCTTTTGAAAAGGGGTATTTCGAAAGTGAAACCACAGTCTAGACGTGGTTCTTTCGGGGGGAAAAAAAACCCTTTTTCGAAAGATCCCGTACTCCTCAAAAAAGGGTTTTTTCTGAAACTGCGTCTAGACTGCAGTTTCACTTTCTAAATACCCTTTTTTGAAAGAACACTGTGATGCAATTATGCAGATGAAGCATGGGATATTTAAATCCCCACTTCATTTGCACTTTCGATCTGCCTGACTTACATCTCTCTTTCGAAAGAGAGATGTATCTAGACATAGCCTTAGATTTGATATCTCAGCATTTAAAAACTGGCATTTCAAAAAATGTTTTCTTTGAATCAAATCCTTTGTACTAGGGCTGTCAAGTGATTAATTGCACATTTAAATTTAATCTTGATTAATCGCGTGCGCTGCCCCTTTGAAATGCTGCAGCGGTGTTTTAAAGGGGCAGTGCTGTTGAAGCCCAGGATCAGCTAGACTCCTCAGCTGACCCCAGGCTCAGTTCAGCTGCCCCTTTGAAATGCAGCAGCGGCATTTCAAAGGGGCAGCGCTACACGGAGCCCGTGTAGTGCAGCGTTGTCAATGCCCCTTTGAAATGCCACAGCAGCGGCGTTTCCAAGGGGCAGTGCTACATGGAGCTGGGTTTATCTGGGGACTCCAGCTGATCCTGGGCTCTGTGTTGGGTTGTCCCTTTGAAAGGCCGCCACGGCGTTTCACAGGGGCAGCACCACGGGAGCCCGGGATCAGCTGGAGTCCCCAGATAAACCCAGCTCCATGCAGCACTGCCCCTTGGAAACGCTGCTACTGTGGCATTTCAAAGGGGCATCGACAGCGCTGCAGGAGCCTGGGATGGGCTGGAGTCCCCAGCTGATTCCCTAGCGGTGTTTCAAAGGGGCACTGCCATGGAAATGCCTGTGATTAACACATTCATTGTGTTCTTCGTTAATTGCATGCATTAATGCGCGTTAATTAACAGCCCTGCTTTGTACAAATGATACAATAAATATTTCTGAACTGAATGGTAAGGTTAGATTGAATTTTGTTCTCATGTCTGCCTAGTCAACTAAAATTTTAAATTTAATAAAAGAATGTAATAAAAGTCAAATAGTATTTATATAATAAAGTTGCTGAGAACTAAATAGCATTGACCTGGGTTAAAGATTAACAATGTTATGATTATGTATACATGTTTATTCTACTTTGACCATATGCTTTTAACAAGACTATAGAGATGTAATCCTTGATTTAAAATGATTTCTGTAAATGTGAATTCTTTTTCAAATTCAGTGAAATGTGCTCTGATTCTGATTTTTTTTTTTCCTAGGCACAAGTTATTGTAAACTCAGAGCGTGAATATGGGTGAAAAGAAACCAGAGCCTCTGGACTTCGTAAAAGATTTCCAGGAATATCTTACTCAACAGACACACCATGTTAATATGATTTCTGGATCTGTCAGTGGGGACAAAGAAGCAGATACCCTTCAGGGAGGTAGGCTGTCTTCAATGCTGTCAAGTATTCTAATTTTGGCGAGGAATGGTTGTGGTGATGTTTGCATTTCAACATGATTATTCTGAAGGCTACTTAACTAGTCTGTAAAGCTGTAGAACCTTCTGGGAGAAGTCTTTAAATAAATCTTTCACAAAACGTATTTCTTATTAGTTTATTTGTGGGTGGGGGGGCGGTGTAAGGAAGTAAGGAGCTAACAAGTTTGGATTAGTGTCACACTGACAAAATGCAACAACCCAGTGATTCTCAGTCAGAATCTCTACTGCATTTACTGTTTATAGCTGGGGCAGATGGTGATCAGAATGGACTAGATCATCCTTCTGTCGAAGTTTCACTGGATGAAAACTCAGGAATGTTAGTGGATGGGTTTGAAAGGACATTTGATGGAAAGCTGAAGTGTCGATATTGCAACTATGCCAGCAAAGGAACAGCACGGCTTATAGAGCATATCAGAATTCACACAGGTATGAAGGATTCTACAGTACTTTGCTGTGGGGCAGTGTTTCAGTACTTCTGTATACTATGCTCAATGTATATGGAACTAACTTACTCATAGGCTTTGCAGATGTGTAGGTATGTATCTTCAAACAGTGTAATAGTGATGACTGCATACAATTGAGAAAAGTTAAGTCTGTGGTATTTTTTAAATATTTTTTCTTTCATTGTTTAAAAAACGAGTACTGTATTTTAATAGTACTTGTTTAGGCTCCAATCCTACAAGCACTTCTGTGCTTAACTTTACTGTTATGAGTTACTGCGTTGATTTCAATTGAACTAGTTCTGGTGGTAACGTTTTTGCATTCATGTAATTGTTAGCAGGATTTTGGGTCTTACAGAAAAGCTCTTTTTTTGTGAGTGTCTCAATCACAAACTAATTATAAACAAAAAACTGAGAAAATACTGCATACTCATTAGTACATTAAATTGTATTATATTTTACTACTAGGAGATAATGTTATAATATCTGCCAGTAAGGCCAATTACACAAGAAAAGCACTCTGTCTAAAATTATAACACAGGCATTTTTGAATGTGAAAGATCAGTTAGCAAGCTGAAAACTGTTCTCTAAAAAGTATAAGATATAGTAGAGCCCCATGCCCTTCCACTGTATTTCGATTTCATGGGGGAACATCCCATAACTCTTATTTTAAAGCTGTTAAATTACCTCTTTGTGGCATTCCAGTACTTGCTGTTCCCTCCTGTCTTTATATGATTGTGTAATCTTGGTATGAATTGTATGATCATTACAGAGATATCAAAGCCCAGTTGGCGGACACATGCCAACCTCTGAAAAGATCTCACAGAAGTACCTTGCACCAGGGGCTGCAACTGCTTTTCCTTCTGCTTCTCTTCTGAAGCTGGTGGTATAAGCAAATCTGGTTAGGGGAGAAAATAACAGATAATTGTCCCAAAATGTGATATTAAGCAGTAAAGTGCCCGTCACTGGAAAGTTTTCCAATTTTTCTTTGTCAGGATGTATCTGGCTTGCTTGAGCAAATACTGATTTGAGCTCTGGCAGAAAACCAACTACAGTAAATATTCCTTGGGAGAATCGTGAACATAAAAATCCTCATCTGTGAGGCTTTGACAGCAGAACAGCAGATGCATGCTTCCTACAGTCTTGTATGAATGTGAGATCAATGATAGATGCCTACAGACATGTAACTCCTTTTGAAAGTCCACTTGGAACCTGCTGTGTGATGGTGGAAACTTCTTTGGAGAGAATGTTAATGCTATGTTTTCCAGTGCCAAGGAGAGAGAGGTCAAATTCCACTCCTGGAGTTGGCTATACCCTTTTGTAGAAGAATTAATGGAACACCATCTGTCTGGAAGCTGGTGTATAATTCTAGTTATGAAGTTAACAGTATCAGTACATCAACAAGGCATTTAACCTCTTTATCAGCATAAATCTGGAGTTTTAATTCCCAGAACACAAAGCACTAGAATCTTAAATAAATCTGTTAGTCTTTAAGGTGTCACAGGATTCCTCATTGTTCTTTGTGAGAATTCACTTGCCCTTCTAGGACTATATTTTTCTAAATATAGCTACTCATCTTTAACTAAAATTTGAAAACCATCTGGGTGTTTGATACAAAGGCTGCAGTGTGGGGAGTGAGGGGGACAGGTGTCTCTGTGAGAGCTGGTATGTGCAGGGGAGCTGGCTTTTAAGCTGGTGCCTGTATCAGAGGCAGCAGCATGGGGGGAGGGGAGCAGGTGGGAGCTGGTGTTTGTGGGGTGCTGGCTTTTAAGCTGGCTCCCAGTGAGGTGCCTCACCCGCCTCCCCACCCCCACCCCACATTGCTGCCTCTTTGATACAAAGGCAACAGCATAGGGAAGAGGGGGTGAGAGGCAGGTGGCCACCTTCCCCCTGCGTGTAAATGTGTAACTGCTGAAAATTTCAGTGGTTACATGTTTACCTAAATAAATGCATTTTAATTTCCCTACTGCAAGCTTTGCTGTGCCATCTTACCTACATGCCTGAAACCCATTTTGGACAAAACACCTGTAGATATGTGAGTATTATTCAGACTACATACCATTCATACCTTGACAACATTCCAACAAAGGTCTCAGTTAGTGCCAGTTATAGTAATAGTGGTTGCTTTACTAATGTTCACACTTGCCCACTGAGAACAGGATGGGACCTCTAAGCTCATTTCATTTATACCTAGCAACCTTCCATTAGCAGTAGGTTGGACTGGATTTGAACTGTTAATTTACAAAGTGAAATGCTCTATCCAATTAGTAGTCCCCACAACCATTCATTCCCTTCCATGGTCTGTTAGGCTGGTTTAGGCATAGATATATAAATTGTTGCTCTTGAATTCTCTCTCTCTCTCTCTCTTTCAGGTGAAAAGCCACACAGATGCCATCTATGTCCATTTGCATCAGCCTATGAACGTCATCTAGAAGCGCACATGCGATCACATACTGGTGAAAAACCATACAAATGTGAATTGTGTTCCTTCCGCTGCAGTGACAGAAGTAACCTGTCTCATCATCGTAGACGCAAGCATAAAATGGTACCTATAAAAGGTACTAGGTCTTCCCTAAGTAGCAAGAAAATGTGGGGTGTTTTGCAGAAGAAGACCAGCAATCTGGGCTATAGCAGAAGATCACTAATTAATCTGAGTCCACCTTCCATGGTAGTTCAGAAACCAGACTATCTTAATGATTTCACCCATGAAATCCCAAATATTCAAACTGAAGCATATGATAGCATGACAAAAACAACACAGACTAGTGGTCTGCCAAGAGAGCCACAAGACCTTATGGTAGACAATCCATTAAATCAGTTATCAACATTAGCAGGACAGTTGTCTAGCTTACCACCTGAAAACCAAAACCCAGCATCTCCTGATGTTGTACCATGCCAAGATGAAAAGCCTTTTATGATTCAGCAGCCTACTGCACCAGCAGTAGTTTCATCTGTGTCAACAAATATTCCTCAAAGTTCATCTCCTACTAGCCCGGATTCTCGGCCCCCACACAGTCAAAGGAACTACAGTCCAGTGGCAGGTCCAAGCAGTGATCGCAGTGGCCATACTAGTACTCCTAGCATAAGTAACAGTCAGCCAAGTACTCCAGCTCCAACCCTTCCAGTTCAGGATCCTCAGCTTCTGCATCACTGCCAGCACTGTGACATGTATTTTGCAGACAATATCCTTTATACTATTCACATGGGATGTCATGGGTTTGAAAATCCTTTTCAGTGCAACATATGTGGGTGTAAATGTAAAAATAAGTATGACTTTGCTTGCCATTTTGCAAGAGGTCAACATAACCAACATTGACTGAAAATGTGTTTTCATTTAGTTTTTTTAATGTGTTTCATATTTGCTGAAGGATATCGTGCTCATCCCCAACTAAAAAAAAAATCTAATTAATAAATTGACAGTGGAAGCAAAATTCTTTCCATGTTCCTGTCCATAAAATATGCCAGGGATGTTTTACTCATGGAGATGGAAGTTTTGTCACTCTGAGGATTGGCCTGCAATATGTTTTATGTTTGTTACATTTAAATTACTTGCACTTAAAATCCAGAAAAAAAACATTCTACAAATACCAATCCAGATTGTGTCCTTTAAACATAGGTTGCAATCATCAGATTAGGTGTTAAACAACAAAAGAGATCTTGGTATCTAAAATATGCTAAAAGTTGTTGTTAATATGAAATGTATGTTAATATGGAAACCATATTTCTCCTTATAAACTAACTGCTTACCAGAATGGATAAAATATTTGCTGTGAGTTAAAGAATAAACTTTTGTGCATACATACAATTTGAATTTAAAATGTGTCAGTTTCATCTGACCAAGATATCAGATTTTTAGTAAATTCTGAATTATTTTGGGTTAGGTCTTTAAAATTGCTCTCGTTTTGTTTTTGTTTTTGTTTTTTTAAATAGATTATAGATGGGAAGAAAACTAGAAGGTATCTTTTAAAAAACACACACACACATATTATGAATGAAGCTTTGGTAGAAGAGGCTGAATAAGAAATAGAAAATAGACAGCTTTGCTTGAGAGCTGTTTTCATTTTCAAAATGGTCAAGACATTCCTACTTGAGTTATTAAATATATAAATAAAGTGGGAAAAAAAAGTCATATTTTAATTAACTGTCTTGCTAGGTTGCCTATATGTTTGGAAGTTACACATTCTGGTCTATACGCATTACAACTGACATGGAATTCTGTGCCCCTGGTCTACCAGAGCCTGAGTTTGTTACCCTTCTGGACCTGCTTGAAAGACCATCTCTCTCCACCACCCCCGCATTGTTTGTGCGGGAAGATAGGCATAGGAATATTGGAGACTACAGTGTGGATCTGTGATTAATATTGTTTCTGAAGATGTACACGCCGTCCACTGTATGGGTTAACTTTTATTTTTAATATAGTAAATCTTGATCATTGTAAAAGCACCTACTAATGGAATGGGCACTTTAATAAGAATCTGAATAAAACATCCTTGCAAAGTTCCATGAAAGCACTAGATATTTAAACACCTGAATTTATCACATTTCAGAAGAGTGAATAACTTTCACTGTATTTTGCAATGCACTTTGACTTTATTTCATTTTGTACTACTTGTCATAAGACAAGTTTTTTGTGTGGGTTTTTTTTTTTAAATATACCATACTTGTGAACATGGACATCCAAGATAAAGAGTTCATGTTTTGTGCACAATAGGGCAAGACTTTAAAATGTTTGGGGATTTTCCCCCAGGGGACATCTGAATGGCAGATGTAGGGGTCTGTCCAGAAATTTCTGTTGTCCTGGAGCAAGATCCAAAATCTGTTGAAGTCAACTGAAAGACTTGTTTATTTTGGTTATTTTGGTGGGCTTTGGATCAGGGCCTTGGAGACCAGGCTTGGCCAGAAGAGTTGTGATATTAGGAATTTTTCACTATTATTTAATTAGAAGTTTGGGACTTGAGTGCATGGCTCTATAAATTTGTGTAGTATAAGACTATTTTTCATCCTTATAATAGCCAATGATTTGTGTAGGTATGTTATTTCATTGTGGCTGATTGAGTGTAGTATTTATGATTGCAGAAGTTAAAAATAGAAAAAGGCTAATAGGCCGTATAATTCACCACCTGCCAGTGCAGGAGTGGTCTTTACAATAAATCACTAGTTAATATCAGAGGTGAAACTTCCTGGCTATAAGCTTGATCCAAAATCCTTTGACTTCAGTTGACTTTTTTATAAAACACTTAAGTTTTTGTATAAATAAACTTAAGAATATTTGGAGAATACAATTGTTTAACTACTATACATTTTAACAATCAAAATTTACTAATTTTTTTTTAGAATTGCTTCTTTTTAAAATTACACTTCACAAAGAGAACAAATCTATAGTTATAAAATGTTTGTGCATAAACAGAGACCTAGATATCTGGAATCATACACTTGAATATCTCTTTTCATTTTGAAGATTGCACTAAATGCTGAATGAACTGTAATCTAGTTGAGGAGAAGCTGTTGCTTTTGTACAGGTTCTATAAACTGCAATTTTTTACAAACAATAGAGTTTGGAAAAAATACATTCTGAATAGGTCATAATTTTATTGGACAAATATCTGTGTACTTTATGGTTCAATCTAACATCAGCTGAAGCATGAGTATTGTACATAAAACAAAATGCAATTATTACTGTTAGACTATTAGAAAAACTAATTGTCTGATTAGCCCCAAAGGAAAACATTTGATACTGTGCTATACCAGATAACCTAGTTGTTTTTCTACAAGTTTTTGGGACTTTGGGGAAGCCATTAAATCTACATGTTTAGGATTTAACCAGCTATTCTCATTTGGAATTGTGACACTTATCATACATTAGTTTTAATATTGGGTAGTAGAAGTTGCATATTGCAACTGCTTGCTGATTGAAAATATACAGACATTGGCTGTTTGAGACTATTCCCTTTTAAGTACATGGCAAAACCTATAATTCCAAATCCTACAGAAATTTTAGAGTTTTTATCCTTCATATCACTATTCTTGTTTTGATGCTTAGGTCTAGAGCTTGCATTAGTAGCCCCTAAAACCATTCAGTACTTGAATCAACATGTATGTAAAAAACATGCCTTGGAACTCTAGCAAAATTGTTCCCAACCTGGTCCATGCACTACAAAGATGTACCAGGACACCTACAGAAGTAACTAGAAATAAGAGGATGCCTGCCTAGCTCAATTGCAAAGGGAGCCTTCATTGGAAGCTGGGAGATGATTCACATGACAATAAATAGTGGGGACTACTAAACGGTGGTGTGAAAATTTGAAAACTTGTGGACCCTACATGGCATATTTTGATGCTATTGGATATTAATAAATTGTATTCACTTCAGCAAAATACCCAAGGAAATTATAAAAAAGAGAGAGGAGTAGAGAATTGAAACATTAACTCTTAAAAACATGTAACAATTATAGCCAAATGCTGTTTGTCTCATGCAAGTAGCTCCATACTCTGCAGAATTTGGCATTCAAACCCTGATCTTACACTAGAGTCTGTGGGGTGGACCCCATTAACTTAATTGGTGCTCCAGGCAGACTCAGTTTTAGAATTGGGACCTTATGTTACTTAGAAAGCATATTGCTGTGTTTTCTGTTGTGCCAAACAGTGATTTGATAACACTTATTTCCTTCAAACTACTAAGTATGTTTGGAAGGTTCATTTTGGTTTTATTAAAATCGTAGTTTTTCATAATTTTGTACTAAATTGTACATAGTCTAATATTTACTAGAATGTAAAATAAAGAGCACAATTAATATTGCAAAGCTGCTTATGGATGTGATCCTGCAAACCTTTATTCTCACAAATAAGCTTTATTCTTACAAAAGTTGATAGGAAATACTAGTCGCAAAGGATTTGTAGGATCAGGCCCTAGATTAGTAAAACTTTCATAGAGAATTCTAAATGTGCTTATCTGCACTAACTTTAAAAATAAATCTGTATATCATTTTATAAGAAGCTGTTTGGCTTTTTAATTTGTATTAACAAGGAACGTTCAGGATATGAGTTGAAGCTTTTCCACAGGTTAAGCTCTATATTTGGAAAACATTAACTTTGTTACTTTTTATTGTTATGAAATATTTTATAAAACTGTTGTACAATTTTAAACATGCACTATTTATCATACTCTTAATACAGACGTCTGAGGATTTTCTGTTCAGTGATCCTTCAGATATTGGATTGAAGAAGTGGGTAGGAGATTAATGGTGTCAGTTAATATTTAAAATAAACCAACTGTGAAGCAACTAACAATAATATTTGATTTTTCCAAATGCAATGTTTAGCTTTGGATGGCTTTTAAATAACATTTTATTTGTAATATAACCTATAGCTCTCAGTGCAAGAAAAAGGCATATTCGGATGTTATTTCATAGCAGAATTTGAGCTATGTTGGACATGCTTTTGTTATGGATTTTTTTTTCCTTAAAGGGAATTTCAGTAGAAAGTTTCCCATCAGTTTAAGTTTCTGTGAAAATACATAGTCAACAGATGTTCTGTTGCAGGGTGAGGGGTGGGGGAGTGGGAGTATTTCCCTGCTGAGGCATTTTTCACTGAGAAATCTTAGCATATGATAATTCCAGCTTCTAGTTCCTGCTTTGTTAATGTGTATTTCAATGTAAAAAGCATATTTTGTATGCAAAAGATGAGACTTGAGTTAGTTGTAAAGCAAGTTTTATCGTGTAGTGATACTGTTTTTAGAAAACAAAGTTTAATTCTGAAATTCTATCTAGTGTAGTTCATGTTGTGGAGCTTTGTTTTGTAAGATATGAATAAAAACCCCTTTCTAATGATGTTTAATTTATTAATCCTTTTGAAAACTATGTAGGGCCTTAACTGCTACTTATATGCGCAGTATTTACTCTTGCAAGCAGTTTCATCCACTGCAGTGAAGACTAGTTGCGTGTGTGCACTACAGAGTTCACTGAACTTAATGGAAAGATTCCAGTGGTCTTTGGATCCCATAGAAATGGGAAGCTTTGTGTTCTCTATAGCTACTATCAAATAACTACTGAATTCATTAGTGTAATGTCAAAATCTGCTCCAGGAACATACATTAATATGCGCTAAGCACTGTTTTAGGATTGAAAAGAGTAGACTTAATGAAGCTGAGTGATTCTTGCAAAACTAGATTGCAAGAGAGTGTAAGGCAGAGCAGAACTATCATAGCCAATTGCTGTTTCCAACAGCAGTATTCATCAGAACTAAAAATGTATTCAGTTCATGGTACCTCAACACCAGAAAAAAATGGGAAACTAGTGTAAATTCAAGTAAAACACAAATGATTAAAGGGATGGAAGAAGTGACAGACGGACATAAAAATGTAAAAGAACAGAGGTATAGTTTAGCTAGACTACTAAATGGAATGAGTGGGGAAACATTTATATATAAGTATGTGAAGAGGGCAAAGACATACTTAGGAGTAACAAAGAACAATACTAGTTGAACAGATATGGTGCAGCCTTAGCAAAGGAAGTGGAACAGTCTTTGTTGCTTAGGGCATAAACAGAAAACCCTGCATGGACAGGAAAACATACAGAAAAGTAATCCTGTACCAGAAGGGCCAAAGGAGTTCTTTCCATTCCTTATCATCTCCAATATTAATGAGTTACTCATTTCTTGAACAAAAATGATTACAGCATGATACTAGTGAATTAGATCAGGACTGGCAACAGGCAAGGAGGGAAGAATCACCTTTTGTTGCTACGAATGAGTGGTTCTTGCTGACTCCCATAATACTAAGTTCCAACGGGCGCAGTATTCAGTCTTTTAATCAGAACTTATAAGGTGGTCTGGGAATGAAGAAAAAGAGGAAGCTTCAAGATGGTGCATAATTCTATTTCCTAACCTATCCATTGAAAAAGTGTGGTACTCTTCCCGCATGGTAAATTATTTTAAAAAGAGTTAACACATTCTGAACTTGTTTCTATTATTTAAATCAAAAGATCGCCTGCTTCAATATATTGTAACTAGGTGGGGGAAAATGAGTTGGATAGGCCAATGTTTGGATAATTTGTATATAGTGAAATGATACTATCAAATGAGTATTTAAGGAGTCCTGGCATGTTCACTTACCGGTACATTTAAATTATTAAGTCTTACTAAAAGCTTAACAAATTCAATGTAATGTAAGTATAAACAACTCAGGAAATGTAAAAGCTAATGCTATTGAGAATCTTCATTCAGGCCACTAAAAACCTACATGTTACTGCAGGATATGAAAAATCCATACACCTTAATGTAGACAGTGCTATGTTGGCCCCCCACTGGCAGAGGTGGATTAACTACACCCTTAGGAGAAGCTTTACTAAAGCACCTCAAGGGTGTAGGGCTACATCTACACTGGCAGCTTTTTGCGCAAGAACTCTTTTGCGGAAGAGTTCTTGTGCAAAAACTCTTCCAGAAGAGAGCGTCTACACTGGCGTGTGCTTTTGTGCAAGAGCATCCATGCCAGTGTAGACGCGCTCTTGTGCAAGAAAGCTCTGATGGCCATTTTAACCATAGGGCTTTCTTGCGCAAGAAATTCATGTTGCCTGTCTACACTGGCCTCTTGCGCAAGAACAGTTGCGCAAGAGGACTTATTCCTGAGCGGGAGCATCATAGTTCTTGCACAAGAAGCCTTGATTTTATACAGTAGAACGTCAGTTTACTTGCGCAAGAACACACAGCCAGTGTAAACAGGCAGCAAGCTTTTGCGCAAGAGCGGCTGCTTTGGCGCAAGATCGCGCCAGTGCAGACACAGCCTAGGTGTTTAAATATAGACCTGTCCTCAGAGAGGATACTTGCTGGTTTTATGACTCATTAAACAATTTCTAACTGTGATGCTCTGGTTATCTTTCCAGACCTGAAGAGCTCTAAAGCGCAAAAGTTTGTCTCCTCTACCAACAGAAATTGGTCCCAAAAGATATTACCTTATTCACTTTCTATCATATCTTGGGCTCAATACAACTAAAACAACACTGCAAACAACTCTCACACATAGCATATCAAGGTTAATGTTTTACAGGAGACCCACGTGATTTGCAGAATTGCTATTTGCGGTGCTGTGTATTTGCAGGAGTTTCCCAGCCTGGGGAGTCGGTGATGGGAGCTGGGAGTGAGTTCTCTGCGGCTCCCAGCCCTGGTGGTGATTCCTCCGCAGCTCGTATCTCTGGGGTGAGTTCAGGAGCCATGAGGAGCTCACCATGGGGGCCAGGAGCCATATTTGCAAATTTTGCCATTTGCAGTGGTGCCAGAGACGCATTCACTGTGACTGACAAGGATTTCCTTTAAGCAAAAAATACTTCTAAACAGTGCCTTAACATTTATACTACATGGCTTCCTTAAAATTGTATGCTATAGTTTGGTTTGCATTTTACTTTGTATTTTAGAGAATGTGGCTCACATCTATTTTACATGCAATCACTCTCTAGTTATACATTTGCTGCGTCTAGACTGGCATGTTTTTCCGCAAATGCTTTTAACGGAAAAGTTTTTCCGTTAAAAGCATTTGCAGAAAAGAGCGTCTAGATTGGCACGGACGCTTTTGCGCAAAAGCACTTTTTGCGGAAAAGCGTCCGTGCCAATCTAGACGCGGTTTTGCGCAAGAAAGCCCCGATCGCCATTTTCGCCATCAGGGCTTTTTTGTGCAAAACGGTTCTTAGTTGTCTACACTGGCCCTCTTGCGCAAAAGCATTTGCGCAAGAGGGCTTTTTCCCAAACGGGAGAGTCATTGTATTTGCACAAGAACACTGACGATCGTACATTAGATCGTCAGTGTTCTTGCGCAAATTCAAGTGGCCAGTGTAGACAGCTGGCAAGTTTTTCCGCAAAAGCAGCTGCTTTTGTGGAAGAACTTGCCAGTCTAGACGCAGCCTTGGTATTAACTAGCTCTGCAGAGCTGCATAACTTTGGAAGAAAATGTCCAGTGCCTTCACTTATACTGCTGCTTCAGCTATACTGCTGTAGTGCTTCCGTGTAGTAGACATTACCTATGCCAACAGGAGGGATTCTCCCATCAGCATAGGCAATCCAGCTCTCCAAGGCTTTTGCGCAAAAACCAGTGGAGTGTCCATACCTCAAGCGCGTTTTTGCACAATTTACAGTAGAATGACAGAACAGAGGGCTCTTTCGGTGTAGGTACACCTCTTTCTAGGAGGAATAACTCCTTTTTGTGCAAGAGTTCTTGCGCAAAAAGGTGTGTGTGGATGCTCAACGGGTTTCTTGTGCAAAAAGAGCCTATCAGAAAAAGCACAGGTGCTCTGATTGCCATTAATAGAATGGCTATCAGAGCTTTCTTGCACAAGAGTTTCCATGTAGTGTGGACGCTCTTTTTGTGCAAAAGCACATTGCTTTTGCGATGCGCTTTTGTAGTGTGGACGCGCTTTTGTGCAAGAACTTTTTGCAGAAGATCTCTTCCGCAAAAAGCTTCTTGTGCAAAAAGCCTGCAGTCTAGACATAGCCCAAGAGGTCAGACCTAGTTTGGTGGAAGAATTGACCTAGCACTGCCTTCAGCAGGGATTAGATTGGCATAGCTAGGTCTTGTGTGGATTTTTCACATCCCAGGAAGACCAGTGCTTAGTAACTTACAGTGCACATTATCTGTCCAGATCCCCTTTTTAATGGCTCATAAGTTGGGCTACAATTTTCTCATGGAAATTTTTAATAGCCATTTTCGCTGCTGCAAAATCTTTGTCAGTGAAAGGGGAAGAGTGGGGACATGTACAGTGTTGGTGAATGAGCTCATTCTGCAGCCATGGCTCTTGTCTCCTGGGGTTAGGCCTGGCTGTCTGTTCTGGGCATTGTTATCGAGCACCTGGGTTCGCAGCACCACTCTAATTGAGCTATACACACCTATGCTGATGGAAATGGAAGGGGCTGAGGAACCAAATAAGATTTGCATTTCAACACAGCACAAATTTGTCTCCTGCTCCTCCCTCTCCCTCTCCATACCAATCCCAAATGGTGGTGTGGCATTAGGGCACAACACTGCTAGGTTTGGGGGTATATGACTATTAAAATTCAGGTTCTGTGACCACCTTGATGTCTGTGACCAAACTGTAGCCTTACTCATCTTCATATTTGAAATGTACTTGATTATTCCTATTTTCTAGATTATTCCTAAAATGTAGCCATATTTAATAATTTAGCATTTTGGCATTGAACTAATGCATGTACAAAAAACCTCATTTTAAGAAAAAAACATAGGTAGCTTAACATTATTTGCTTAGGTCACTAAAAAGCTGCTGAATGAATGTATTTCATCTTTTCTGAGGAGCTTTTGCACTCAAAGCATGGAATGTTTTAACTCTAAAGCAAACCAAAGAAGAACATTACAGGCAGATAAAAACAGGGCATTATAATGTAAGTCTGTATACAACCTTAACCGTAGCTGTTGCAATAGTGCTTATCTTAAATAAGAACTGCCTAGAACTAAGCTACTCAGCCCTAGTTGTGTTTTTGATTTTTATATAGGAAAATTGTAACCCAGAAATAAATCTTTCCACAGCTCGCAATATTCCAACCAATGTATATGTTCTAGTTAGAACTGGCAACCTGTTTTTGCTGGGGAAAAAGCTACTTCTTTTGTATAGATTAAGACCAACAATGTTATATGTCAAGTCTATGATGACAATCAAATTGATTGCTTCAGTTTTTGCAGAATGGGTGTGAGAGATATGACCAGGACATGATTACTTGGAACACTGTTTGGTTGACACAAGGTGTTCCATAGTTTCAAATCTGTTTCCGCAGTCACAAACTGGATTGGGTCTCAGTATGCTTGACAATTCCGAGAGGACAATTCCATGCTCCCAGAAGGGGCAGGGCTGAGACAGACAGCCCACAGTGTCACCCGGAGCGCACCATGCTGGCTCCCTCCACTCCCCAGCTAGGCCTAAAAGCTTCCCGGAGCGTGCCACACAGTGCTCCAGCAGTGATGTAAAGGGCCTGGGCTAAAACTGCTGCCACTCCTGCCCTTTTGAATGGCCAGGCCCTTGGGCAACTGCCCCATTTGCTTCCCTCATCAATGGGCCTGCATGCTAATCACTATAAAAGGATCCAGAACGATTCTTTAATATGCTTGTTCACTTTCATTTATTGCTTACCAATAAAGGAGGAATGAACTAGTACTGAGACTCAACTAGTACTGAGACTCAACTGTAGTAAACATCTCTTACTGTTATGCTGACGGTTAGGTAAAAGCTCACTGAAGCCATTGGGTGCAACATCTGCTTTTCATTCATGATAAATGTAGAAAGTAATTAAGTTCCTTTATGGAACCGACAGTTGAAACACTTGAACCCACTGCCCAAAACACAGGCGACCTGCAAGGTTGGAGTAGGAATTGTGATGTGGTCTCGGGGGGCTGTCCTCTAGGGTGTGAATGTAAATGCAGGGAGCTGGATATTATTTGCTGCAGCTGTGTGTGTGTGTATGTAGGTGTGTTAGAGAGAAGGCAGTAGAAGAGCCCAAAAAAACCCACTTGTAGCATGAGTCTGACAGTACATCTACACTGCAGAGCCATTTTGGGATACCAGAAGAATCCCAAAATAGCTATTCCGCATCTATTGAAGCAGCCCGTTATTTTGAAATATATTTTGAAATAATGGGCAGCTTATTTCGACGTCCTGGTAAACCTTGTTCCACAAGGGTTAAGGGGCATTTCAATAGCAGGTTATTTTGAAATTTGGCACTGTGTAGACAGCACCAAATTATGAAATAAGCTATTTCAAAATTCACTTGAAATAAGCTGTGCAAATTGCATAGCTCATTTTGAGTGATGGGTGCTGTGTAGATGCACCCTGAGAGAGTTTCTGAATAGAGTGCTGTCTGGAAAGTGGCTTGGCATTGTGAACAAAGAAAATACTGTTTGATTCCTACTGCATTCAGGGAAACAAGGATTTTATGTATAATTGTAATTAAATGGGATTGCATCAAACAAACAGCTGACTCCATTGTCAATTTCTCCTCCTAACAGAAATAACCCAAAGGACCTGAGATACTGGCTAACTACTCAAGTCATAAGCTTTCATGGGCTGTAGCTCACTTTGTCAACATCATGCATCTGACAAAGTGAGCTGCAATTCATGAAAGATTATGCCCTAATAAATCTGTTAGTCTTTAAGGTGCCACAGGACTCCTCATTGTTTTTGTTGAAACAGACTAACATGGCTACCCCTCCGAAAATAATCTGAGAAGTCATCTTTTAACTATTGCTTCCTATAGTGAAACTGTCCTCCATCACTTTTCAGGCCTTTCTAACTGTGTCTACATTGCAAAGTGCATTTAGTCTCATTTGACACTGGTCCCAGGAGTCAACCAGCAGAATCCTATAATTCCATGGGACAATTTCCTTAGTCCTCGCTATCCCAACAATCCGCAATCACTTTAATGTATAAAGTCACTTCATGCTCTTCACTGGGACTCTGCTGCTGGCTCCTATCAGCCACCATGCCAAGTGGTCATAAAACAGAACTGGAGCCATACCAGTCCAAGTCATCATAAAATGGGCACGCTGTTGGGCCATTCACAAGTTGCCTAAGGCAAGGTTCTTGCCCCTGGTCTTCTAGTACTTGCTCTTTGCCCTCTTAATATGCTCACTGCACTGACCACCTGTCTGGAAATTGTGTAGAGCTGCCAGCTTTTTAGCTATTTGCTGATATAGGTGCTCCTTCCTGGTGCTTTAGCTGAAGTCCAGTTTTACTGGCCTCACCCTAGAAAATTACCCTTTCACAGGATAAGCACATATAACACTAAAGGCAAGTCTACACTAGAAAATTATTTCAAAATAATAACTCCCAAAATAACTATTTTGAAATAGCGTGTCCACACTACAGGGAAGCCTTGAAATTAGTCCAAGTCAGGCTCCCTTAATATGGACGTGCTACCTCAACTTAGAGCCCCAGGAAGCACTGGGGCGTAATTACTTTGAATGAGTCTGGGGAGTAGTTATTTTTAAATAGCAGCAGTGGAACATCCATACGACCACTATTCTGAAGTAAGTGTTATTCATTGTGGAAAGCAAGAGTTATTTCAAAATAACAGTTTGTTATTTTGAAATAACAGGCTTGGTAGTGTGGATGCTCCGCTTGTTATTTCAAAATACTTTGAAATAACTCCCTAGTGTAGACAAGGGCTATCTGCCCTGAGACCACCCTAGAGCTAACACAGTGCTTAGAGCCCTTGCTCATGCTTAACTCTATCAGGATTTTCAGAACTAGGTGTTTCCCCCAGCAATCTCCCCAAAGCATGTCTACCAGATTGGAGGAAAAAAATAGGCAGGATGAGTGCACTTGTCTCCCACTGAACAATACATTGTCAACTGACTGATACACTGACCTGGGATGTAAGAGACCTATAATTAATGCCCTATGCTGCTACATTTGGAGCAGAGATATGAATCTCTGTACTTCATTTCCCAAGAGACAGCTCTAGCCACATTGCTATTCTGGGGTGGGTCAATCTGTCCTGTTGAAGCTGTTCGTCTTTGAATATATACTTAAATATTTATGGAGGGAGCCAGAAAGAGACACTGACTCTGTAGTCTGGCAGCTCAGGCATTTGCATGGGATGTAGAAAAGCCAGTTTCAAGTCCCTGCTGCAGATTAGAAAAACCAAAAATCTCCAAGCTGCCAGTTGTGTGCTCTCCCTGACAGAAGACCTTTTTTATTACTGTTCTGATTCAAGTGGATAAGCAGCATAGTGCTTGAGGAAGATATACTAGTATAAGCAGCAGGAAAACTTTTGTTACTGGTCCCGAATCTTGCCTGTCTTAATATTAAACACGTTATTACCTCTATGATTTGATACCCAAAGTAGCCTGACACTGTTTTTCTGGAAGCAAGGGAATGCCATTTTTCTCTCCATACAGTGCAAGGGTCAATTCCAGAAAACGTATTGTTTCAGGTTTCATGATTTCTATTGCCAAATATTGTAGAGTAGAGATCATGAAAATGAGATACTCAGGCTACATCTAGACTGCATTGCTTTTTTGGGATATCTCCGGTCCAAGGAACACGTCCACTTTTTTGGAAAAATTTTCAAAAAAGCAGACACACCCTTTCACCATCCCTGTAAACCTCATTTTATGAGGAATAAGGGATGGCTTGAAAAGAGCACTTTCTTTTGCAATTTGGCGCCATGTAGACGTGCCAAATTTCGAAAGAGCCTCTTTTGAAAGTAAATTGGAAAAAGATATACAATTTGCATACCACAAATAGCGTATCTTTTTCCAGTTTTACAGTGCAGTCTAGACATAGCCACATTGACCACATGCTGCTGAGAAAGAAAGGCCCGGCAGTTGCAAAAGTTATCTACATTACTATAACAAACAACAGCTATGGAAAAGTCACAGGGTACAAAGATACCCTAATACTCTCTCTTTATACCTAGCATTTTACATATTAAATATCATCATGCAGACATTAACCAGGTACTGTCTGTACTGACTATTACATAAAGCAAATTATAATTTCGCACAGATGCAATGACTCACTCTATTGTTATGCAGGATGACGTGACTACTTGACTGCCCCAAAAGGAATGATTATTCTAATAATGTGTGTGGTGGGGGGAGGGTTAGGTACCAAGAGCAAGCAACATTTGAGACCAGAGCTTTTCTACCTATTTACTTCATTACTGCCTAGCTATAAATACTTTGGAAGAGCAAGAGATTGGGACATTTGAGAATTCTTTGCTTCTATTATTTGTTCTACTGAAAAAGGACAAGTGACATTGGAAAAAAAAAAAGCTAGTGAGCTAATATGAGATGGGAAAAGAACACAGGAATGGATACATTGGCAATTAAGGAAATACAGAAGCAAAGATGAAGAACAGTATGGATGGAAAAGTCAGGAAAGGAGTTCAAAGATTTGAATCAAAGATGTTTAGACACACAAATTGGAACTATAGCTACAAAATCTCTTTCATCTTCAAAACTGATTTCTCGCTATTGTTGGACTGGTCTTAAAGATGGAATACCTGAGGGTATTTGTTTGTTTGATAACATTGTGACAGACATAAAATTATAAATTAACATAAATCTCCACACATTGCAGCTGTGACTTCCTTAGTTTTAGCCATCCTGCTAAATAATAAGCTGTTTTTGGCATTCCTTAACCTGAAAATACAGTGTGCTCATTTAAAAAGAAAACTTTCTTCACTATGTTGTCTGTTGCTTGTTGGAATGAAGTGATGGTATTTGTAACAAATTCATTACTTTGAAGATTCCTTTGTCGTAAATCTTCCAAAAACTCTGCTTTAAGCTTATTAAGTTCTTCTGCCAGAATCTTCATCTCACTTGGGCATATATGTTTATCTAAAAGAAGAATAAAACTATAGTTTTATCTTAAAATAAAGCTTGAAAGTTTCAAAGTTCTAGGCCCAGATCCTACAAACAATTAACTTCAGTGGGACTTCTCATAAGAGTAAAGTTTTAGATGAATGTAGCTGCAGGATTCTAGGGGTCTGATCTTTTACTAAGTGTACCAGAATTTTATAGTTTCAGCCTTATATTAGTTACCAATTGAGCAATATACCGGTGGAGAATGACAATTAAATATGTCATGCATACCTTTCACATCCTTCATTATTTGAGAGACAATTCGTCTGAAAGCCTGGTCAGCTTGGTGAAGAATACTAGCTGCACAAATGGCTCTGTCTGTTTCCTATTCAAGATCAACAGAAAGTTTTATTTAATAGTAGAAATGCATCAAGAATGTTCAGCTGCTTTAGAATTTCACCTGCTTCTGTGTGTCCCTGTTCTACTGTATGTAAATATAATGATTCTGAGGTATTCTTTATTCAAGGGCAGACTGGCATTTAGCCAAAGCTTTATCTTGGGATAGCATCGAGCTGCTCGATGGCATCGCCTCGGAGTGTCTCAGTGGTACCAGGGAAAAGCAATCTCTACCACCACTTTAAGGGGAGGCTGCATACTATTTTCCTCTCAGTGTGGTCAGTCAATTCTGGGAGGCATTATTGTAACTATTGTAGAACATATTCAAACCTTGCTAAAACAGTCTTAATGACCTAAGACTTTGTAGCACAATCACTATATTTCATGCAGAAAAAAAATTCATTACATACATAGTCTTTTTTTTCCTCTGTGCTTTTGCAAGCAAGAACGATGGAAGGAATTTCTCATTTTTAGACACCACGGCAAACAGAGTACAACTAACAATGTACAATTAGTTCTTTTTATATAATCTGCAGAAGGACATTTGTTTAAAGACAATTAGTACTACCTTTTGTTCAGTGTTGTCTTCAGCTTGTTTCTCTGGATTTTCCAAAGCAGTAGCCAACAAATTAATCACCTGCAAACTAAAAACAATGTCACAAAACTCTTATCTCATTTTGTAAAATCAATATACAATATCATGGCACTACCCCCCACCTCAACAGTTGCTTTTCAGTTAAGATTGCAGAGTAAATAATATAAACCTTACAAAAGATAAGAGAACAAGAAGAACATTACTCTGAAAAAATATACAAAGCAAATTATGAGAACTATAACTTAAGGTAAATTACATAAATATGCTATTACTATCACAATTTCAAAATTCAGTTAATGACAGTGATAACATTTGAAAACTCACCATATTCATTCCTATCAACACTCTTAACTTTGGTCCAAAATACTTCCTTATAAGCTTTTTCAAAATACACATAATGAATTATATAACTTAAAGAGGTTTTCACATATTAAATTGTATAAATCAGGTTTTGATATTTAAAATGAGTCAGTTTTTGGCATTTTATTTGATATTTTTCTGGAGGAAATCATTTATGATTAGTTGACTTTATATTTACATACGTGATCCTATACAAGAAAGATAGATGTAGGTTTAAACAATCTAAAATTTCAAATGTTTAACTTTATTTGACTTCAGTGTAATTTCTCATAGGGATAATTTTTTCCACATGAATAACTGCTGACAAAGTCAGCCACAAATGGTGGTGTCCCCCAAGGGTCAGTCCTAGGACCAATCCTGTTCAACTTATTCATAAATGATCTGGAGAAAGGGGTAAGCAGTGAGGTGGTAAAGTTTGCGGATGATACCAAACTGTTTAAGATAGTCAAGACAGAAGCAGACTGTAAGGGACTCCAAGAAGATCTCACCAAACTGAGTGATTGGGCAACAAAATGGCAAATGAAATTTAATGTGGATAAGTGTAAAGTAATGCACATTGGGAAAAATAACCCCAACTATACGTACAGTATGATGGGGGCTAATTTGGCTACGACAAATCAGGAAAGAGATCTTGGAGTTATCGTGGACAGTTCTCTGAAAACTTCCACACAGTGTGCAGCGGCGGTCAAAAAGGCAAATAGGATGCTAGGTATTATTAAGAAAGGGATAGAAAATAAGACCCGGAATATCTTACTGCCCCTGTATAAAACTATGGTACGCCCACATCTTGAATACTGTGTACAGATGTGGTCTCCTCACCTCAAAAAAGATATTTTGGCCTTGGAAAGGGTTCAGAAAAGGGCAACTAAATTGATTAGGGGTTTGGAACGGGTCCCATATGAGGAGAGGTTAAAGCGACTGGGACTTTTCAGTTTAGAAAAGAGGAGACTGAGGGGGGATATGATAGAGGTGTATAAAATCATGAGTGGTATGGAGAGGGCCGATAAAGAAAAGTTATTTATTAGTTCCCTAAATAGAAGAACTAGAGGACACCAAATGAAATTAATGGGTAGCAGGTTTAAAACTAATAAAAGAAAGTTCTTCTTCACACAGCGTGTAGTCAGCATGTGGAACTCCTTGCCAGAGGAGGCTGTGAAGGCTAGGACTATAACAGAGTTTAAAGAGAAGCTAGATAATTTCATGGAGGTTAGGTCCATAAAAGGCTATTAGCCAGGGGATAAAATGGTGTCCTTGGCCTCTGTTTGACAGAGGCTGGAGAGGGATGGCAGGAGACAAAGCGCTTGATCATTGTCTTCGGTCCACCCCCTCTGGGGCACCTGGTGCTGGCCACTGTCGGCAGACAGGATACTGGGCTAGATGGACCTTTGGTCTGACCCGGTACGGCCGTTCTTATGTTCTTATGTAAATCTGTACCATAATTAGGCCTCTACCAAATTCATAGTCATGAAAAACATATCACAATCTATGAATTCTGGTCTTCTCCCGTGAAATTTGGTCTTTTGTGTACTTTTACTCTATACTATATAGATTTCACAGGGGAGACCAGAGCTTCTCAAATTGGGGTCCTAACAGTAGGTCACAAATTATTTTAGGGCAGTTGTGGTATTGCTATCCTTGCTTCTGTGATGCCTTCAGAGCTGGGGTCAGGAGACCAACAGCAGTTGGCTAAGTGTCCAGCTCTGAAGGCAGCACCCTGCCAGCAGCAGTGCAGAAGTAAGGGTGGCAATACCATACCAATTCACCTTTACTTTTGCGCTGCTGCCTTCAGAGATGGGTGGCAGAAAGTGGTGCTGCTGACTAAGGGCCCAGCTCTGCAGGAAGCAGCACAGAAGTAAGAGTAGCAATACCATGCCATGCCATCTTTATTTATGTACTGGTGGTGGTTCTGCCTTCAGACCTTGGCTCCAGGCCAGCAGCCACTGCTCTTTAGCTGCTGTTCTCTGAAGGCAGTACCACAGTCAGGAGCAGTAGTGCAGAAGTAAGAGGAGTAATACCACAACCCTCTTACAACAACCTTGCCACCCCCTCACAAATCTCCTACAATTACAACATCATGAAAATTCACATTGAAATAGCTGAAATCATTACATTTGTTAAAAATTTTCTGATCATGAAAGTGATCAAAATGGACCATGAATCTGGTAAGAACCTAACCATAATAAGAAGTTATGTAATAATTCTGGTTATGATTATCATTGCTTTTCATCTCCAACAAAAAGATTGAAACCCTGTTTCAACTAAAAAAATCTCAGTATGACTTCAACTATGGAGTCATCAGTGTCTGTCCAGATCATCATGAAGGGGAAAAAATTAATGGATTGTGATTTGGGAAAATGAATAAAAATCAATCATAG
Organism: Pelochelys cantorii; assembly: GCA_032595735.1. Classification (NCBI taxonomy): domain Eukaryota; kingdom Metazoa; phylum Chordata; order Testudines; family Trionychidae; genus Pelochelys; species Pelochelys cantorii. The sequence goes on along the minus strand of CM064333.1, from coordinate 54,043,277 downwards.
AATCATAGAATACTAAGACTGGAAGGGACCTCGAGAGGTCATCGAGTCCAGTCCCCTGCCCTCATGGCAGGACCAAATACTGTCTAGACCATCCCTGATAGACATTTATCTAACCTACTCTTAAATATCTCCAGAGATGGAGATTCCACAACCTCCCTGGGCAATTTATTCCAGTGTTTGACTACCCTGACAGTTAGGAAGTTTTTCCGAATGTCCAACCTAAACCTCCCTTGCTGCAGTTTAAGCCCATTGCTTCTTGTTCTATCCTCAGAGGCCAAGATGAACAAGTTTTCTCCCTCCTCCTCATGACACCCTTTTAGATACCTGAAAATGGCTATCATGTCCCCCCTCAATCTTCTCTTTTCTAAACTAAACAAATCCAGTTCTTTCAGCTTTCCTTCATAGGTCATGTTCTCTAGACCTTTAATCATTGAACATGAATAATTTTGAAAGAAAAGGTTATTTAATTATTTTCCATTTTGTTTGTAATATTCTCCCCACTTTAGAACTCTGCTGAGAATTACAATTGTTTTAACAATATTAAAATCCAGATGTGTTATTTCATAAATGTGTCTTAGTATCTTCTTTAGAAAGCTGTTTTTCCATGAATATAAAACACAAACAAAAACTTGGTTTAAGAAGACTGTGCAGAAGCATTTTTGCATGCATGTGCAAAAAAAGAACAAGCATCCCCTTAAGCCTGTGGAACCACTATTGACTCAAGCTCCCAAGTTCTAAAATATTCTCTGTATGCAATATGCGCTTATGTTAATTCTCTGGTTTAAAAAAAATAGCTCCACAGAGTGTGTACAACATACTGCACATATGTGGTGCAGGGAAATTGCTATTTGCCTCTCTATGAAAGCAAAGTATATAAAGGAGAACTTCAAAATAACAACATACTTATCTTCTGAAGTGCAGTCAACACTTTTCAGGATCAGGCTATTTTGTTCCCATGTGTTTTTCTCTGGATTTGGTACTTCTATTTTTTTTGCCATTAGACATATAATCTCATCAGGTAACGGCTGACTTCTCAGACAATTCCTCTGTAAACATGACTCAAGTGGACAGTCTAAAAATAACTGGCAGAAGCTCAATGAATCTAAAAGAATTTCACAAAATGTTGGGTTTGAAGAAAATAGTAATTTTAAACCACAAAATTAATACTTTTTTTGAACAATGTGAGAAATTGAGAAACTTTATATAAACTAAAAGTTGCCTATGATGCAGTCAGAGAAGCTAGTCACATTCTGTGCTTTATATTTAAATATTTTAGTCACTTAGAAAGTATTTAACTATTAAATAAACATCAAAAATGGGCTAAGCAATTAAAGTTCACTGACACAGCAGAATAATTATTTTGCTATAAAACATTAAATTGATGCATGTAAAGGATAGAAAAAAATTACATTTCCGAGCTAGCTGGTATACTTCGTATCTCATGCTTTGATAATAAAAGTTGTCATCCAAAACGAAATACAGTGGTCTGGAAGCGGCTGCATTTATTAAGTAATGATAAGATTTGGCATCATGTATTTCTGAAGAGATTAATCCTTGTTCTTTGAAACAGTAAACAAATCTTTTCCATGTTGCTTCAGTTTTGTTTAGTGGATCATACAAATGATCTCCATTAATAAGAGCTTGCAAAAAGTGTTCGAGGTACACCAACAGTTCGTGTCGGTACAATTTCCAGCGAGAAAGCTATGAAGAAAACAAAGTATTTCACATTTTATTTTAAAATATTTAATTTAACAAATACAAGCTCCCACCCCACATGTTCCCTCCAGTTCTTCCTTATGACCTCGTGCCTGCTTTCTTTCTGCTGTCTATTACCAACAGCATAGCTTTCCATTTCCATATAAGCCTACTCCTTTTCCCCCTCATGGTCATCACCTCAGCACAGCACTTAAGTACATGCTTAACATCAGGCATATGCTAACGCACACTTAATAGCAATTTAACCATGTGCTTAACTGCTATATTGAATCAGTGCCCAAAGGATGATCACACAGACAGGCTACGTCTACACTGCAGGCTTTTTGCGCAAGAACAGCTGTTCTTGTGCAAATACTTGCAGAGCATCTACACTGCACATGCGTTCTTGCACAAGTAAATTTACAGTACAGTGTCGGAAAACAGGTCTTCTTCCGGAAGAGTTATTCCTCTCCCAACCAGGAATAAGCCCTCTTGCGCAAGAGCTCTTCCACAAGAAGGCAGTGTAGATAGGTAACATGAATTTCTTGCGCGAGAAAGCCCTATGGCTAAAATGGCCATCAGAGCTTTCTTGCGCAAGAGAGCATCCACATTGCCATGGACGCTCTTGCGCAAAAGCTCATGGCAGCGTGGACGCGCTCTTGTGGAAGACCTTTTGCACAAGAATTCCTGCGCAAGAAGCCTGCAGTGTAGACGTAGCCACAATGTATTTGTGCTTGAATTACGTGTAATGTCAGGTGTTATGTCTATTTCAGTTTGGATACAAACTATTCAGCCAGACAACTTGGGACCAATACTAATCATATGCAGCATCCTCACGTACTTTAATGGGAAGGAAGCCTCTTGTTGTAGACTTTAATTCACTCAAATATGGCAGCAGATTTAAAACTAGCTCATACCTTAATACTTAGACTCCAGAGTGAGCTTAGAGTAGAATTTTGACATTACCTCTGAAACTCTTTCCGCTTGTGCTTATGAAATAAACACTTAGCTAAAATGAGAACTGCGGGGCAGGAACAATTGTGGTCCCTCTGTCTAAAGCATTTGCTTATCCGCCCGCCCCCCACCTACAGCAATTGGGATATGGCAGGGTGTACTCTGCAAGGAAATGCAGAAAGAAAAGCAAAACAGAACGGAAATGCAAGAAATGGGTCAAAAGGGGAAGAGCTGCAAGGGCTGTGCGGAGTGCTCACACTGTCCTTTGACTTTAATATAAATGACAGATACTCAGCGCCTCTTGGGTTCTAGCCTCAGGTGGGAGAAGGAAGCACCACTTTCAAAGCTATGCACGTGGGTCCGCTTCCCCACCAGCACCAGCCCCGTAAGAAACCTTGGGGAAGAAATTCACAGGCTCAGCCGTGAGACTGCTCCGTGGTCAGTCAGCCCAGGATGGGCACAGAAACAGCGGACTGGTGTGTGAATTATCCACGTTCAGCTCAGAGGTATCCGCAGGAGCAAGCGACCCTGTGAGAAAGAGAATGCCCACAAGGTGGCGCTCATGGGTTGCGAATAACCCAGCCCTAGGAATTGCACAGGGGGCAGTGCCTGGAAGCCAGCTGCGGGGGGGGGGGGGGGGGCAGTGCTCGGGTCCCAGCTGCCATGCGGGTAGTTGGAGGGCAGCACAGGCCCAACTGATTCTCAAGCCCAAGAAGGGGCGGAGCGGTCAAGTTCCCGTTGCCAGGGAAGTGACGAAATTGGAACGGCAAAGCAGCGCCGGCCAATGAAGGGCGAGGGAACGTCAACTTACGCTAGCCAATAGAAAGATCAATCTGTACTGACCAATGGGTGTTGCGCTACCAGCCCCGCTTCTGTCTCTGGTTGGTTGAAAGCCTCAAGCGGAATGAGGTCATCGTAGGTCAGGAGGGCACAGTCCCAGCCTCGGTCCTCCCGCCGCTGTAGGCGGTCCCTCAGCGCCCGCGCCAGAGTGGACTTGCCCGCCGCTGGTAACCCGCACAAGACGCACACGCCCAGCCGCCGGATCCCGGCAGCCGCCATCGGGACGGAGCCACTGACAGCGAGCGCCTCCGCGTCGGAAGGCGAAGATCCGGAGGAAGGCGCCCGCGGGCACCCGTACACAGCGGACACGCCGCCCCGCCCCTTTGCGCGTGCTGCTGTCGTCGTCTCCTGACCACGCCGAGCCTTGCAACACACGCATGCGCGCTAGCAAGCGTAGGTGTGCGCAGTGGCGCCAGGTTCCCGTGGGGGAGGGGCGGGAGGTGAGAGCGGGGCGCATCTCGCCGTCCGTGTTCCCGCCTAGAGAGCGCCGTGTGCTCCGGGGCTCCCGTCCCTTTGCGACCGCGCTCACAGCCCTGGGAGGAGCCCCCCCCCCGCCTGGCGCGCTGTGGGCAGCGGGAGGAGGCACCTTTTGTCTCTCTGGGTGGCCTTAGGTTTGCGCAGCTGGCGGTAGATAGTCCGGGCCCTGCCCTGGCGGGTACCTGGCACAGCTCCACGCGTTAGCAACACCAATTTTCCGGGCCCCCTTGCGAAGAGCAGGGTTTGCCTCAGCGGGCCAGGACTCTAACCCTGCCGGCTTAGCTGTGCTGACCGAGCCCCACGCGAGCTCCGGAGCGCCCCCCAGGGAAGTGAAGCTGTGTGGGGACGGGGTGCTGCCTCAGCTCAGCTTGCAGCATCTGGGCCCTCGGTTTCAACCACGTAATGGCTGCAGAGCCGATGAGACTCCGTGTGGTGAGTCCGATTGACTCACCAAGTTGCCTCCACGATGAACAGATGCATCTAATGTTACTATAGCTGCACAATACCCATTGCAGCAGTGGTCACCAGCCAGTAGACTAGGATCTGCCGGTAGATCTTGGAGCCTCTAACACTGTGGTCTCCAATCTTTTTACAACCAAGATCACTTTTTAAATGACAAACCAAGCCAAGATCTACTGCCCCGCCCTCTCTATTCTCCTCCTCTCCATCACTTGCTATCCCCAATCCTTATACTGTTCCTTTTAAAAAAAAAAAAATTGTTCTGTACGAAGAGGTTTTTCCAACATTTGGCCTGTCTAGACTGGACCAAATGTCAGAAAAAAACCCCTTCTTTTGGAAGCCCCCTTATTCCTTGTGGAAAGAGGAATATAGGGGTGACCGAAAGAGCATGTTTGCTTTTCCACTAAAAAAAGTGGAAGAACAAATGCAATCCTGGATGCAGAAGAGTTTTTCTGGGATATCTCCAGAATCCTGAAAAACTCCTGCAGTCTAGCCGGACCCTCGCCGGGTTGAGGCAGGATGTGTAGTCTCTGGGGTGGGAATGAGGGATTTGGGTATGGGAAGGGGTGAGAGGTGCAAGCTCTGAGAGGAAATCTGGATGCTGGAGGAGGTGGAGAAGGGGACACTGGCTCGGGGTGGGGGCTCCAAGCCGGGCAGTGTTGGGGTACTAAGCAAGCCACAGACTTGTGGATGTGAGGATGCAGGAATTTGGGTTGGGGTATGAGAGGTTCAGGGCAGAGAGTTCCAGTGTATGATAAGCCCAGATCTAGGGTCTGGGGAAGGGGGAATGCAGGAGTGGTTGTGGCCAGATGGGACTTGGCCCCAATTGGGGGTTTGTTGGCCAGGCTTCATTTTTAAATAAAATACTATGTTAAACACACACAGTTTCTGCATTGTCTTTATTTATGAGAATGGCAGGGAACCTGCCTTGAGTCAGGGGTCACTGACCCATAGAAAAGTCATTCGGGAGCAGGGGACACAGTACTGGGGAGGGGTGCAGGGTGCCAGAAGGACAGGGTGCTGGGGGGGGGGGGGGGAACAGGTTTCTTCAGAGGGGAGCAGGGGGACAGGTTTCTGTAGTGGGGAAGGCAGGGGAACAGGTTCCTGCAGTAGGGGACAGGGTGCCAGAGGGAACTTGTTTCTGCGGGGGGGGGGGCAGGGTGCCAGGGGGCAGGTTTCTACAGGAGGGTTGGGGGGCAAGGGAGAAGGAACGGGGGCAGGAGGGCGGGGGACAGGTTTCGGGCAGGGGAGAGGGAACAGGGTTCGGGGGCAGGGAGTCCCCTACACCAGCCATGGAGGGAAGCCTCCGTCCCACGCTCCCTCCGGGCTGAGCGCAGGGCAGCCGGGCTGGAGCGAAGAGAAGCGGCTGCCCGGCCAGCTGGCCATGGTGCTCAGCCAGGGTGCCCCACGCAGGCGCAGAGGAGAAGCCGCCGATCAGCTGGAGCACGGGGCAGCCTCTTTCAGCTGAAAGCCACAGCTTGCTGGCCGGGGTGTTTCAGCCCTCCCAACCTCTCAGCTCCCACCATTCTGCGCAGCTACTCACCTGTGTTGTTGCTCGGTGAGTAGCTGCTCCTCAAATGAGGAAATCAAATGTAAATGTGCTGCACAGGCGCGCAGTTCAGAGAGGGCTCAAGATCGACTCTTAGAGCCCCTGAGATCGACCGGTAGATCGCGATCTACCGGTTGGTGACCACGGCTCTAACAGATGATCCTGACAGGTTTGGCCAGGAAGCTATCAAGTGCTAGTACTTCAGTCGCCCTTCCACCCAAAGTCATTTGTGAATTAGCACAGGATATGGCAGTAGGGGTTCCTATATTGCATCTTTTTCTTAACCACTTCAGTTAAAAAAGAGAATTTCTTTGAAACACTGCTTATCTTCAGACATTTTCTTAAGTAATCTTCCTGTTGATTCATTTTCCAGAAGTTGCTGCAATCAGCATATTCTTATCCATTGTATTAAACTACACCTACATGTTAGTTATGTAAATATTTTTAATATTACATTTCAGAAGTATTGATTTACAATATTGAACACTTAGAATAAAATGCTATACAGAAAAATTCTTGTCAGTACATCTCTCGTTTTTTCCATCCATGTGCAGAATATATTTTTATGTGCATGGAAGCATGTGTGAATGTGCACCCTCATCAGAAACAAACAAAGAAAAACTAGCTGTGGGAATTTTGGTAATCAACTGGGCAGCATTGGAATCTCTCCTGAGTGGCTGCACAGCTTACAAGGAACACTGGTCAGTACCACAGTGTCTTGAAAAATATATTTGCAGTCTTTCAATAAAGGATTATTGCTTGCTTCCATTTTATTTCATGCACTTTTATTCATGTACATAGATAGTAGGATACTTTTTTATTTGTTTAGTATAAATTACGGAAATTCCAAGAAATATATTCTGCCTATGGAATTGCTTGAGTCAATTCCCTTTACAAGGGGAGAATAACAAAACGCTCCTTGAAACACTGAACAGTATTTCTGTAATAAAACATGACTGCTTATTACAACCAGTATCGGTATGAACTGGTATTTTGTGTCCTGATTTAGTTTGAGATAAAATGCAAAACTGGTTTTCAGTAAACATTTTTCCATATCAGAAGTACCAGTGCAAATGATTTACTTATTCCTGATGTGTATGCTGCTAGAGTACAATTTTTATATTTTTTACATTCAAAAATAAAAGTACTATGAAATATGCGAACATTAACAACTTGTGCTAAAATGCTGCCAGTACTTAGCACCATTATTAAAAAACAATAGGTTAACAATAGGTATATATTTAATATAACTAAGATTAACACTTGCTTTCCACAGTCTGAGAAATTACAAATAGAAGAGACTAGATTATCTTGTCATTGCTGAGGGTTTTATTTTTCTACAGTATATTTTCTATTTCTTCATTTGGTTCAATTGTAAAAAGACAATATAGGGGTTTCCTCTTCTTCCTTTGGGATACTATTCCATAATTTAATTGATTTTAGGATGTTTGTTTATGCTCCCTATGGGAAAGAGTGTTTTTGCTATAGTGTTCCCTTTTCTGTGGAGGTGTGAGTGAACACAGAAGACAGATCAGGTAGCAGTGAGACCAGTATTGGGAGGGGCAAGGATCAGAAAAATGTGCTTTATTTTCCCCACCAGCAAATTCCTCTGAGAATAACAGAACAAACTCAGTTCTCATAGCTTCAAGAGGGAAGGATGTGGCCCACAACTGGAAAATCTTTCAGATACTGAGCCTGAAGTATCCTTTGATTAATTTTATCTCAGTTTAAGCATTTTCTCTCTGAATATATAATAGATTCTCCCAACCCTCATTCCAGTTAGTTGTCCATTTTGCCAAACCGTGCAATTTTCATTCTTTTCTTTTAAATCATACTCCTTGCAAGTAATGTCACATTTAGAACTACAAGACTATAGTCTTTTAATTTTAGAGCTGAGGATATTCCTAGAAATCTCAAATTGTAATTACAAGTAAACATTTAATATGTAGTTAAGCAGCTAAGGCTTTTCTCCTGATGTGTTATAAATAAGGTAGTACACAAGGATATGTATAATAAAGTAAAAGTTAGTGTTGAGGCTAGATTAATTATTTATACCCAGATTTATTCTGTAAAGAGATTCCTTCATTATATTCTCTTCATCAGAATTCTTTTGTTTATTTGGAACAGTTGGGTGTATATGTAATATTGCTAATAAGTCCCCACCACTGCTTCAGCCACTGTACATTGTGGAAAAGAGCTGAAGGGGCATAAAGAAGCCCTAAAAAGTTGCAGGCACAGGGAAGACAGCTGTAATGCTGCCTCCTAAGGATCTTCTCACACAAACAAGTATAGGAGAGTGATGGAGGTAGTGCTTCAACACAGTGGTACTGCAGAGATTCTACATGCCCGGTGAGGCTATCATAACTTAAGAAGCCTAAGGTTAGGCAGGTAAAAAGTTAAATTCATCTTAAACTCCCCTCTCCCTGGCTCCTAGGATTATCTTGTGCTTCAAAGAAGTCTAGGTTGAGGAAGAGATGATTATTTGTACATATTGATTTCCTTTGAAGTTGTGTGGCAGGTGCTCATCACCCCTCAATATCAGGCCTTTTCTGATGACGCAGTCTATGTGTTTCAAAGGTAGTTCTGACTCTTAGGACTACAAGATTGAGATCTTCATATAACAGAAAAAAAACCCAATTCTAATATACTTCATTGATTTACCTTGCCACTTTTTTTTCAGTTTACTCAACGTATTTGTCTGAATTTGTGAGGAGGATTGTTTTCAGACAACAGGTCTGGGTGGGACAGGTGGTCGCGGATGAGATCTTGAAGTAGCTGCAGAAAACTGATTTTGTATTGACTGCCTAAAGAGGAAAAATGCTTTTAGGGCATGCTTGATACCATATTTCAGGAACTGACAGTGATCATCAGTTCAAGGAAATCATCTTATCCACGTTATTTCTTATGTGCTTGTTAGAATGGTGTTGAACCTCCCATTTTAAAATATTTTGAGTGTTAGTAATTATAGTAGCGCTTTCTGAGATCACAGCCCCATTGTACTAGACATTGTGCACACACGAATAAGAGATTGTCTCAGCCCCAAAAAGCTCACAATCTAAATAGAAAAACTGACAAAAGATAAGAGGTGGCAACAAAGGCACAGAGAAATACTTCAGACCTCAGGTCTTTGATTGTATCTTGGTTTCTGTAGTATTAAGTATACCTTGTCTGCTATAACTGAATCATAAAAAACTGAAGCATCTTGAGCTCAGATATGGAGCCAAACTTTTTAATAACTTTCGTGGAAGATAGCTCTACAGTTATTAGCATTTGCTTTTCTGGAATTGTGTGTAATTTCAGAACTAACTTTCTCCTGGAAATTTCAGAAAATTTGATGGTACAGGTTAAACTTCCTAAATCTAGGACTTTCTGGTCTGGCAACATCCATGGTCCGGAACGACCACAAATGCTGGACCAGAGAGCCCCAGCTCTGGAGAGTGCGAGCCAACCGGGGGTCTAGGTGGGGAGCCCACCAGTGGGTCCAACGGTAGCTGGGGACCCCGTCCCGGGGAGCCCAGGCCAAGGAAGCCTTGTCCCCAAGGAGTGCAGCAGCAGCAGGGCAGCCAGCAACTGGCGAGCCCTGTCCCTGGGGAGCTGCAGCGGGGTGTGGCAACAGCAGTGCAACGGTGGCTGGGGATCTCAGTATCCCGAGAGTTCTAGCCAGCCCATTGCACTGGAGCCCAGCAGCAGCAGGGCTGCAGCCTAGTGGCAGTGGGGCTGGAGCGGACCCAGCCACAGGAAGAGGCAGTAGGCTGGGAGGCAGGTGGCAGAGGACTTTCCCTAAACTGGCAAATTCCTTCATTTGGGATGGGTTAGGTCCCAAGGGTGCCAGACCAGGGAGGTCCAACCTATACCTTTTCCTCCACAGTGATGCAGCCATGTACAATCTCATTCCAAAGAGGTTGTCGGTGTCAGCATTTGTGACTAATAATACAACATGGAAAGTGCTATACTAATTCATAATTCTCTACTTTAGAAACCCATAAAAAGCATTTATCATCAAAGCGGGTACTAATATAGTGATAAGCAAAGATGGAAGAACTGTTGTGAGAGGTTTTTAAACAGTCCTGCTTTAGTATCATCCCCCTATTATCTCAAATATTTTTTTTAAAAGTTGCTATTTTTTTCTCAAGAACTCTGGGGTTTTTTTGTTTTTGTTTTTTTGCACTGCTAGTTTGAATGCTGAGGTGACTGCATATTTCATTTTTCATAAGATCAATATCAGACATCTACGATAATGATCAGTTTGCAGCATCTAGTTTGGTATGTAAGGCATTTAAACAAACTACAACTTTCAATGGAATTTGTATATTCACATACATTTAGTGTCTAGCAAACAATTCCCACAATTACAGAAAACTCTGGATAACCGTTCTTTGATGACATATCCCAAGGGCTATACTAACACCGTAAGCCATTAAGGAATAAGGGTCAGTAAGCTAGTCAAATTGCAAAAGACTGCATAATGTGATGAGTCAGTCATTTAAGTCCACTCAGAGAAGTAGGATGATGGAAATACTAGTAGGATGGCCCAGGTAGCTGGGCTGGGCACTGACCAGATGCACAGTGGGGAGCAATCCTCCCCACTTTTCCTCCAGGCCACAGAAAAGTACAGGAGCCACCCCAATGGCTTGAATAACTTCTGCATCATGCCCTTACATATCCCCTTTTCCCTGTGAGGATCTTTGAAGTCAGGGGATTTTCTAAGCTTTCTAGTCTCTGTATTTTGCTATGCAGAAAGTGTCATGTTTCTGCACTAGATATGGACTGATAACAGAGCTTGCTTATACATACTAGATGTGTTCATCACTAGATCCTTTAATGCTCTGAATGGTATGGCTGAGATTTGTTTAAATAATATATTTCACATGAAGTGCCACCTTGTAGTGGAACAGTATAATGTAGTTTTAGTGTTTCATTACAGAAAGTTTGCCTGGACCTGTGCATGGCAGAGGAACAGCCCAGGAGATGCAAATTCCCTATCTGGTCCCCTGTTATCAGCCTCCCAACTTGCATAACAGAAACAGTTGGCAGCAATCTGGGTTTGCTTCTTAATGAAGAAAATGTGTCACTAATATCAAGGTCATCTTAATAACACTGTGATTTTAGAATGATGACAAGAGATTTTTTAAAACTTTCAAAATAGTCAACCTATGGCCCTCCTTGTCAGAGGATGTTGTGAAGGCTAGGATTTTAACAGGGTTTAAAAAAGAGCTAGATACATTTATGGAGGATAGATCCATCAATGGTTATTAGCCAGGATGGGCAGGAATTGTGTCCCTAGCCTCTTTTTGTTAGAAGTTGGGAATGGGCAACAAGGGATGGATCACTTAATGATTCCTGTTCTGTTCATTCCCTCTGGGGAATTTGTCATTGGCCACTGTTGGCAGACAGGATACGGGCCAGATGGACCTTTGATCTCACCCAGTATGGCTGTTCTTATGTTTCCTACAAATACATACACTCTGTAAATATTGTCTATTTTGGATGATACCAAGTTGTGAGGGATTTTAAGTACTTTTACGGATAGGATTAGAATTCAAAATTATCTGGACAAACTGAAGAAATGCTTTGTGGTAAATAGGATGAAATTCAATAAGGACAAATGAAAAGTACCCCACTTAGAAAGGAACAATTAACCTGTTGTACACATATAAAATGGGAAATGCCTCTATTTCAAATAGAGAGGCGGGGTAAAAATAGTTTAAATAAATATAGAAGTACCTAAGGATCTCAAAGCACTTTGCAAATAATTTATCAAACCTCATGTAGGAAAGCACTATAATCACTATTATACAATAGTGAAAACAGGCCCATGGTCTCACACCAAGATTGTGGCATTGCTAGGAATAGGAGCATAGGGAGGAGTACTACTGAAAGAGATCTGGGGGTCACAGTGGACCACAAACTAAACATGAGTCAATGGTATGATACCATTCCAAAAAAAAAAAAAAAGCACAACCTCACTCTGGGATACATTAGGGCTGCATCTAGACTGGCATGATTTTGCGCAAAAGCACCTGCTTTTGCACAAAAACTTGACAGCTGTCTACACTGGCCACTTGAATTTGCGCAAGAACACTGACGTTCTAATGTAAGAAATCAGTGCTTCTTGCGCAAATACTTTGATGCTCCCGTTCGGGCAAAAGTCCTTTTGTGCAAAAGCTTTTGCGCAAAAGGGCCAGTGTAGACAGCTCAGATTTGTTTTGCGCAAAAAACCCCCGATCGCGAAAATGGCGATCAGGGCTTTCTTGCGCAAAACCGCGTCTAGATTGGCACGGACGCTTTTCCGCAAAAAGTGCTTTTGCGCAAAAGCGTCCATGCCAATCTAGATGCTCTTTTCCGCAAACGCTTTTAACGGAAAAACTTTTCCGTTAAAAGCATTTGCGCAAAATCATGCCAGTCTAGACGTAGCCTAGGAGTGTTATAGGTAAGAAATGGGAAGTAGTTATTCTGAACTATTCTGCTCTACTCTGTGCTGATTAGCCCTCAGCTGGAATACTATGTCCAGTTCTGGGTGCCACTTTTCAGGCAAGATGTGGACAAATTGGAAAAAGTCCAGAGAAAAGCAAAAAAATGATTACAGGTCTAGAAAACAGGAAGACTGAAAGAACTGGGTTTGTTTAGTTTGGAAAAGAGAAGACTAGGAGGGACTTGATAACAGTTTTCAAGTACCTAAACGGTTGTTAGAAAGAGGAGGGAGAAAAATTATTCTCCTTAACCTCTGATGAGACAAGGATAAGACAAGAAGCCCTGGGCTTAAATTACAGCAAGGGAGGTTTAGGTTGGACAGGAAAAGCTTCCTAACTGTCAGGGGGATTAACTACTGAAACAATTGCCTAGGTAGGTTGTAGAATCTCCACCTTCGGAGATTTTTAAGAGCAGGATAGACAAACACCTTCCAGGGATGGTCTAGATGGTGCTTGCCAGAGTGCAGGGACTGGACCTGATACCCTTTCAAGTTACCTTCCAATCCTATGATTCTATTTTACAATGTACAAAACATTCTATAAAAGGCACTATTCAAGACAGCTAGAAGGGTGCCACCTCTGTTTAGCCACTTTGTGCCCTTTGTTTGTGATGATAATGCAGTGAACACACATTTTTTTAAAACAGAGTAAAAATTAAAAATTACAAACCTTGGAGCAGGAAAATGCGATATTGTAAAAATCCCAGAATTTTTTGTTGCTGGCTGAAAAACAGAGCAACAAGTGTGAAGTAAAAAGAAGATAGAAATAACCCCCAATAACACTAGACATATATTTTGGGAAAAAAACCATGTGGTTAATTATTCATTATTAATAAATAAATAACATTTACAAATTACACTATTGTAAATCTTTAACTGCGAATACTATACATATGTCAGAAATAGCAAAACACTTGTCAATACCATTTTTTGACAAACTATCTCAAAAATATGCCAAATCCTTTTTCAGTTTTAAGAGCATAGGATTTAATAGTACTTTTAAAGTACTGTCTCTAAAGAGCCTTCGGAAACTTCAACTGGTCCAGAATGCAGCTGTTCGAGTTTTAACTAATATGCGTTATACAGAGCACATTATGCCAGTGCTCCAGCAGTTGCACTGGCTTCCAGTATATTTTCAGGCACAACTTAAAGTCTTGGTTATGACCTATAAAGTCCTAAATGAGTTGGGTCCAGGGTCTCTGAAGGACCGTCTTCTCCCCTATGAACCTGCCTTGGGATTGAGGTCAGATGGGGAGGCTCTGCTCAGTGTTCCCCCACTTACAGAGATAAGATTAACATCTATGCGGAATAGGGACTTCTCAGCCCTTGCTCCCAGGCTGTGGAATTCTTTTCCTTGGAATATCTGCATGGCGCCAATGTTAGCAATGTTTTGGCATCAGGCTAAAGCCACCCTTTTCACTCGTGCTTTTATTTGTGTTTGAGTCTGTATGTGTGTGTTCCTCCCCTCGAGACACTTTTAGCAGGTTTTATGTCCTTCTGGGGTCTCGTATTTTAAATTTTTATATATATTTGTATTGTGTTTTTAAAAATTGTAAGCTGCCTCAAATATTTCAAATAGAGAGGCGGGGTAAAATTATTTAAAATAAATAAATAAATAAATAAATATAGAAGTACCTAAGGATCTCAAAGCACTTTGCAAATAATTTATCAAACCTCACGTAGGAAAGCACTATAATCACTATTATACAATAGTGAAAACAGGCCCAGGATCTCACACGAAGATTGTGGCATTGCTGGGAATAGGAGCCAGATCTACTTTTCTTCAGCTCCAAAACTCATTTTCTTCTTAATGAACTATAACTTTATGACTGACTATGTAACAACTGACATTAGAAAGCAGCAATCTACAATTTTCATGCTATTCTACAGGAACAATAGGTATGTATGTATGTTGGGATGAGGTTATCTGTTCATTCCCAAAGCACTTAGCAAAAAAGGGCAGAAAGGAAGTCTGGGAAATGAAAAGCAAGATAGGGAAGAGATGAAAAGTGAAGGTTTGTGTGAGAAGTATAAGGAGTAGGGGCCTGTAGTCTGACCACAGGACTGGGAGCCAGGGAATCTAGGTTTTATTCTGATATTTGTCTCAGATTTCCTGAGTGATGCTGGGCAAGTTACTAAACAGTCTCCATGACTCAGTTTCTCTATTTGTAAATGGGATTACATTTAGGGTATGTCTACACAGCAACATTATTTTGAAATAACTAGTGTTATTTCAAAATAACTTAGTCCACGCCTACACAGCAGGCAGTTATTTCGAAATAATGTCGAAATACTGTCAAGCTGGAAGACTTCTTACTCCGAATCCTGTAACCATCGTTGTACGAGGAGTAAGGGAAGTTGGAGGAAGAGTGCTGTATTTTGAAATAAGTGCTGTGTAGACACTCTCAATTTTGAAATAAGCTATGCAATTGACGTAGCTCAATTTGCATAACTTATTTTGAGTTAAGCCCTGCTGTGTAAATGCACCCTTACTTACATAGTGCACTGGAGTGTTATGAGAATCAATAAGTTAATATTAGCAAAGATCCATAAACAATTTATTATGGACAGAGAACTAAACAGAAAAAGGGAAGAGAAATTAGAATGAGGGCAAAGACCAAAAAAAGCAGGAATAAAGAAAAGAACAGAAAGAGGTATGGGGAAGAAGTACAGCAGAGACAAAACTTAAAAGACATTAGGGGCAAGTTCTCATAATCAATCATAACTATAAAACAACACAAATATTTCAAAATGACACCAGCTGATTTGTTTTAAATGAATAGGGTGCCAAGGAGATGGGAAGGAGAAAACAAAGCTTTGTATGTTCCAAACATACTTTCCTATGAATTTAGTTTATTTTTAAAGAGAGTCTTTAGCAAGGTCACATGTCTACCATTTGCTTTATTCCTTAATTTTAAAATCCATGACAGTTTCAGAGCTTTTTCTATTTTCTATGCATATTCTTTATATTCTTTTAACACATCGGGTTGGTTTTTTGTGTGCCAAAAATGGACTGATGGGCTGGATTGGCAATTGCTCTCTGTGGAATACAGTTTAGGTCCAACATTATTTGGGCTAGCAATGATCTCTGCAGACCAACGTTCAGTTCCTAAAGGAAGGAAGCACCTCTGATCACTGCTAAGAGCAGTTGAGTGTTGTCCAGCTTCTCTTTGTTGAAAACGTCATCTTACCTGATTATTTATAGCATTATTCTGGTTTGATCCATGATTTTGCCTTGGTTGCTGTGTATTCTTATTCCTAAAATAAAATTCACATAATCAGAAAAATTAGTATAAATCTAGATTAATTACATTGAAGAAGTAATGTAGTCCAGTGGCTAGGACACTGATCAGGGGTTTGGAGCCCAAGATTCTTTCTCTAGTTCTGTCAGCGTGTGATCTTGAACAAGTCATTTACTTCTCTGTGTTTCTATTTTCCCTGCCACTCGATATCTGAATTGTCTATTTGGACTATAAGATCTTCAAGGCAGGAACTATCTCTTACTGTATGCATCTGGACAGTTTAAATAAAACAGAAAGTTTCCTGCATAGCCACAAACTTTTCTACCTGAGAAAAACACAAATGCATCAGGAGGCCCAATGTGTGGAACTATATGAGCATTATTTAGGGCAACTTCTGACCTGCTGTTTCTTCTCTTTTTAATCTTTATTTTGGAGATACAGGTTGAACCTCTTTAGCCTGGCACTCTCTGGTCCGGCAACATGTGCGGTCCAGCATGATTTTAGTTAGCTGAATGTCTACTTGTCATGGGTGTGGCCAGGTTTCCCATTGCCCCATAAAGTTTGTTTACAGACACCAGTCCTGGCTCTCAGTGTTCTGTGCTGTTATTTAGTTCTAATTTACCCCTAAGGGTATGTCTAGACTTCATGGCTCCGTTGACGGAGCCATGTAGATGAGTTTACTAGACATAGCAAAATGAAGCAGTAATTTAAATAATCGCCGCTTCATTTACATCAAAATGGCTGCTGTGCTGTGCCGACGATCAGCTGATCGGTACAGCGGGGCAGTCTAGACGCGCCACGGTCAACAAGGGAAGCCTTTGTCGACTGCTCTGGTATGCCCGGTTTCACGAGGCATACTGGAGCGGTCAACAAAGGCTTCCCTTGTCGACCGCGGTGTGTCTAGACTGCCCCGCTGTGCCGATCAGCTGATCGTCGGCACAGCATGGAGGCCATTTTGATGTAAATGAAGCGGCGATTATTTAAATCGCCGCTTCATTTTGCTATGTCTAGTAAACTTATCTACATGGCTCCGTCGACAGAGCCATGTAGTCTAGACATACCCTAAATGTCTTCTAAGAGCCTAGTAAGCAGTGGAAGTGTTTGTTATGCTGCTAGACAATATTGACGTCCTGTGCTCTGGCAAATTCTCTGATTTGACGCTGATCAGGTCCTGAGGGTGCTGAACTAGAGAGGTTCGACCTGTATAGAATTTACAAGTGTAGATTTCTTATAGCCCCTGGACAGCATACCCAGAACTAACCACTGTATTATGAAGGAGCTCAAAGCATCATCAAGCAGTCACTATCTGGGACAGAGGGAAAATACATGTTTCACAATTTTAGGGTTTTCTGCATAATTTGTTTTCCACAGAAAATTATTTAAAAAAAAGAAAACTCAAAACATCTTTCAATACTGCATCTGATAATGTGTCCACGTGCACAATGATTTTAATAGGGCTCTTCACATGCAAAGTTCATTCACACACAATCAATCTCAGGATCAGTGCCTACATTTCTAACTTTTTCTATTGTACAGATATCTTCCTAAATTAACATAGACTTTCTAAACTACTGTATTGTAACCCAGCCTTACAGAAAACTGCCTGCAGCGAAACAACAGTTTCAGAGGATATAAATATGGCCAAATCTGAGGCAACGCCTGTGAACTAATCAACCCAGTCCAACATTACGTTTCAATATCCCCTAAAGACCTGAAAATAAAATGTCACCTTACCTACAATAACACTGAATCCACTGCTCCTTTTTCAATCTTTAACATTAGCCCTTGAAATGGTGGTGTCAGTTCCCTTGTTCACTACAACCAATTTAGTGAATCCTACCACCAATCCTATACTTTTTTCAAAATTTACTAATAATTTTTCTAACCTATTCCAGGAAAGAAATGGACTGTATCTGTACTTTTTATCTGGAAAAATAGAATTAGTTTATTAATATTTTAAAGAAATAAACCATAGGGAATCTAGTTTCTCCACATAGACAGCTATAGTGAGGTACATTGGTGACTAGCTGCACTTAAAGTAAGACAATGATATCATCCCTACATGACAAGACATAGAAGCTCAAATCTCTCTAATTTAGTGTAGAAAGATGGCATTTCATTACCCCAAGAATCTTGCATCATCCAATCATGAGTACCAAATCTGGAGAAAATCATTAAATACTTAGTCAAAGGTTCAAAATTTTCCCTTTAGGCAGGCTGAGGGGGGCAATAAGCAGCCAATGGGCCAGATGTGGTTCTCCAGAGTTAGCCCCTAGCAGGGCACCAGTACTTTATTTACCTGCACATCCACAGGTAAAGCAGCTTGCAGCTCCTGTTGGCTGTGGATCACTGTTCCCGGCCAATGGGAGCAATGGGAAGCAGTATCCCGTTCTGTTTCCCGCAGCTCCCATTGGCTGGGAACGGCAATCTGCAGCCAACAGGAGCGGCAAGCAGCTGTACCTGTGGACATGCAGGTAAATAAAGCACTGGTGTCCTGCCAGGGACAACCCTGGCTTATTGCCTCCAGCTTATTGCCCATCCTTGCTTTAGGATGTCATTAGATGGGACATTTTGACAAATATTTCCTACTGTTGCTCATACCAGTGCAATTCCACTGGTGGTAGAAGTGGTAGAGCCCTAGTACGGACAAAGCCCCTATAAGGGTCTGCTTTATAACACTTGTGACATTAAGACTTGTTCTGCATAGCATTAGAACATGATATATCAAGTGATGAAATACCCTACTATGACAAGCATGACATTGGTTGTGATGAAAATACATTTTTCACACCTGTATCGTCTTCTGCTTTTCCGGCAAATCCTTCTCTTTATTGCATCTCTCTTGAGAACTATCATCACAATTGCAATCAGCACTGGAAGCACAAACAGAAAAAATACAAGCAAGCCATCTCGAAGTGATGTATCTAAGGAAAAGAAATGCAAACAACATGAGCTCATCATCTTGTTTAATTTCATTATGCAAATATTTGCTGCTATATCAACGTTGGTGAGAATGCTAACCCTCTAAGTAATCACAAAGCAAATTCTAATCAATATATACATATTAGTAGCTTTAGTGAAGTCAATGTAACTAATAGTAAAAATCAGACAAGTATTTGGACTCAAGATCAGAGATTGGCTAAATAGCAGTTCTGCAGAAAAGGACTTGGGGATTATAGTGGATGAGAAGCTGTATACGAGTCAACAGTGTGCCCTTGTAGCCAAGAAGGCTAATGGCATATTAGGTTGCATTAAGAGGAGCATTGCCAGTAGATCCAGAGTTGTGATTATTCCTCTTTATTCAGCTCTAGTGAGGCCACAACTGGAGTACTGTGTCCAGTTCTGGGTCCCCAATTACAGGAAAGATGTGGATGCATTGGAGAGGGTCTTGCGGAGGGCGACCAAAATAATGATTAGGGGGCTGGAGCATATGACCTACGAGGAGAGGCTGAGGGAGTTGGGTCTATTTTGTCTGCAGAAGTGAAGAGTGAGGGGGGATCTGATAGCAGCCTTCAACTTCCTTAAGGGAGGTTCCAAAGAGGATGGAGAAAGGCCGTTCACAGTAGTGATAGACGGCAGAACAAGGAACAATGGTCTCAAGTTGTGGTGGGAGAGGTCCAGGTTGGATATTAGGAAAAACTACTTCACTAGGAGGGTGGTGAAGCATTGGAATGGGTTACCTAGGGAAGTAGTGGAGTCTCCATCCCTAGAGGTGTTTAAGTCTTGGCTTGACAAAGCCCTGGCTGGGTTGATTTAATTGGGATTGGTCCTGCCTTGGGCAGGGGGCTGGACTTGATGGTCTTCTGAGATCTCTTTCAGCTCTATGGTTCTATGATTTTATGATTGCTTGCCCTTTTTTAAAGAGATGAAAGCAGCATGCTAGCTTTTCTCTTTCCTATAATCTGTATTTTTTTCAAGATCTCTGAAACTGACAAATACAATTTCACCTTTTTTAAAAAAAATTTGCTTGCAAATTCCTAATTTTCATTATTTCTCTGACTAAACATATTTTCTTCAGCACACTTACAAGTCAAAAGTAGATTGTTTTTCTTTTCAAAATAATGATTTCAAAACAATTTGTATATTTTTGTTAAGAAAAAAATCAGATTCATTTTGCATTATAAGCTGACACAATATAAATGTTAAGACAGATTGCTGGATATCCTGGTACTGACACAGCTCTAACTACATGGAATATAATTCCCTGTAAGTCAGTGGAGCTAAGCCACCAGAGGATTTTGTCCATCCTCTGGGGTCCTGGTGCATGTCAGGGGCTCCACTGTGCTACCATAATAAAAATAAAATGGAAACAAAAGTAAGTAATAGTTTATTTTATCAGACATTGCAGTCAAACTGAAAAAGCTTCAGTATCCTACCTATATGAGTTGGACCACTGTCAATACTGCCGCCATAACCTGATTTATCACAGAAAGGAGGAGCCCAGCCAGGATTGCAGTGACAATTTCCATTGTTGTTACACACCTGTAGCCACATAAGATACCACAATTAAATAAAAGTTTCTTAGCACTGATATGTCACTTTTGCATTTATATTATTTATAAATAAATAAATAAATAATTGTGAGCAAGACATAAGAAGTCATTCTTCTGCTCTACTCTGTGCTAGTTAGGCCTCAGTTGGAGTATTGTGTCCAGTTCTGGGCACCACATTTCAAGAAGGATGTGGAGAAATTGGAGAGGGTCCAGAGAAGAGCAACAAGAATGATTAAAGGTCTAGAGAACATAACATATGAAGGAAGGCTGAAAGAATTGGGTTTGTTTAGTTTAGAAAAGAGAAGATTGAGGGGGGACATGATAGCCGTTTTCAGGTATCTAAAAGAGTGTCATAAGGAGGAGGGAGAAAACTTGTTCATCTTGGCCTCTGAGGATAGAACAAGAAGCAATGGGCTTAAACTGCAGCAAGGGAGGTTTAGGTTGGACACTAGGAAAAAGTTCCTAACTGTCAGGGTAGTCAAACACTGGAATAAATTGCCCAGTGAGGTTGTGGAATCCCCATCTGTGGAGATATTTAAGAGTAGGTTAGATAAATGTCTATCAGGGATGGTCTAGACAGTATTTGGTCCTGCCATGAGGGCAGGGGACTGGACTCGATGACCTCTCAAGGTCCCTTCCAGTCCTAGTATTCTATGATTATTTAATTCTCCATACCCTAGCTGAGAGATAGGAAATGAGAGGCCAAAAGGCCTGATCCAAAGTGCATTGCAATCAATAAAAAGACTCCCATGGACTTCAACTGGCTTTGGAACAGGGTCCAAATCCCATGTTTGAAGGGACATCAGGTTC
Source organism: Pelochelys cantorii (assembly GCA_032595735.1). Lineage (NCBI taxonomy): Eukaryota > Metazoa > Chordata > Testudines > Trionychidae > Pelochelys > Pelochelys cantorii. Next base: position 54,022,289 of record CM064333.1, on the reverse strand, counting down.
AAACTCAAAATGAATTTATTTACAATTATCACTGATGACAGCACAGATCATTTAAAGGAAAGACTTATAAAATATATTAAGATATTGTGCCTATGGGAGTTGCCCTCTTTTAGAAATGAATGCAGCTACCATAAGCACAATATCTAGACTCCTTTTTAATCACATATATGCAAATATTTTATTTGGAAACCACTGCCTACAACTTTCAGGCCTAGAAAGGTTTGGAATATTACAACATTTATGGTCAACCCCAGAGTGAGGATTGTAGTAAGAAGCTGAACTTCCTAAGAGTTATTCCCAGCGAGTACAATGACTCTCACAGCAAATCCCATTGATGTTAATGAAGGCTTGTCTTCATATACCCCAAGACTGATATTCTGGAGATCGAGCTGCTGGTGTTCAATTTAGCGGGTCTAGTAAGGACCCACTGAATCGACTGCTGATGGCATCCCTATTGACCCCAGTACTCCACTAGGTTGCGAGGAGTAAAGGAAGCCAGTGGAAGAGTCTCTCCCATTGACCTCCTGCAGTGAGGACACCACAGAAATTCAACCGAAGGTATGTTGACTCCAGCTACGCTATTCTCATAGCTGGAGTTGCATATCTTAATTTGAATTTCTCCCATAGTGTAGACATGGCCTGAGATGCCACATGGTTGCAAAGGGCTGTGCTAATGGATCCCTTTGTAGAATTGCAGCCTAAATATGTACATCCAGTTAGAACAAATCAGAATTATCAAAGGAACAAATCATATTTAGAGCTGCACATGAAGAAGTGTGTGTGTAAACAGAGCGTGATGTATAGCTGAAGGAGGGATCTTGGCACAACCATTTTTCCCCTCTGCTGGCATTGCCTTACATTGTGAGTGATATTGCTGGCTCCTGTTGCTGCAAAGCCTCTACAAGTCCCTTTTCTCATTTGTCTTACACAGACCATTGCTTAAGGAGAGCTTCTGGGTTTTACTATGTCTAGATCCTGTTCTGGTTTTTCACACAGAAATATGACATGATTCATTATATTTTCCTCTGCAGAGAATTACATTGTTTTCAAAATTGTACAGCTAATCTAGTAATGTAATGGGATCTACTTTGCCCATTTCATATTAAATGTAGTATTCACACTTGTGATGAAAGATTTACAGGGCATTGGTAACATAAACTATAGATAAAAATGGACGTGACTTTTAGTATAGATTTGAAAAAACAAAGAATATGTTTCGTTATTTATTTTATTCATTCAGATTTATTGTGCCTATCAATAATCTCCAGAAGCCTAATGTAATAAAAATAATATACTTACAGCACGGCCATTACACTTCTGCATTACATCACAGTTGTAACCAAGCTCACTTGCATTAACACATGTAAAGTCTATACAGGCCTGAAAAATATTAAAAATCTATTTTTATAGAGTTCTTCACCTAACCTAACATTTTTATAAACATAAAATAATATACATAAAACCAGCAATACTGCAAAATTTAAGTGGTGAGAAACAAGGCTGGGTTAAAATACTTGATTCTTCAGAACACTACAGTTTAATTTATCACACATTTTCATGCACTAGAACATACATATGGATCACTATTTTTTAAAGCTTTGTTAAACACAGCAGCTGGCTATACAGTACAGAGCTATATGGTACAGAGCTATTAAATACTTCTTCATGTGTATGTATATATAAATGAACAACAAGTATTATTTATTATATTAATATATAGATACGCTCATATATAAAACACACAAAATCTATATTAAAAGAATATTACTTGAGCTGCAAACTTAAGGAAATGCCAAATGTACAGTTGTTCACACATTTCTGCTCCTTGTGTCCTTTCTGTGCACTGATTGGGGTACTGTGACAAAATAGTATGTATTCATGTAAGTAAAGCTTGTATCATAATGCATATGCACAAGGGGACTGAAGTAAGATGTGGAGAATTATAAATCTGGAGTCTCCTACCTTTTGAGTATTTGACTCAATAATCTTGTCAATTTTTTTATGCAGATTTTGTATGTTACTTTTTACGGTCATGTCTCCACTTTCTAGAAGATTGATGGTCCGGTGATCGATATTCCGAGTTTAATTTAGCCAGTCAAGTAAAGACCCTCTAAATCGAATGCTAAGGGTGTTCCCCATTGACCACGCTACTCCTTGCTGCTGTGAGGAGTAAGGGAAGTTGATGGGAGAGTCTCTCCCGTTGACCTTCGGCTGTGGGGTCACCCCAGAAAAACGATGAAAGGTACGTTGACTCCAGCTATGCAATTTATGTAGCTGAAGTTGTGTATCTTGCATCAATTTTCTCTGCCAAAGTAGACTTGGCCTAATATAGATTATTGTAGAACAAGATCAGGTACTTTCCACATTGTTCAACAGTAGGCAAACTCCTACCACAAGGGTGAACCTTGAATGTTTAGCATTGCAGCACAGAGTGCTACAACTTTTATCAACAGTATCTGCTGACAGCAGAAGGCTGTTTTACTGGGGAAGGTATGAGTTGCTGGGTGTGGAGATGATGGGGAAATGAATTGGTTCTATAACAGGAAGTGGAACAAGCTGTTACAACACTATCCCTATGTTCTCAATTCAATGCATGATGCTGGGGCTGGGGCTCTGGTAGTGGCCTGAGCCCAGCATGATTTTGTCTTGTTTCCAAAATTCTCCTGTGGTATGCAAGTGAGAGAAGGGAAATGGCAGTTTTTAACAATTCATGTGTCACTTAAATCTGAATAGAACTTCGCAGGACAAAGAAAAGGCAATTCCTGGAATTCTGAGGGGATTCTCTCCGCTGAATATAAAAGATTATAATCTAATAATACACACAGACACTCTTTAAGAGAGAAGTATTTTAAGAGCCATGAACACACGTGGTTATGAAGAAAATTAATACATTTTTAATGCTTTTGAAAAGCTAAGGGCTTTGCAGTAAGATGTATTAAAAAGAGAATGTTTCTGCAATAGCTGCTGTGATCTACCTTACCTTTCCTTTTCCACAAGCTGTTCCCTTATAAACTTGAGCAGGATCAGGGATATCTGACCCTAGGCTAAAATCAGAAGTCACACATAAAACACCATCTTGAGTGCTAACACTACTAGAAGCCGGAAGATTTTCAAGACTGACAGGTGTACACTGAAGTTTGCCACATAGACTATGTCTGTAATAAATGAATAAAATACAAATAAAAGGTGACAGGAAGAAAACAGACTCAATACAAACATTATTTATTGAGAAATTTCCATAGTTTACACTATAAACCAATAATTCTCTCTTGCTGGAAATCTCATATTCTAAGAAAGTTTTCCCTTCTCTCTTTCTGTTTGTGTGTATATGTGCATCATATTTTATATATGTTGAAGACTGCCTTTTCTGAGCCTTTGGGACAGTGTAATTATGTGTTTGTGTGTGCATGTGTGCATGTTCACAAGGGATACACACTGGAGGAAAAAGAGGAAAAATTTCTCTTGCAGGTTGTTTAAAAAGAAATGGTATCAACAGAAGCTGCTCAAAAGCCTGAAATATAAGAAGTTATCCCAATGGAGATGGATTAGTGGACAGAGACCTGTTGATGAAAAGGATAAATGGTGCCTGATAAATGTATCTTAGCATATGGCTCTGAAATTTATATTATGGATATCACCATAATATACGTGTTTGTCTATGGATATATAAACACTGATGCCCCTGCTATAAGTGGGATTGGTAGCACTCCCTATGAAGGTTGCCTGACACTTTCCATTATAAGAACCTGTTTTCATTTGCTTATAACTCTGCCAAACTTAAACCATTTTCACACTGAGTATTCCTTCAGGTTGAAATTTTTGGAAAATTTCTTACAAAATGGTTAAACCATTTCCATAAGTGAGGCTGGGGAAAATACATTATTTTGTCTGTGTTAAAAGAATTCTAGCAAACTTTTATTTGAATACTTTCAGCAGCCCCATGTTTTGTAGCAGGAATTTGAAGTTTGGCAGAGGAGTGACCTTTTGAAGAGAAATTTGCTCTTTGCCTTCCCTGTGAATGTCTGCCTAAATCGGGCCAAGTCATAAACCTTTGAAAAACAAATTATAATTCCCATAGGGTATGTCTACACTACAGCGCTATTTCGAATTAACAATTCAAAATAGTTAATTCGAATTAAGCTAATTCGAATAAATGCATCTACACACAAAAATTATTTCGAAATAGCTTTTTGCTATTTCGAAATAGCACGTCCACACTGAGTGGACCCTGAACCGAAGTTAAGGCTGGCCGGAACCAGTGCCAGCAGGGCATCAGGTTAGGACTTAGTGTGTGGGGCTGCTGCCTGAGGCTAACTGAGATCCATGCTTAAAGTGACCCTACTCCCACCCTGGACAGACAGTTCTCATGGTTCCCCGCTTTCTTGTGTACCTCGATGAGGGATAGCAAAGCAGTCCTGTCTTGGAGTGCCCTGAGTGCCCGCACTCGGGACACCACAGCACTCGGCCACATGGAGCCAGAGCTGCCCCTGGGCATGCCAGTGCATCTCGTGGGGTTGTTGCCATCAGCCCGGCTGCACTTGCTGCAGGCTGCCATCCGGGGGGGTCCATCAGGGGGCTGTTAGGATCCAGGAGGCCCTGAAGGAGAGCGTCCACCCCGAGGAGCCCTCAGAGCCTCCCTGGTCCTCCCCACCGGGGGCTTGTGCCCCATTCCCCCCTCACGTCCTTCCACTTACACCTCTCTAGCCCCCCCTTCCTGATGTTAAATAAAAGACATGTTTTTTCATAAACATGAACTGTCTTTATTTAACAAAACTCGCAGGGGGGGGAATGAAACTCTGGTGAGACTGGGGAAAGGAGGCAGGAGACGGGAGGAGAGAGGGTGGAAGAGGGGAGGGGGAAACCTGGGAGGAGGAACCTGGAAGGGGGAAGCAAGGGGAAGAAGGGAGAGGGGAAGCTCAGGGCCCAGGGTTGGGGGTCTCGCCAGACCAACTTGATTTTCATGCAAACCTGCTCCTGGGTTCGCATGTGGTCTTTGGTGGCCAGGCTGGCAGCTATCCTGCCATAGACGGCCGCGTTCCTCCGTCTAGTGCAGAGATCACGGACGTTGGGGGCATCCCCCCCCAAACCTGAATAAGGTCCATGATCTCCACCCTGGACCAGGAAGGCGCCCGCCTTCTCTGGCCCCTGTCAGGCTCCTGGGAGCTGGCAGAGTGCTCCTGGCGAGTGGTGGAGGGCTGGCTGCAAGTGGCTTGCTGGCTCATGTTTTGGTGCCACTGGGTCAGGGGCCCCAATGGCCACTGCTGGCTCTGGGCTGGCAGGCTTGGAGTTGGCACAGGCACTGTGACCAGGGTCTACTCCTTTAATGGCTCTGGGGCTGGAGGAGAGGAGAGTAAGTTTTCCTGGTTGTGGCCACCAGGGCTCCCTGGGAAGGGCTGGAGGCCCCCTATTTCGAATTAAGTGTCTACACAGCACTTAATTCGAAATAGCTATTTCGAATTTGGCGTTACACCTTGTAGAATGAGGTTTACCAAATTCAAATTAAGGGCTCTGCTATTTCGAATTTAATTCGAATTTAATTCGAAATAGCGGTTTGCATGTATAGATGCCATTAAAGTTAATTCGAAATAATGGCTGTTATTTTGAATTAACTTTGTAGTGTAGACATACCCATATGCTCAGTTCTATACCGAGCTACAGAAAATCCCTTGAGGAGATTAATATGTGTATCTTCAAAGCAGGGTCTGCACAGTGTGTAATAAATAAGGTATCAAGTTACACATAAAAAAATAAGGAGAACAAATACTGAACCCCAATTGCTCCTGAATGAGGCAATGAGCCTGTGGATATATAGTATCTGATCGTATAATTAAAGACTTGCTCATACTACACACAAAGGGGCTGAATTAATGTTATACAAGTACTTTAATTCTGGAATTTCCTACCTTTTGAGTTCTTCACTTTGCAACCTTAATAATTCATAGATGCATATATTCCAAAGCCAGAAGGGACCACTGTGATCACCTAATCTTTGTATAGCACAGGCCAGAGACCTTTCCCAAAATAATTCCTAGACCACACCTTTTAGTAAAACATCCAATCTTGATTTAAAAATTGTCAGATATAGAGAATCCACTACAACCCTTATTTAAATGGTTAATTACTATCACCATTTAAATTTTACACTTTATTTCCAGACTGAATTTGTTTAACTTCAGCTTCCAGCCAGTGGATTGTATTACACCTTTCTCTGTTAGATGGATGAGCCCATTTTCCCACGTAGGTACTTGTAGACTGAAATCAAGTCACTCCTCAACCTTCTTCTTGTTAAATTAAATAGACTGGACTCTGGGGCTCTAAGGCAAATTTCCAATCCTTTGATCTTGTGGCTCTTCTCAGAACCAGTGTTTCCTCTAAGCTGCATGGCAGCACAGCCCTGCAGCTGCTTAATGAGTCCCGCCCTGCCAGGGGTGCAGGACTCGTGCACGGAGCTGCCTGGCTTCGGGAGGGACACTTCTCCCTCAGCGACAGCAGCAGCTCCCTGCTGAGGATAGGGCAGTCAGTCTAAAATCTTTTTCAGAGTTACTACTTCCCTCCTCATGTAAGTATGGCCTACATTCTTTGTTCCTTGATCTATATGTTTACATTTAAACGTATTGCTTATTTGTGCTCATCAAATGATCCAGATCACTCTGAATCAGTGACCTGTCGTTTCTGCCAATTTTTCTGTCAGGGCTGATTTTTTGTTTTCTTCCACATCATTAATAAAAATGTTAAATAGCACAGGGTCAAGAATTGATCCTTTTGCAAGATCTTACTAGAAGCACACTCTCATAATTATTTATTGTGTGGTTTATTTGCGGATAGTATGTAGAGCAGAGTTGGGCAAGATGCGGCCTGGGGGCTGGATCTGGCCTGCCTAAACTTTGATCCAGCCCGCAGACTGCCTCTGGCCACTTTCTATTTATATTCTGCTGCCTGTGCCATCGAATTTCCAGGCAGTAGCTCAGACAGCAAGATCCTATTTAAAGGGTTCCTGGCTCCCAATTGCAGTGCTACCACAGCACGGGCCAGAGCCGTGAGCCCTTTGCTGTGTTTTTAATTCAAAGCCTCTGGCCCCAGACAACTCTGGGGGGAGGCTAGTTCCCAGTGCTGCCCCTTCTGCCTCAGGCCCTGCCCCTTCTGGGGGTGGATCCAGCTCGTGGCCATGTACTAAAATTCATTAAGTGTTCCCCCCCCCCTGCAAAAATTATTGCCCACGCCTGATGTAGAGAGACTTTACAGATGGTATGGTAAAATGATTTGTGTCAGCACTCTCTTAGGACCATGAAGGGTATTAGCTCAAGTACAGAAAGAGAGTCCATCACAGCACAATTTCTGAGGGATCCATAACACAACAGAAACTGGAGACTCTCCACAGATGCCTGGAAATCCAACTGATTTCACTAGTGATCTACGGACACTGTGGATTAAAAAGGCCCATTCTGCAGTCAGTCACACACCAAGTTATCTACTCTATATTTGAGAGAGTTTGTCTGTTTGTGTGTCTGTCTGTTTGTTCAAGAACTCCCCCTAAATGGTAAGAGCTAGTGTAACCTTCTGGGTGTGGTTCACAGTCCCATGTAATGGCACTTAGACCATGTACAGAAAGAAATAATGAGTTACCTCTACAGCCTTAGCTGAGAGTGACCTGGCTTTTAGCTCAAGCTGTAGAGCAGGGGTGGGCAATAATTTTTGGTGGGGGGCCACTCCAAGTTTTTGGGAAGTGATCAAGGGCTGCGCTTTTCTGTGGAGGAGGTGCAGGGTCTAGGGTGCAGGTTGGGTGCAGAAGGGTGCACGGGGTAAGGGACTGGGGGTGCAGGAGACAGTGTGATGTCTGAGAGGGAGTTTGGATAAAGGAGGGGGTTGTAACCTGGGTTGGGGATTGAGATGTAGAGTCAGGGAGGGAGTATGGGAATGCAGAAGAGTATTCTGGATTGGGTGAGGGATCCTACGAGGGGGTGCAAAGTCTGGGAGGGAACTGTGACCTGGGAGAAGGGGAAAATGGGATGCAGACTGCACAGGGTTTGGGTAGTGACCTGGGGCAGAGGAATGGGGTGCAGAGTCTGGGAGGGAGTGTGGGTGCAAGAGAGGATTCTGGGCTGTGGGAGGGATGTAGGAGAGGGTACAGGTTGTGGGAGGGAGTTGTAACCTGTGACAGGGGGTTTATAGAGGGTTTGGATGGTGACCTGGGGGAGGAAGTTGGAATACTTTGCCTGGGAGGTGCTTATCTAAGCATCTACTGGCCAACAGCCCTGCAGCACCCAAAAGGCAGGCTGTGCTCCCTGCCTGCTGAAGCCCCAGATCACTTAATACTGCAGGCTGTTTCCTCCATGTGGCTTTCAGCTCCGGGAGAGGAAAGAGGCTTGCGCTACCCCATACCCCAGGCCAATCTCTCAGCTCCCATTGGCAGGTTGTTTCCAGCCAATAGGAGCTGAGAGATTGGCTGGGTTCAATTCCTATTGGTCATTTTTTTCTGGCCAATAGGAGCTGAGGATTGGGCTGGGAGTGGGAGATCGCACAAAGCTTCTCCTTCCCTTCCAAGCAGAGACTCACACGGAGCAGCCGTATGCTTAAAACAATGTCTGCTGTGTAAGGGTATGTCTACACTTGCTCCCTATCTCAAGATAGGGATGCAAATGTAGCCGACCAAAATTGCTAATGAATATCCCGCGCTTCATTAGCATAATCTCGCCCGCGCGCTATTCCAATTGCCAGCTGATTCAAACCAGGAAGTGCGCTCTGGGCCGTGTTAGTTTGAATCAAACCCCTTGGTTCAAACTAATGTTACCCTCTCATCAAGGGGTTTGATTCAAACTAACGCGGCTCGGAGCACACTTCCTGGTTCGAATCAGCTGGCTATCGGAATAGCGCGCAGGCGAGATTATGCTAATGAAGCGCAGGATATTTAAATCCCCATCTCATTAGCAATTTTCGTCGGCTACATTTGCATCTCTACCTCGAGATAGGGAACAAGTGTAGACATACCCTAACTGAGGGTCCCAACAAGGGGTCCATTGGCTGGATTCCGTGGCTTGGCCAGATCCGGCCTGCAAAAGGTAATCTTGTTCACCCCTGCTGTAGAGGCTCATGCACTAAGCACCAGAGGGAGGTCCCAAGTTCAGTTCTGCCTATCAGTGTTACACTAGGACCACCAAATTCAGTATAGGCGACCCCCGACTTATGATCGCCCAACTTATGACCCCCCACATTTATGACCATTTTTTCATGCGAGATAGCTCCTAAAACCCCCCAATTTACGTCCGCAGCTCACATTTATGACAGCGTTCGATGCAGACTCCACTCGTCATCCCAAAACAGGAAACACACAAGGTCAATCAAACTCGCCAGTTTGCATCTGCTGCTTGAACTGTGCGCATCTCTGCCACATCAGTCTTCACTTTTTAGTTATTTTTGTGCATTATTTGAACTATTTAGTTCACTTTTCCTCCATTTCCATAGTCAATTCTGGTATTTTTAGGGTATGAAATTGGTTTCCAGGAACGGAACCACCATTTATAACATTGCACCTATGGGAAATAAGGGTTTGACTTACGATGGCTTGACTTACAATGGTTCTTCAGGAACCAATTAGGTCATAAGTGCGGGGGTCACCTGTATACAGCTTCTTCTTATCATAACTAAATGCAAGGTAAGGGTTTGGTTATGCCAAGAAAATGGAATGTGCCTGGAATGGGATTGCTTCTCATAAAACCATACAGAAAAGAGATGGACTCACCAGGCAGATGAAAGGGGATGGCTTGGGGCACAACCCCCTGCCCTGGGACTGCCCCAGCCAAGAGCCACCCACTCCACAAGGCTCTTTTGGGAGGGTGAGGAGGCTGAAGCTCCCCTCTCTCCCAATTCAAATTGGAACATTGCAGGCTGTCTCCCTTCATCAGGGAGTGAGGAGAAAGTGCACAGTGTGCTGCATTCTTCACTCTGGCTGGGGAGCACAGGGGGTAGACGAACCAGAACTTACACCAGCTGGGAGACATGCACCCCTTTCCTGGCTGTGCCTGCCGGAGCTGCAGCAACCATGGAGAGGCACTTCTTACCTAGGCCAAACTGCTGTGGTGAGAGAGGGCTGCAGTAGTTCTCTCTGCCTTGGGCAGCCTCTATACTGAACCCCTCTTCCCCAGTGCCACTCAAGAGCAATGATTTAAATGAAGAAAAACAAAAAATAACTGAGTTAAGGACCTGAGCAATACCAGGTAGAGCTTCCAGTAAACTATATAATGCTGTTTAGTGCATAACTTTGGCTTTCCTATGATATTTTTTATTTTTTACAAGGAAGGGTACAATGTAGGTCATTTATTTATAAATACAACTGATGATGGGTCAGACTTTCTCCTGTGCCAAGATGTGCTGTTTATAGCTACCTGATTCTGGGGCCTGATCTGCCCCAACTTCCATGTAAACTAGAGGTCCATGAACTGATCTAGGGACTATATACAATCTGAGAAGTGAAGTACAGCCTCTGACATTCCCTCCCACCCTCTATTCCATTCTGGGAGGGTGGGTGATACAGGAACTAGGTGGGTCAGCTTTCTGCCATTGAAGAGCTCCTATCCCTCAAGGCACCTGTCAGCTGATCAAGTACTGGCCAGATTATAGCTCCTTTACATTGCCTCAAAAGCACCAAAGGGCTAGTTCAGAGGTGAGAATCTGGTTCAGTTTCTTCAAAAGATCACTTAAGTAAAGTTGAGTTTCATACACACTGCTAATATTGTTTTTAATAAATTGTTTCATCAACAACTTAAAACAGACTAATAAAAAGGAAGATTTAAGTAGGGAATTTTGATAACTAAGGTAGGCCAAAGAAGTCAAGCATGTAGGCATTACTTATATAAAAATATATTCTACATTATGGTACTGTTCATATGAATAAATAACAGGAGGAAAGATTATATTAAATTTATACCTGCTGGTCACTTACTCAATGGGACATTTATTGTACACACCACCTGACATTCCACAGTTTCCAAATCTATCTCCCTTCATGTTGGCTACTTGAAAACAAATATCAGGTGCTTTTCTTGCCCCTATAAAATAATATCAAATGTTTAACAACTAATATATTAAATAAAAAAGAATATTCCACAATGGCTATTTAAATCCTAGGTACAAGGCACAACACAGGAGGTTTTCCCTATTAATATGAATTCTGCTTCACAGATAGTCAAACATTTTAAAAGTACCTTTTCCGTAGATGGATTCACATTGTGAATCAAAATTCTGGCAAACCCCACTATAGCAATATTCTTTCATGTCATTACATGGGTAGCCATTCATGATATATACATCATCTGGGCAGTATGGATTTGTCCCATTGCAGTATTCAGGTAGATCACAGAAATTCATTTTTGGTCTACATTCCATTCCCGCCACTTTAAACTAGAAATGGAACAGAAAGTTACTGTTTTATTTTGCAACAGTACACATTTAATACAAAGGCACATAATGATAATGTAATATGTCGGTAAAGAATATATGCTTGTAAATTTGAGGAAGATGAAATAGCTCTTCATATCACTATATAGAGCATGTATGCCATTACTATGAGTTTTATATGGCATGTTGATACAGTTGATGAGCTTGATCCTGCACAGAACTAAGTCATAGTGTGGCATTTATAAGCACTAGATAAAAAGTGATGAGTAATCAGGGGACAAGGGAGCCAACAGCCTCCTGGGGCCCCTGGGCAAGGTGTGGGGAGGGGTGGCTCTCTACTCCCAGAAAGAGCATGGCCTCAGGCAGAAGGGGCAAGGCCAAGGGCATCCAGTTCTCAGCACCGCTTGGATGGCAGCGTCCCCCACCCATCCCTCAGCACTGTCCTTCAGCAGTTGTCCTCCTTTCCATCCTCATCGGCAGGCCTTACAGGTGATGCATAGAAACTTGATCCTGCGATAGCAAGAGCACTGCTACATGACATCTAATTACTTCAGCTTAATAGCAGAAGTCAGGCCAGAGATAACACTTGCACTTGTAAGCTGAGGATCACACATTAGGTCATGAATCCTCAGACCAAAATTTGCTGTTCACCCACTATCCCTACTTTAGTCTCTGCTCCTGAGTATGGCTTTGGTAATGTGTGTCTAATGTGAGAGAGCCAATTCTAAAAATTAAAAAAAAATCACTACTAATTAGCACTAACTCTGCTAAGTTAAGAACATAAATTAACAAAAAAGGGCTCCTCCCGCCTACCTTGCAATTTTCACAGCACAGCCCTTCAGCACACTGTGATCCAGACTTCAGTTTGCAGGTTGCAGCATCACAGCAAGGATTAGTACACTCCTATAGAAAAGGCATGGTTTAGAGACACAGTATTTTTATTTTTCTCTATAGTCGGAGGTTTCTGAAGGACACAGGGGGTATGTCTACACTAGAGGAGAAGGTCAAATTAAGATATGCCATGTTAATTGCATAGCTGAAGTTGGAGTACCTTAACAAGAGTTTTGGCTAATTCAAACCCTGGAAGATCGACAGCAGCAGCTTCAATCTTCTTTGTAGTGTAGACATACCCAGACAGACTAAATTCTGACCAGATGCAAAATATATTGGGTCTCTTTCAGAGTCTGAAGTTTTGAGTTCTCTGTCCTATTAGAAACGCACATGCAGTCTGGGAAGTGTTGTCTATAAAAAACTTAGAGAGAAACTTTCTTTTTGATTAGTTATTTGTATAGGGATTAGAGGAATAAAGCAACAACTGCTTTTTTCTAAATAGAACAGGGCCCTAAAGAAGCAGAAATCCTCAGGTTTCTATTAACAGTTTGTAGCACTCACAATATTTTATTTTCCAAGTTAACAGTACAATATAAAAATGATTTTCTGAGAGGGTGCTGGTGCTAGGAAAAACCTGCCATTAAACATGGGTTGTTCCTCACCTCTGGTATTTGCTAGCATATATTCTAAGTAAGGCTGTCAAACAATTAAAAAATAATTGCCATTAATCATGCAATAAAAAAATATCACACACATAATTAATTGCATTTTTAAAGTTAAGATACTATATATTTAAATATTTTTGATGTTTTCTACATTTTCAAATCTATTGATTTCAATTCCAACACAATACAAAGTGTACAGTGCTTATTTAAATTTATTCTATTACAAATATTTGCATTGTAAAAAACATAAGAAATAATATTTTTCAGTTCACCTACTACAAGTACTGTAGTGCAATTTCTTTATCATGAAAATTGAACTTACAAATGTAGAATTATGTACCAAAAAAACTGCATTCAAAAATAAAACAATATATAACTTTACAGCCTAAAAGTCCATTTAGTTCTAGTTCATGTCCACTCAGACAAACAAGTTTCTTTACAGGCTCAGGAAATAATACTTTTTGCTTTTGTTTATAATGTCACCTGAAAGTGAAAACAGGCATTTTCATTAGGGATGTAAAATTCTGTTTAATTATTTAACCAGTTAAAATTAGGTTTAACTGGTTAACTGACTAAGCGGGAGCCTGGGCAAGCGACCACTCCAGGTTTGATGGAGCAGCCCCCAGCCTGTGGGACTGTGACTGCTGGTTAGCTAATCACATCCCTAGTTGTAGCCAATATTGCAAAATATTTATGTGCTAGATGTGCTAAATATTCATATGTCCCTTCATGCTTCAACCACTAGTCCAGAGGGCATATATCCATGCTGCTAACAGATTCCGATCAATAACGATCCAAAGCAGCGCAGACCAACCTGTGTTCATTTTCATCTGAGTCACATGCCACCAGCAGAAGGCTATTTTCTTTTTGCTGGTTCAGCTTCTGTAGTTTCCACATCAGATTGTTGCTCTTTTAGCACTTCTAAAAACATGTTCCACACCCTTGTCCTTCAGATTTTGGAAGGAACTTCAGATTCTTAAAACTTGGGGTGAGTGCTATAGCTATCTTTAGAAATTTCACATTGGTACATTCTTTGCTTATTGTCAAATCTTCACTGAAAGAGTTTTTAAAATGAACATCGCCTGAGAGTGCTATGATATGAAATATATGGCAAAATGTGCATAAAACACACACAGCAGGAGACATACTATTCTCCCCCAAGGAGCTGAGCCACAAATTTAATTACAACATTATTTTTTTTTAACAAACATCATCAGCATGGAAGCATTTCCTCTGAAATGGTGGCTGAAGCATAAAGGGGCATACAAATGTTTAGCATATCTGGCACTTAAATACATCACAATGCCTGCTATAAAAGTGCCATGCAAATGCCTGCTCTCACTTTCAGTGATGTTATAAATAAGAAGCAGGCAGCATTGTCTCCCTCGAATGTAAACAAGCTTGGTTCTCTTAGTAATTGGCCAAACAAGCAATGGAACTGAGTGGACTTGTAGGCTCTGAAGTTTTATGTTGTTTTGGTTTTGAATGCAGTTATGTAACAATCTACGTTTTTAAGTTGCACTTTCACTATAAAGAGATCACACTATAGTACTTGCAAGAGGTAAATTGAAAAATACTGTTTATTTTGTTTAGCATTTTTACAGTTCAAACACTTGTAATCAAATTATGTAAAGTGAACGCTATACATTTATATTTTGTGAGATAATTGAAAATGGAGCAAAACACCCAAAATTAATTAATAATTTTCAACTCATATTCTACTGTTTAGCAGTGCAATTAAAACTATGATTAATCACAGGCACCAGCTTCCTTATTTCCTTGGGGTGCTTGACCCCCACTATGCCTCAGGTCCCACCCCCCCACTCCACCCTTTCCCCCAAGGGCCAGCCTCTTTCCATTCCTGCTCTTCCCTGCCCCATCTCTTTTGTCCTTGCTCCACCCCGTACTCAGAGTGCGCCACACCTTCACTCTGCCATCTCCCCCAAGCCCTTTCTGCCTGACACTGAACAGCTGATAACTGGTGAGTGGGAGGAGCTGATCAGCTACTATTTTTTTTCTTGTGAATGCTCCATCCCAGGAGTACCCACCGGGTTGGCACCTATGGAACCAATTTCCTTTAACAGCAATTCAAGACATTCAGTTTCTTGAGAGAAGGTCATTAAGAAACTGAAAATGAAAGTTCCAAAGATAGAGTGTTATCTAATGCCCTTTGGCTGGAAATACTTGATTGTGGTTCAGATTTAAAGGGTAAGGTGGAAAAACTGTACATGATGGAGATTCTTATGTGTACAACTAAATTACCTGCATTTTTGTAGAGTAGACATGCACCTGAAACAATGATTGTGCAATAGCCAGTCCTTTTACTTAGAGCAGGGGTGGGGAACCTTTTTTGGGTCGGGGGCTGCTGACCCACAGAAAAATCATTCAGGGCCACACACAAGTGAGAAGCAAAGTGAGAAGCCTCTGACTGAGAAGGAAAAAGACACTCCTCACATTCCTCTTGCACACAAGAACCTAGGGAGCCCAGGCTAGCAGATTTTGTATGTTCCAGCCCTGTGGGTGGGTGGCAGGCAGGAGACTGGAGCACCAGCACAGGCTCCCCAATGTGTGTGGTGGGGGGGTCCCTGAGCCTCAGGAGCTGCATCCAGGCAAGCCCAGGGCCGCATCCGGCCCCCAGACCTGAAGTTCCCTACCCCTCACTTTTTGAACCACATTCCCATGAAGTCAATCACATTTTCATTAAGGGCTATATCCCCTGACTTCAAGCAGAAGTGGATGTAGTCCTTAATGAACATGTGATTTTGTCTGAATTTGATGAGCTAGTCACTCATCCTTATTTGTATTTATATGATTTCAAACAAAAAGTAAAACTGCAAAGAAAAATATCTCTCACATATTAATGGAACTTCTTTGTACAAAATAGGTTGAGATTGAAGCCTGGATGAAGTACAATACCTGTGGTTTTCCACAATCACATTCTTCATTCTTATCCACCATTTTATTTCCACAGAAAGGTTCTGTGAAAACATCATTTGATTTTGGAGCATTTTTAAGACAGTTTCCTCCACCACTCAAAATGAGATTCTCAAAATCATCGGCACTACAGGTGCTGAAATTCTTGGATCCACTAGAAAGCATAATATTGCATTTAGTTGATATACACATAGTTCCTTGGTCCTGAATAGAGCTTTTCTGCAGAGACACCATGAAGTCAGAAATGAAATCCTGCATAAACATGCAGTTATTTTTGCTGAGTCATTCTGATGTCAGCTCACAGAAATCCTATTAACCTCAAAACTAATCCTCAGAACTATGAACCTAATAAGACAATGTAGGTTGAAATGTATGTTTTATTTAAATTAACCATAAATGTAAGCCTAACAAAAGGTTAAGTTTTGGACCAGATCCACTGTATGTGCTATTTCCACTGTGTTAGGAGCCCAGTGGAAATAGCACATTAATATCAATCAACTAAGTCTCATTAACTTTTAATGCTCTTGACTTAAGTTCCTCATACAAAGCCCATTTACTAAGGTTGTTTGAGGTTAACAGGAATTTTACCCTACTGAATTGATCTAATACAAATATGTAATATTAAAAACAAGGTAATATTATTTGAATCTCTTACTTCTCTGTGCTGTACATAATGTAGGATATGGGGCATCTTCCATCATCATGTTTCATACCAAGATTATGGCCCAATTCATGTGCTACTACGGTGGCATGACGTAGCACATTGTTATCATTAAGCTAATAAAGAGAAGGAATGTTGAAATGAATATGAAAATAAAACAGGAAAATAAAGAAATTACAAAAAATACCCAAAGCAATGGTCCTACCTACTGATTTATGTAAGCAAAATCATAAGGAGAGAGAACTAACAGCAAATCAGTGTAATTCTTTATCTTTATATTAGTTTAAGATCAAGATTTTGCCATTCTTTCGCCTGCTGAATAGTACTTCATTCCATGAGTAGCTCCACTGATTTCAGTAGGGTTCCTCACAAAATACTATTCAGTACTGTATAAGGAAGGCTAGCAGAATCTGGCTCTGGACAAACCTCCACATCCTAAGTAAGGTGATATTAGCCCTCCCACAGGATTAAGGGAAGGCAAAGGCAGCTTAAAGTCACTTTACCCCACTTTCCCCAAAGTAAATTGAGTAGAATTCTGGTGCAATTTGGGCAAGCGTGTACTGTACACGAGTGTGAAGAGTCAAACCCATATGTAGATCCTATACTAACATTCCCATGAAGAATATATGAAAAGTTTCCATTTTGAGTTCATGGATTTAGTGTTATGGGGATGTGTTTTGCTACCCAATCTTGGCCTAAATAAATTAAAAAATATGGCCAAAATATAGCTTGAGACGTATCTCAATTAAGTGGACTGGTGCATGAAGGAGAGGGATGTGGCAAAAGGAATTATAATGTTATCCTCAAAAATTTCTGTCTTTCTGTAGGAAGCCTAACAATACCAACCACACCCCAACAAAACTCTTAGCCCTTTGTGACATAGCTGAATAGGCCATTGAGGTTTGAAGGGATTTTTTCCTGACTAGAACTGTGCATAAATAATTGAGACAAAGTACTATACTTACAGTGCTGATTGATCCTCCCTGGACTTGAGAGCAGACTGTACTTACAAAAGCCATTCCAACTGCCCCACTAAAGGCATGTCTCCCTCTGCAACAGAACAACAGAACATGTGCACTGTTTTGAGAATGGGGTTGAAAGCTCATTTGTTTCTAGTGAAAAAAATATTCCTGGTTCTTAACCAAATATTATGACGAGTCAAATTTTGGTCTCATTGATGTCAATAGGCAATTTCCCACTTTCCCAAAGGATCAGGATATGGCTCTCTGATCAATGTGCCTACACCAAAGTATGTGACATAATTCTTGAAAATTATATATGTGCTGTGTTATTGTTTTTGAGAGAATAACATTGAGAATAAAGATTTAATCACACAAATAATTTCTTGTTTGTCTACAATTAGAGCCAAAATTTAAATTAGCAGTAATCCAGTTTCTATTATTTATTCTCATTTGCATACATAAGCAATGTAACAAATTTGATTTACAGTCAGAGGCAAGTTTTACTAATAGACCAAAACTTACATTATAAGGTGGCTAACGTCATTTCTTGATCGCGTAAGAAGATTTTTCTCTCTCCAAGAAACAAATCTATTTAGTACTTCCCCAGCTGAACCATCCATTACATTTATGTGATTTTTATCTGACCAGATTTCTAGCCCAATCAAAACAATCCGAATATTCAATGCATCATACATCTGAAAATACATGATGATGATTACATATATGGGAACCCAATTCAGTTGAATTCTGAAAAAATTACATAATTATTATCAGTTCAATATTATGTTGTCCAGAACAATGGTGGGGTGGAAAAGTTTATTCCGTCTAAATAATTAATTCACACTACAAACTGGGCCAGATCCTCCTGTTTTTTATTCAGTCAAAACCTACACTATCATTGATGGGTGGTGGGATGTTACTAAATAAAGTTTACAAGACTGAAGGTATTCTCTTCCCATTGGGATTCCTAGCCATATCCTTCAGGTGCAAGAGCCCTATGAATAAGGGATCAGAGCACCAAAACTGGGGGAGGGGAATTGTTTAATTCATGATCTTGGTTTGTTATCTTGAGGAGAGACTAGGAATCATTTTATCTCTCTGGTAGATTGTCTGGGAGTTATGGAAATTGTTTACAGCGACAGAATGGGAAATTTCACAGGCAGCAAAGAGGTTACATTTTCTGATAGCAGCTGGGGATTATGAGGGTAAACTTTGGCCCGCAGAGGATGGACTCTATGCAGTGGAAAGATCCCCCTTCACTTCAGTGAAAGCTGAATCAAGCCTTTAGTTAGAGATCAATACTTCTTGCCTACACTGATTATTCCTGTATAGAATAGAGAAACAGTATGTACCTTGTGTAGCATTCCAGTTACCATGTTGGAGGGGAAGATCAGGTCCTCTAATGCAGATGAAATATTTTTTTTTCTTATGAATATGTCCAGGAATTTTCAATATTTCAGAAATAGTGTACAAGTATTTTGAGGCAAAGTTTGTTTTAAAAAAAACCTAGTAAAATCTTCTGTGCTCTGATCCATGTTTTTAGCTCTATTTTCATCAGTTATTGCATGAATATAGTGACAATGACTCAGACATATTCAGAAACCCGATGCTATTTTGCTAAATTTTCAAAGCTACATCAATTCAGGGTTTGAAATTACATGTATACTTTTATAACCACATTCTTGGGCTCATGCTTGTGTGCATACAATGCTTGGATGTGTAAAACTGCACATTAAAAACTTATGCAAAAATGCAGATTACAATGTTAGAGGTAGGGTTGAAACTCTGATGTGTTATGGGTGTGATCCTTACCCCATTTCAGCCCCTGTATGCCAGGAAAAAGGTTCAGAGCAGCATAATGTAGCTATAAAAGCCTTATATCCAGCTGAGGAAACATTGCCATAAGGCTGCCCTCATATATCCTGGTAGAGGTGGTGTGTGAGAAATGGAGAGAGATCTGTCAGAGTTGCCAAAGATTCCAGGTATCCCTGCAGCCCTTAGGCAGCACTGGGAGGGCTGTTTAAGTTATGCCCCTAGAGCAGCCTAAGAATCAGCGAATGCAAAGTTGGCTTACAATCACCTTCCCCCCTCTCTTCTGGGCTGTGAGTTCTGTATTGTGCTTCTAAGAGTCTTGTCCAGATATTAATTAAATGTCTATGTATTGACTATATTTTTCAGTTGGAATACAAACACAGAATACACTAGTTGTACATTACAATTTGTATTTCTTCTGTACAATAAGATAAAGAATAGACTACTGAATATCCATATGACTGAAATGACCTACCCCATCAACATAATTAATCAGCTCAATTATTTCCTTTTGCACAGCTGCAGGATCAGAATTCTTCTGTAAATACTGTAAAATTAAATATTAGGACATCAGAGAAAAAATAAATAATTCAATAAAATGTGTTTAAGATTAGAGAAACACATTACCCTGGAGTTATCAACAACCATAAATAGTTCCACGTAGCTTGTCTGTGGCAGCACGGCTCGTTTTTTCTGCCAGTTAGAAAATACAATAAGTTAATATTTTCATTAAGTTAAGATTTTTATGGTTATTTGTTACCATGTTAATGCATCTATTTACAAGACTTGACAACATGGTAGTTGGATTTGGTTTCAAGTTGGTTTGCTTTCTGAGCTTTACAAGTCCGCTTAAAGACCTACAGCTCAATACTTCAGTGGCAGGCAGGTTCTCAGGGATGGAGGCTTTATGGCATCTTTACATCCACTACCCTGCTGCTTTGCCCTATCATACAGCTTGAATAGGTTTGGGGCTGCTTTAAGTTGCATTTAACTGCAAGTCTCCATGTTGCCAGTCCTCTCTATATGAGGATTTTCAAAGCCCACCAGTGTTCTAACCATGCAAGGGCCCTGAAATAAGGGTAAACAAAGAGCTGATTGGATACAGCACCTCGAATGCTTCAACACAAGTCTAAACCCCAGGAAATCAGCTAAGATGGTTTTATAGCCCCTTCTGGCCACTGAAGCACCCCCAAAGGAACTGTATTGGATCCAAAGATCTAAACATTTCTTAAGAGAAAACACAAACATATTTACCCTAAAAAAACCTTCCCTGCTGAAAGTACTGTGTGAAACATTCATGTATCTGAAAGAATTCGTCACATTCTTCCCGTGTTGCAGGTTATCATTCAGCACACCACACAGAAAGGGATCTTGCTTAACATGTTCTAATGGATAAAACAGGTGCTCAAATGTAGCTGACGTGTTAACTGGTTCCATTCCATATCGTTTGCCATCAATGTGAAGGATTCCCCTACAAAAATAAAGGTAGGGAAAAAAAAATCCAGTAGAATTTCCCCTCGCTTGTAAAGGTATAACATAGATGAGCAAACTACAATTGAACATGTCACTACTAAGAAATGTACACTGTTACCTTATTTTAAAAAATTATAAATAACTTTCATAATAGGCAAAAGGGAACTTGCTCCTACAGTTAAGTGTCAGGAAAGGCTGAGAATTACTTGATTAACAAAGCTGCAGGATGGCTATGGAATGGCACTAAAGAAACCATTCTAGTCCAGACAGTAGCTTTTACACAATATTTACTGACCTAGTCTATGTAGAAAGATCTGTGCTAGACAAGTCCTTCATTCCTCTTCTGCCCACTAATGTCCTAATTCCTGTAAGTTGCCATGGAAGAGTCATGCACGGAATAAGGGTTCTGTGCAGCACATATCCAATACACAATGTATTACATCCAACCTCTGCCCTCCCCATCCCTGTGGATAGAGCCCTGCAAACCCACGGATCTCCACTTCATATCCACAGGTATCCGCATCTGCAGATGTCAATGCAGATGTCCACAGCTCATTTTTGCAGATAGAGATGTGGATGTGGCTACAAGTTTTGTATCCTCGCAGGCTCTACCTATGGAGTTGAACTACTCTAACACTGCTGTAGAAAGTCCATTTGTAGCTGGAAGGAGGAAGTTGTAGTTAGTTGTATGTCTTCACAGAGACAATAGAACTGCCTCTGGACTAATGTTAGACCTATCGTGGCTAAATACAGTAACTATTCTTTTACATGTTAAAGTTTGTATCCAGGGTGAGACTATAGCCAATACATATTCGTATACTGTAACAGTACCACTCTGAAGCTGCTAAATTGTTGTCCAGAATCTTAGCTTTTATTTACAAGTCCCTATCTGTTATGGTTGCAAAGAAAACCTCAAAAATGTGAACTGAGTGTAATCAATGCAGAGATGTTTATGTGAGTTGACAGCCTGCAACAATCTCTCTGTTGCATTAATTTGAGTATTGTGTTAACTCAGATGCCCAGTAATAATGTATAGGTCAACATTGTTAAGACTTTTCACTTCTCATTTAAGAAAGGAGAGAGAGAGGGTCACAGAACTATACAATTTACTTTGACTGATATCTTATTTTGGTGGTGCAAGTTAAGTGGGTGATGTTGTGTGAGCTCTATCACTTATATCCCACCACAAAAGAACCCAAGCCCAAGTCGCTACCAGAGTCCCTAGGAAAATTGAAGCCACACCGGGGGAGGGGGGACCTCAAGGAAGCCATGAAATCCAGGGAACACTTCTAACTATACTAGCTGGAGTTACCCGGCGTTGCTCGGTCCCGCTCCCCGCCGGCCGATTGGCTTCCCCCGCCCCCCCGCCAGCCCTACTTCCTGCTGGCTGGTTCTCCTCCTCCCAATCTCCCCCAACCAGCCCCACTCCCGCCGGCCGCCCCCCCCATCTCCCCCCGGCCAGCCCTGCTGTCCCTGCCCCCCCCCACCAGCTCTGCTTCCCGCCGGCCGCCCCTCCCTCGATCTCCCTCAGCCAGCCCCGCTGTCCCTGACCCCCCCCCCACCAGCTCTGCTTCCCACCAGCTGCCCCTCTCCCAATCTCCCCCAGCCAGCCCCACTGCCCCCGACCAGCCCTGCTTCTGCCCCCCTCTTCCTGCTGGCCAGCCTGCTCCCCTCCCGGCTGGTTTCCCCCCCCCCAATCAAGTGTGGCCATTGTTTTTTTTAAGACTACCTGGTAACCGTAGCCACGGGGGGCAGGGCAGATGCCCGAGTCGTTGTGCACGTGGGGGTGGGGCGAGTCCCGGATGGTGCTTTGGGGCTGCAGGCGGCAGGCACGTGACCTAGGGTGGGCAGGGCTGCCCCTGCAGCGCAGCGTGGTGGGTTATTTTTTATTTTTACAGGTTGAGATTGGGCCTAATCGAGTCCAAAAGTACCTTAAAACCTTCTCCTGGTGGAAAGGTTATCCCATGGAAAGTTTGGTTGCGGCAGGTCTAATAGTGTCCAAGTTATTAGAGCACAAACATACAAACATTCTCCTTTATATATTAGATTTTGACTGTTTGCACACACTATGGCAAGTGGAGTTTCATTCTGTCAACTCACCAGCTGCCTGTATATCAAACAAACACTATTTTAACTTACTGTAACAGAGCTACTCAGAGGGTTTTGGAAGATTACTTCTAAAGGCAAATTTATTAACATCACTGCAATTATTTGTAGCATGCTTATAGTGTGTGACACTCTTATGCTATATAGATAGCCATGCACAGCATGTATTTATTTATTCTTTGTACTGTGGTAGTACATGGGACTCCAAGCAGGGCATCACTGTACTCAGCCCCATACCATATATAATGAAAAACAGTCCCTGACCCCAAAAATTTACAATTTAAGTAAACTTTGCTTTTATTCTGTGCAATTTTTACCATTACTGAGAGATTAACTTCACAATACTCAAACTTTGCCAAGTGAGAACTGGACTAGGGATTTGTATCTGTTTTGTATGTGTGATAGAACAGGTTGCAGCCAATATGGAGATGTAGCTCTACCTATGGGGGCTACATGTCCCAACTTGCTGTGCTTTATCTAAACCAGTGTTCCCTCTAAGCTGTGGGGCAGCACAGCTTCATAGGTGATTAATTAGCCCCACCCAGTCAGAGGCTCAGGTGCACAGAGCTGATTGACTGGGCAGGGCTGATTAATCACCTGTGAAGCTGTACTGCCACATAGCTTAGAGAAAACACTGATCTAAACCCATCAAGGTGCTTAGCACAAGGTGCAGTATTGCACATTGGGACATCAAGGTGGAATTTTCAAAAGTACTCAGTGTTACCCTAACTCTACAACCATTTGCCGGAGAATTCAATGGGAGGGAAATTAAGTCAATGCTCAGCATTTTGGAAATCCGCACCCCAGTCCCTGAAAAACAGCATTACAAAATTGTATAGGGTTACACTTGACCACTCTTGGATTCATTCATTAATTCTTCTGTAGAAAAAAATGGAGATTCTGAACAACGATTTTTTTTTGGTAATCAGTCAATGGTACATTGAAAAGTGAAAAGCAATAAATAATACCTAAGGCCTTCACATGTACTAAGAGCAAGCATAGAATCAGCAACTCCTTCAACAACTCCATGATAATAACAGTGTGTCTGAAACACAATTAAAGCACATAATTAATTACTTATAGTAATTTTTATTCAAGTGAAAGACCCAGACTATTCATTTGCCTATTATTTTATTTATTAGAGCCAGATTTTGACAGCTTTACTCAGAACTCTACAAGTTGTCTCCATTTGCTTTCATAGAATTACTACTATGACTAAGCACAGCAGATTTTGGCCTTTCATTGGTAAAATAATTGGCAAAAAAATGTCCCCTCTTTTACAAGTGAGAGGAAACTCCCAATTCAACCCATTCCCAAACTCTGACAAACCCAATGGGTCTATGCTGTCCATCCTGTTCTTTGTCACGTAAGCCCTTTTTTTAAAGCCTGAATGGGAAAAAACATCCTGGTCAGGAAGCATATTTAAGCATACACTTAAGTTCCACTGAAGGCTCATGATTAAAGTTGATTACCTATGTAGGTGCTTTCCTGAGCAGGAAACAAAATTTAAGCATGAGCTTAAGTGTTTTCCTGAAACAGGGCTTCAAAACTGGGTAACTTTGATATTTGCATCTTGATCCAAAAAAGTATTTTATACAATGGCTATATAATCAACTAACCTAATTTCAATCTTTACATTTCCAGAGCATCCTTTTTACACATATTTCTGAAAGCAGGGGTTACAGCAGACACTGCGTCATCATAAATAGCAACAAGTTAATCATACTTAGAGTTAAGATTACAGCAAGGCAGCCTTATATTTTATACTTATCTAAAACGATGGCATAAAAATATCATGTTAAAGGAGGAGTGATCAGGAAAGCCTAAAATGCAATTGAACACAACCTTCTATTATTCTCTTTTTGGTTTATGAGTGCCTTAATTCATTGTTGTGAACACAAGTGACTGTCATGCCTATATCAGGTAAGATATACATGCAACTAGAATTAATGGTTGTGTATAAGTATTATTGTATAAAAATGTATTTAAATCTATATGCATCCTTGTGGACAGCATTTGGTGTCATAAAGTTTGTCTCCCTTGTGCTAATGAAACAGTTTGACACAAAAATTGATAAGTACAGTACCTTGATTTTTGAATGGGTAGCCTCCAATTTCCCATTTTTGCTATACGTATATAGTACAAAATCTTCACTAATAAGCTTTCTGAAAACAGAAATAAATTGCTGCTGTTTCAAGGGTCTCTGACAATATATACATCAAGTAGCATATTCAGCAATACATTTTGAGAGTAGCACTTTGATGCTAAAATTGCTATTAAATACTGTAGAAGGACACAGTGTGAAATGTTTTTTAGAAAAAAATCAGCATAATCATTTTGAGAATAATTTACTTTTAAAATATTTTTACAAAAGAGTCCACATACATATTGTTTTTTAGCTTGATGCATTATTTCAGTTTTTGGACAATGGCTAGACTATACACTTTTGGAGATGGATACAAACAAAATCAGATGAAATATTCCACATCAATTAACAAAAATAGGTAGCAGAAATCTAATTTTGCACTGATTTATTTTTCAGTGAGATTTTTTTCTGTAATAAATCTTCATTAACAGTATGCATTTTGGTGTGCTGTTTCTTATATACAGTGGTGCTAAGTGAAAATTTCATCTGAATTTTTAAAAAATTAAATACAGTAAGATTCTCTTTTATCTGTTTTCAAGCCAGCTCCTTTATAGAGTATTTATAACCACCTCTTTTTCATTACATAGTAACATTTTGGTGTGGTCTCTGTTAAGTAAAACCCAAAATTGAAACATATCTTAGAATATTGCATAGCCTACTTATTTTTCTTTAATTTTAGGATGTATGTTCCACTTGCAGTTTGAACTGAATAAGTGCGATAATCATCTGAATGTTCCTGGAAACAAAACAAAAGAAAATATCCCTTGATTACGCAGTCCCATACCTGAACATGAAGTCATATTTTCTCTAACCAAAAAGGGCACTACTACTACTTTTTTCAATGGTTGAGGTATACAACAAATATACAAAGCAAGGAATTCTTAAAATCTGATGCTTTGTATATTCCACAGTGATAGTGGCATTCCCTGCATTATTTTTATTACATGCAGAGCTGTATAACTGTGTTGGTCCCAAGATATTTCAGAGACAAGGTGGATGAAGTAATATTTTTTATTGGACCAACTTCTGTTGATGAATGAGACAAACTTCTAAAGAGCTGTTCTTCAGGTCTGGGAACTGTAAAAAGATACTCTGAGTTGATCCAACAAAAGATAGTAAACCCACCTTAACTTTATTGTTATTGACATTTTACATTCTGTGTGGCTAGAAAATTTCATAGAAAAGCAAACAACCTGCAGAAGGATTAAAATACTCTGCTACTAGAACAATGAGCAGTCCTTTAGGCTGGCACTTTAGGGTACATCTATGCTGCGGAGCTATTTTGGGTTACCAGAAGTATCCCGAAATAGCTATTCCGCATCTATTGTAGCAGCCTGTTAATTCAAAATAGATTTCGAAATAACGGGCAGCTTATTCTGACATCCCAATAACCTTCTTTCCATGAGGGTTAAGGGGCATTTCAGAATAGCAAGTTATTTTGAAATTTGGCACTGTGTAAACAGCGCTAAATTATGAAATAAGCTATTTTGAAATACACTCGAAATAAGCTACACAATTTGCGTAGCATAAATTGCATAGCTTATTTTGAGCTAAGGGTGCTATGTAGATGCACCCTTAAAGGGTAACCGATATATTTTTTGTTAGTCTCAAAGAGTACATCTACCCAGCAGGGCTAAAATCAAAATAAGCTACGCAACTTGAGCTACGTCAATTGCGTAGCTTAAGTCAAAATAGCTTATTTCGGCTTTTGGTGCTTGTACACAGCAGGAAGTCTAAGAAAGAGCACTCTTCCTCCAACTTCCCATACTCCTCGTATAATGAGGATTACAGGAATTGGAGTAAGAAGTCCTGCAGCTCGACATTATTTTGATATTATGTTGAAATAAATGCTTGTAGTGTAGATGTGGACTATGTTATTTTGTAATAATGTCAGTTATTCCAAAATAACACTGCTGTGTAGACATACCCTAAGGCAGTGTTTCTCAACCTTTTTTTATAAAGTACCCCTTTTAAAAAAAATTATAAGTACCCCGTTTAAAAAAAATTAAATTAAAAGTACCCCTAGTACTTACAGATTTCAGACATGCACAATTTTTTTCTACCATTGCAACACATTTGTTTAAACAACTTAATCATAGCCAGGCAGGCGATGAAATTTTTGGGTATAAAAAGTACAAAAATAATAAAGCGCTGTAAAGCTTACAACAAAAATTCAGTTTTCTCCAAATTTCAGTTGTGTCGAAATACCCCCCAGACTTCTCTCGAGTACTCCTAAGGGTACTCATACCACTGGTTGAGAAACACTGCTCTAAGGTATATTTGTTAGTCTCTAAGGTGCCACAGGACTGCTCTTTGTTTTTTTAAGTTACAGACTAACAGGGCTACCCCTCTGAGACTTTTTACTCTAATAGAGTCTTTTATGAAAATGTGACAATATAAACTTATGCTAATATGAGAGCAGAAAATAACCATTAGCAGTGGTAAATCCAGACTAACAGTCTAGTGTTTTATGTTTCAGGAGCAAATGCCCCTAACTAATTCATCAGGGTGAAATAATGGAATAATTAAAGCTGGCCCAAAAAATAGCCAACTTCTGTTCTGTTAGCACTGATGAGCCAGCATAACTGCAGTCTGTCACTCCCCCAAGGGATGTAGCATTAGTGTGAATACAGAGCTGCACTCTAGCTAGTCTTGGGCAACCAAGCATATTTACCTGTATCAAAAACCAAACTAGCTCCTGACTGAACCCAGAATCCAAGGAGTGCAAAGGTAGCTTACAGCTTACACTTTATGCTGAGCAAAGCTTGTCTGGACCCATGAAGCAGGGCCTCTGTGATTAAATTATTATGCCAGGCTGGTGATGGGATGAACTGTTGCATCTTTCATTACATCTCCTTAGAAAAACAGTAACTTTCATCTCATTACAAATGGACACTAGACATACTACTAAAACTTTTGGCATAAAACTTACCATGGGATTTTTGAAAATAATTTTTATGGGATGATAAGTGGAGAATAAGCTGTGCTTAAAAAATGGACTGTCTTATCATAATGAGTGGAATATGGAGTGATTATTTTTGTGATTTCCAAATAAAAATTCAAATGGATAGGTTATTAATGGTGGATTTTTAAAAAGCACTCAACATTGGCCTAACTCTATTGTAATAGAAGACAATTGGAGTAGTGCTGCTGACTCCAATGGGAGTAAATTTAGGCTGCCACCCAGCACTTATGAAAATCACAATCTGCATTTTAATAATGATGCTGTAAAAAATGTAGGGGAGCATCAAAACGAGACAAATGTGGAAAATCATCTCTTCTTTTGTAAAATCAGCAACTGTATTCTTCTCACATGACTATTTATCCTTCTTAAATTAAAAACAGTCTTTAAAAATAATTCATTAATGTTTAATATCTGGTTATTACTTGTAATGTCAACACAGTTCATGCATATCAATGTAATTTATCTTACACCTTAGATGGTTCATTTAAATATTTTATTACAAAAGAAGCAGGAAAATTATTCATTGTGTAGAGCAAAAACAGAATCTCTGAGGCCCAACTATAATATAGCTCCTTATGCAAATCATCACAGTCTAATGAACAATGTTCAAATAGATTCCACAGGTCAGTTCACAGAAAGATGACTACACTGATCCATTATCCAGTATTTCCTTGGCAATTACCATACTCTAACTTGGTGGCAAAAATTATCTCAGACATCCCTTAATATTTTTTTTCTTTCTAGGGAATTTAGTGTCAAGTTCATCACCCCTTATTCAATTAGCTTCAAGGAATTACTAGGACTACTTGTGCAATACAGGTGTTTTGGCCTTTATTTATGGTGTAGAATAAAAATTAGGGTGACTGAAGTCCTCGGTTTAGTCAAAGAACAGTCTTAGCATGGACAGTGTCACTTCAAACTTCTGTATACTGTCTAATTTGACCCAAAGAAAACATCTGGCAATTCTCTGGATAGTCACTCACATTTTTGTCTCTGCTAAGATTGCCAACAAGGGTAACAACTGAACTAGAGGTTTGTATGATGTGAACTGAGAACACCTTCTCATGCCTGTTTTGAAGCCAGTTCTGAGAGTAGAATAAATACACTCAGAAATATGGATCCTGCTGACAAGTATTAGAAGAGATTACTTACAATTCTTCACTGTATGTTGTATTCCTTAGATATGCTGTAGAGCAATATTAACAGTAACAATTCAGAAAAATAAGTTTGGATAGAAAAACAAACCTCATGTAAATATGTATGACGTTTCTCCCTGCCTGTCAAATGTCGAGGAGTAATAATTTCAAATGTTGAAAGCCTAGATGTCTGATGAGAGGCTGCACCTAAAAATAAAATTTAAAATCTCTAAAGAAATAGAAAGTGTATATAATACACAAACTTTGCTCACAATGGTCACCATTGAAAATCAGTTTAATCAGGGGCAGCTAACTGCAGGAAGAGAAAGAATAGACTCATCATTAAGGCAGTTGAATGCCATAGTACAGTGTTTCTCAACCACAAAATGAAAAACATCCTGGTCGCCTGTGAAAATTTTCTTTACATGACTTGCCCAGCATAGCATAGGAATATAGCCAAGGCAGGAATAGAAACCAGTTTACTATGGCAGTGTTTCTCAACCTTTTTTTATAAAGTACCTCTTTTTAAAAAAAATTATAAGTACCCCCTTTAAAAAATATTAAATTAGAAGTACCCCTAGTACCTACAGTTTTCAGACACACACAATTTTTTTCTACCATTGCAACACAGTTGTTTAAACAACTTAATCATAGCCGGGCAGGTGATGAAATTTTTGGGTATAAAAAGTACAAAAATAATAAAGTGCTGTGAAGCTTACAACAAAAATTCAGTTTTCTCCAAATTTCAGTTGTGTCGAAGTAGCCCCCAGACTTCTCTCGAGTATCCCTCCAGTTTCACGAGGCATACCGGAGTGGTCGACAAAGGTTTCCCTTGTCGACTGCGCCGCATCTAGACTGCCGCGCTGTGCTGGATCAGCTGATCATCGGCACAGCGTGGCGGACATTTTTATTTTAATGAAGCGGGGATTATTTAAATCCCCACTTCTTTGACTATGCCGAATAAACTATTTTACATGGCTCCGTCGACGGAGCCATGTAGTCTAGATGTACCCTAATGGAAAAAAAGCAAAATAAGGCACAACTGGGAGAGGGGGAGGAGGTAAGATGTCAATTTAGACCACAATCTGGAAAACTTTGGGTATGATTTAATTGTATTATGTATGTAAGTTGCCTTGAATTTAAAGATATTATTCACATATGTAAAGCTAAGCACATAAGCAAATCTTTGCAGGATTTGGGATTTATCTATTTTCATAGAGAGTTAAACTTAAAATAGCCTCAGGCCATCCAGGGTATGTCTACACTGCCCGCTTATTTCAAAATAAGCTGTTCCAGAGAAATACTGAAAAATTGCTTATTTCTAAATAGCATGTCTACACTACAGGGAAGCCTCAAAATTAGTCCGAGGCAGGCTTCCCTAATGTGGACGTGCTACCTTGATTTAGAGCCCCAGGAGGCACTGGGGAGTAATTACTTTGAATAGCCCTGGGAAGGAGCTATTTCAAAATACAGCCGGTCCCCGAGTTACGAACGAGTTACGGACCAAACACTTGGCTGTAACTCGAAGTGTTTGTAACTTGGATCCCATAGAGTCACATGGCGACCGCGCCGTTCATAACTCGGGACCGCATTTACGACCGCTTTGGTCATAAGTGCAGATGGTCGTAAGTGTAGGTGGTCATAAGTTGGGGACCGGCTGTAGCAGCAGTGGAGTAGCCACACTTCTGCTATTCTGAAATAGCTATTTCGGAATAGGTGTTATTCCTCATAGAATGAGGCTTACAGAAGTTGGAATAAGCCGTTCATTATTTTGAATTTATTTTGAAATAATGGAATTGCTGTATGGACACTCGCACTGTTATTTCGGAATAATATCTGTTATTCTGAAATAATGCTGCTTTGTAGATGCAACCCCAAGAGCAAGAAGAATCATGGGAGAAGATAAGAGCTTTGCATGTGCACCCTTTTATTTTTTCAAACACTCATTAACTGCACACTTCAACATGCCACGTGCCCAGAAAAGTCTATATCATAATCTCTGTAATATAATAAATATGGGATGACAATTTTAGAAATAAAGCTGAAAAAAACTGTTATCTGAAGAAGTGAGTTGTGTCCACGAAAGCTCATGATACCATCTACATGTTTTGTTAGTCTTTAAGGTGCTACTAAACTATTTGATGTTTTTTAAGTTTTTCTTTTTACAGACTAACTTGGCTACTCCTCTGAAGTTTGTGTGTTATCTCAGTGTTTTTATTTTGGACTTAAATCAGTCCAAAATTATCTTTCTACCCAACTATCAAACCTACCTTCCCCTTGGTTCAACCCTACTTTCTGCAGGTTTCTCTTTCTGCACTGAATTAAACTTTAATTTCTTGTCTTTGTCTTCAAGGTCCCACATAACTCCTCTTTTCACTACTTTTATAATCTTGTTTCCTCACATTGTCTTTCACCTCTAATCCAGCAATGACTGCTTTCAGGTCCCATTTTGTTTGTTTGTTAGTCATCACTGCTCACTATTCCAACATACCTTCTGCATTATTTCAGAATTACTTCAGTGGGATAGCTATTAACCAGGAAGCTGGAGATAAAAAATCTGTTTAGATTCTGATCTCGGCAATACAGATTTACATTAACATAAACACCAGATTGAAATGGTGATCTTTACCCAAAGACCTTTCCTTCCTAGTTGTCCAACCACTTGAGTTTGGTTTTAACCTTGCTGAAGTCAACAGAAAGTCTCCAGTTGACTCTAGAGGGGCCAATGGAGAATAAATTATACATTAATTTTAACAAAGCAAACTGCCTTCCCCCAGTTGAACTGTGGTCTACATAATAAACCAAGAGAATTTCATCTCAAATATATGTCAAGATCACCCATGACAGAGAAAATTCCATGAAAGCAATCCAAAGAGACACCTAAATTTATAATGTTCTCTTCACAGAGGTGATGGAGGGTTCTCCAGCACAATTTCTGGAGAGGGTTTCTTCCCTACTAAATCCTCTAAGGCTTTTAAGAATGTAGTACAATATTACTAATGACTCTCCAATTAAAATAACATGGCTTCCTCAAACAAACATGTTTGGAGTTTGTAACACTGGGAGGATTTATTGTTTCAAGAGTTAGATTTTGTAATTTAATTTATAAAAATAGCCATCTAAAATATTAGTACTTAGCGCTTACTTGTTGCTTGTATGTTGCTTTTCATATTCAAAATATTGTTAAATATTAACTAAACTGCACAAGCCCCTTCTCCCTCATATGAGGTAGATAGGTATTTTATTCCTTTTAACAGATGAGAAAAATGAGGCACAGATGGCTCTTTCCAGAACCCACAAAGGACACTGAATCAGGGTATAGAGATCCAAATTAGTGCAGCAACAAAGCTAATTTTCTACATATTGAATAAAATCCTGCCTTCACTTAACCCATGAGCATTCCCATTGTCAATAAAAATTGAATTTTCTCTCAGTCTGTTTTATGTAAAAGTGTAGCATTGGAGTGGAAGCATATATCATTTATTGATCCAATTATCTCTATAATGCTACATGATCAGAGATATAGTACATCACCAAATTAATTTTTAAAACAATTTCTACTAATGTATACCTTGATACTAGAAGGGGAGTGAAAGTACACACAAATTAATGTAATTGAGTCACAAGTATACAGTTGTATAATTAATGTTCCATAAATTTTAAATGAAAATAAGAAAGTATAAAATGGGAAATCCAACAAAAATAAACAATTATTTTCAGGGAAATTCCCTCACATCACAGAAGACCTGAAATTTTTGATCTGTTGTTCAAGGGCTACAGTTATTCCAACTGTCACAACCAATACTTTGTACAGAGCATAGCATGATGGGGTATTGGCTTCTAAGCACTACCATAAAACAACTAAGTGAAATCAAGGAACATAAACCCATCTTCTTGGAATAACTGTGTATTATTAAACTTACTAATATCATTACACTCAGAATTCTAGTCAGTTCAGATGATAAAAACAAGCAAGACTGCTTGTTATACGTGCTGACCAAAGGCACAGAAAAAGAACATACCATACTGACATGTTACACATCCACACACACAAATACATACTACAAAGACTTCATCCTGCAGTCAATAGATTTTTCCGAGACTCGTATAAGAATCGTGCTTGAATAGAGTTCTGGATGATGACTTATGTGCACAAGCATAACTTGCAACAACTTTCTGACTAAAAAATAAAACTGAAGCTCACCTGCTGTATGAATTGGCTTTCCAATAAATATTAGCCCGAAACCAAACCAAAGTAAGTTGCATTTTAACATAGTTAAGTTTATCTGAGAAAACACTTCAACTACTAAGATGTTCAGAAACACGGTGTTACTGAGGATGGCGTTTTTACCAGCAGTTTCCCCTAAATGAAGGAACTAGAAAAACAAGAACCTTTTGTTGTCAAGGCAAACAATAAATAGCATTGAAAAAGTACTTCAGGTATGTCAGCAAACACTCCCAAAGAAGAGGGAAGTCAAATTTCTCACATTGCATTTGACAAAAACTGGTTGGACAACTTACAACAAACCAAGTATAACATGATTGTAAACGCTGATTGGAGAAGGCCAGCTGTGATCCCTTCGTAAGGATGACAAGACGAAACTGATTTATTCTAAAACACTTTGAGACCAAAGTCCAGAATTCAGAGACCAGCAACAATTTACTTTCAAACATTCACAGGAAAACAAAGCACCATATAGAGCTCATATGAACCACCTTAAAAAAAGCATCTTATAATAAGATTATAAGAATAATGCAGATTACTTGGGTTCAGTTTGTAATTGTCCTTTATTTTTTACTGTAAGATATTTATTTCAGAAAAATTTGAAAATATTGTACCTTTGAATATACAGGTATTACAAACATTAACCAGAAATGCAACAGAATGTAATTACAGTGATGCCATAGTTAACAATAAACCTTGGCATCATAAATCTTATTTTGAGTCAACCTTTAACGTTCCCAAAAGCAAAATTATCTTGATGACTTTTTATATGCCACATTTTAGTCCTAAGTAAAAAAAAGGTAGGGTTTTTTTTCAATTTAGATGAATTGTACACATTTTGGAATATTATGCAGCACAGTCTTCTTTCCTTTCTTTACTGAGATAAAGTGGCACTTTTGTTATGCAATTTTTCTAGGAATTCTGAAATTCATTTTTTCCATATACTGATAGAACACAGGCACATTCTCTAGATACTCATGTAAACAGGGACTTCATACAAACCAGGAAGACACCTATTGCATTTGTGATTTATGAATTTGTTCTTATTAGGGGTTTTAGAGATTTTTTTCTCTTTACAGATTTCTATGTTTCTTCAGCAGAAGCCTTTAGTGGCAGGGTATTTTAAGATCTCTTACAAGCTCCCACTTTTTGTGCTTGAAGTTCTAGAGCGGGGAACAGCCTTAACAGGCTGCTGCAGCTCTGTCCCTGCTGCTGGGCTAGATCGGGCTGCCATGGCATCAGCCCCGCTGCCTGGCCAGCATGCATGGACTGCCCCAACTCTAGCTGGGTTGCTGGGCTGCCCCCATCCTGCTACCACATTCCCACTACTGCCACCAGGCTGCTGAGGACCTAGCCCCACTACCACCAGCCTTGCCATGCATGGGGCTCTTAGCTGCAGGCCCTTCTTTCCTGGAGAGTCCCGGTTTAGGGAGATGAAACCTGTAGCTGCAAAGAGTTCTTTCAGAAATAGTTCATAGGTTATAAATCCAATGTCCATGTTCATGGTGAATCCAGGTTAGGACTGCAGATCTCAGTATTTAGGGCTTAAGCTTCAAGCAGATCTGAGATAAAAAGAATCTGGATCCCAGACATTCTTATACGGTTCCTGGTCTTCTCTGACAGCTCAGAGTTCTCAGGAAAACAATAGGCAATTATTGAGAATTTTAAATAGGCCTATTTCCTAAGTATCACCCCTAATTAGCTATGAGAATTAACATAAGGCATTTGCCAGTTTTCCACCATTTGCTGTACATTTCAAAAAAAAAGATGATGAATACAGAGATATTATTATGCTTACAGTTCACTTAAATGTTAATATTTCCTTTTGATCTCTGAACCAATAGCTGTAGGGACAGACAGGAACTATCTGTTTATATGGCTAACTGTTAACAATATATAAGTACATATATACAATTAGTATCACCTCAGTTCTCAAAGAATATATATTACACTTCAAAGTTCTAGCCTAATTACCATGGGATGGACCTAATTACCACTCACATACTTTTCTAATATGTCTCTACGGATTGACTCTGGGTCATTTAGCCTGCAGGATGCCTATCATTTGTATAAAATTCATTGCAATTATATAACAGCAGTAGCAACAATAATTTGCATTGTCAAATTAGATAATGACACAATCAGAGCCTCAGGGCATGTCTACACAGCAGAGCTACAGTTGAACTAAGCAACACAACTTCAGCTACGTCAATTGTGTAGCTAAAGTAGAAATAGCTTAATTCGGCTTTTGACGCTGTCTACACAGCAGGAAGTCAAAGGAAGAACACTCTTCCTTCGACTTCCTTTAGTCTTCATGAAATGAGGGTTACAGGAGTCAGAGTAAGAAGTCCTCCAGCTCAACATTATTTTAAAATAAAGTGTAGATGTGCTTGTAGCATAGACGTGTTCTTTGTTATTTCGGAATAAAGTCAGTTTTTCCAAAATAATGCTGCTGTGTAGACACCGCCTTAGAGAACAAAGATTTGATGCTAGGCTCCTGAAGTAGAAGGAGGTTTTAATACTGACTTCAGCTGAAGATAGAATAGTCCCTATATGAGAAAGGATCCTAAAGATAAAAAAAAATATATAAGAACATAGGAAAGGCCATGGTGGGTCAGACTAATGCTCCATATAACCCAGTATCCTCTCTTCCAACAGTGACCAATGCCAGATGCTTTGAATGGAAACAGCAGAAAAGGCAATTATTGAGCGATCCATCCTGCCAATGACTCCCAGGCTTAGGCCACTCAGAGCATAGAGCTGTGTCCCTGACCATCTTGGCTAATAACCACTATCCTCCGTGAACTTACCTAATTCTTTTTAATCTATTTATAAGTTTGGCAACTCACAGCATCCTATAGCACTGGATCCCAATGTTGACTGTGTTTTGTGTGAATTAGCACTTCCTTGTTTTAAACCTGCTGTCTCTTCATTTTACTAGGTGACCCCTGGTTCTTACATCTTCTATTAGCAACATCAAAATCTTCCCAAATGCAGTGCTTTTCACATCTTACTATTTATACTGAAGAATTAAACCCTTGTTTTTACAATCAAGATTTGATAATCTTCTTATACTTTTCTTTTTTTCCTTCACTCTCACACAAGAGTTCACTTGAGACACAATGAATTTTCAGTTAGGTGTAGGGTTGCCAGATGGTTGAAACAAAAATACCAAAACCCCCCCCAAAAAAGCCCGGAAAAATTTCTGTTGAAGGGGAATAAAAAGTGGCGGCATTTTGTGCCGGCAGCCTTGGGGAACCAGGTAAGCATGGGGGCTGGGGTCAGGGGGAGGGCGCTGAGTGTTTGTAGGGTTGCTAGGTGCCTGGCATTTTCGCCTCCTGGCCGGGGAAAAATTCAGAAAATACCGGACATTTTAGGTGTCTGGTATTCTCTGTATTTTTTTTACTGGACAGGAGCCGAAAATACTGGACTGTCTGGGTGAATACCAGACACCTGGCAACCCTAGTTAGGTGAAACAGATCATAATCAATCACTGTAAGTATCCATTGAAATAAATTGTTCAGTAACAAATTCTAAAATAAATGTGAAGACTGTCTACATGATGGAAGCCAGCCAGCCAGCAACTCTTTCTTTAGCAGAAAAGGTGTAATGCATTATGTATTTAAACTCTGATGCTGCTCCAAAGTTAAATCAACTGCATAATTCCCTTCAACTTCAGCAGTGCAGGATGAAGCCCATAGCTTTTTGGTATTTTTACTTATCTACCTCACATGGATGTTATGAGGAAGTAGCCACTAATTTTTCTAAGGGAAAAGAGAGCACCTCATTCCTTTTGTCTGATTTTTATAAAAGCCCATTAGTTTGCTCTTGTTGACCTCACACACTCTAACAGCAGCCTAACCAATCTGTCACAGAGATAACCGTAAGCACAGATGTCTCATACTCATTTATCTACATGTAGTCTGACTTTTCAGGATGATTCATGTGCCCTCGGCTCTCCCACCATAGCATGTTACCAACAGGGCCCATGCAATCCAGCCACCAGTGGTGAAACAACAGAGAACCAGGGGAAAAAGTGCACAAAACTGGGTAAAGTCAAATGTCTATCTCGCTTAGTATCATGTCTTCTGATAGTGATCAAAGCCAGGTGCTTCAATGGGAATGAATAGAACAGGTAATCAAAGATGATCTATCCCAGGGGTGGGCAATAATTTTTGGGCGGGGGAGGGGGGAGCACTTCAAAATTTTTTGAAGTGGTCTCGGGCCCCCCTGGAAGGGACAGAGCCTTGGATGGAAGGGGCAGAGCATTTAAATAGCAGGAGTTAAAAGGGCTTGCGCCTCCCTGGCATCACGGTAGACAGAGACGTGAGAGCCCTTTCTTCTATTTAAAGAGCTTGTGCCTTCCCTGGGGTTGTTGCCTGACAGCCACCGGGAAAACACAAGTCCTTTAAATAGAAGCAGTTGAAAGGACTCACACATCCCTGACTCCCAGGCAATGGGCTAGCATTGGGCCAGAGCTGCGAGCCCTTTCAATTGCTTCTATTTAAAGGTCTTGCGCCTGCTGGGTAGCTACCAGGCAACGTAGCCACCCAGGAGGTGCGAGCCTTTTAAATAGAAACAGTTAAAAGGGATCCAAGCTCGGGCACTGCTAGCGCGTTGCCTGGGAGCCATGAGGAAGGCACGAGTCCTTGAAATAGAAGCAGTTAAAAGGGCTTACGCGTGGCTCCCAGGGAACATGCTAGCAGCAGGGCAGGAGCTGTGAATCGTTTTAACTGCTTCTATTTAAAGAGCTTGGGCTAGCCCTCTAAATAGAAAGTTGAAAGGGCTCACAGCTGCAGAGCTTTTTGCCTGGGAACTGGAACCACACAAGCCCTTTAAATAGAAGCAGTTGAAAGGGCTCGTGCAGGACCGGGAACAGCTGCACGGGCTGGATCAAAGCCCTAGGCAGGCTGGATCTGGCTGGCTGAGTAGCTTTTGCCCCGATCTATCCCATCACCTATTTCGAGCTTCTGGCAGAGGCTAGGACAGGACAGGGCTGGACAAGATGTAGCCTGGGGGCCAGATCTAGCCCACCTAACACTTCGATCTGGTCAGCGTACTGCATCTGGCTGTTTTCTACTTATATCCTGCTGCCTATGCCACTGAATTTCCAGGGGGTGGCACAGGCAGCAAAATCCTATTTAAATGGCTCACTGTAAATGGTTTACAGTCATGGCGCTATCCCGGCAGAGGTCAGAGCTGCAAACTCTTTAAATAGCCGCAGCAACCCAGATGTCTGCCAAGCAATTTGGTAGTGGCATGGGCTGGAAGCCCTTTGCTGTGTTTTTAATTAAAAGCCTGCAGCCCCAGGCAAGGAGGCTAGTCCCTATCACATAAAAAGTCACGTTGGGCCTGCAGCTCAGCAGGCTGGGGTGGAAGTTTCCATCCTTGAAGTACATAGCCTGGGACCCTGTAAGCGCAAACAGCAGCTGGCCCTCATCATCTTTAACCCATGCCTTGAGCTGGGAAACTACTAAGTGGTAAACAAGTTTGACCTGGGGCTCAGCTCATGAGAATGTTAAGAGTGGCACTGAGCCAGTACGTGCACACCCAGTAAACAACTGGTAGTATAACTAGTGTAGGGAGTCCTGTGCCCAGTGAGTCTCACCAGGGACCTAGACCTTGGAGGGTCCCTGGATTGCCCCAGCTGGAGCCATGTCCACTGCGAGGTGACAGGAACGGGACTTCACGCAGACTGAAGGGGAGTAAGCATTTCTAAGTGCCTGTTGCTCGCTTATGCATTGCTCTGCCTGTGCTTATTGATGTGTCACTTTGTAGTAGCTGTGTAACCATAGGGCAGCATTAACCCTGTTATAGTAGTGACGTAGTGAGATTAATAAAAGCAACTATCCCTAATCGACTCTGTGTGAAGCGAATCCATATTCCTCTTTAGCCATGCCCCTGCGAGTTGACAGTCCCCAGCCCTGCCCCTTCTGTCCCAGGCCCAACCCCTTCCAGGGGTGGAGCTGGCTCATGATCACATACCAAAATTCATTGTGTCCCCCCTCATGAAAATTATTGCCCACCTCTGGGCTAGGGACACCATCCCCGACCGTCCCAGTAGTCACTGATAAGCCTATTCTCCATGAATTTATCTAATTCTTTTTTGAACCCTGTTACAGGTTTAGCTTTCACATGCTGCTGCAAAGAGTTCCACAGGTTGACGGTTCTTTGTGTGAAATACTGCCTTCTGTTTTTTGAAAACTGTTGCCTATTAATTTTATTGGATGACCTCTAGTTCTTGTGTTATATAAAAAGATAAATAATGCTTCCTTATTTACTTTTTCCATACCAGGTATGATTTATGGACCTCTGCATATCCTCTCCCCCCCTTTTAATATCTTTTCCAAAACGAATAATCCCAATCTTTTTAATCTTTCCACCTATGTAAACTTAATTACTTTTGTGGCCCTTCTCTGTACCTTTTCTAATGCTAATATAGCTTTTTTGAGCGAAGGCAAACAGAATTGCAGAGATATGCAAGGTATATACAGGAATCTTTCAAGGTGCAAGGCTTAAGCATCACAATCATTATGTCCTCCCTCACCCCATGGTCTGTGCCTATGCCCAGTGAGGGAGCATACAGCCTCCCCCGCTCCCCTCCGAAAGAGAAGCTGGGCTGAGGCCACCTTGTTAGTACTATGGGGACTTTCACAGAATGGAGCTCAGGGTTGAACGGTTTCCACCCAAGAGCTCTTCTGACCTAGTAATCCCAAACCCTGTATTTAAAGTCCTTCTAAACTGCGTGGCCATGAAAACACTCAGCACCAATCTATTCCAGTCAGGGAGAGATAGGTACTCCTCTGTCAGCCCCAGCCCTGCTGAGGCTGAGACCCTGGGAGAGACAATTCTCCCACCCCAGTCCAGGTGTTACTCCAGGGACAGAAAGCAGAGTCCTCCCTTTCCATTGCATCCCCGAGACAGCCTGCACCCCAACCCCTTCATCCCCAGCATCACCCCAAAGCCAACAACCTCTTCCAGCTGGAGTCACCCCCCACCCTTTGCCCCAGACCTGAGCTCCTCATCCCCTAACCATCTACTAGCCCACACCCCCCAACTGAAACCCTCTCGCGGCGCCCCCCCAAACCCTCCGCCCCAGTTGAGCCCCTTCCTCCAATCCAATCCCTGAGCTCCGCCCCAGCCACATGACTTGTTACGTGCACCAATAGGGAAGGGAGGAACCACGCACCGTCTCCCTATTGGTGCACATGACAGAATTCCTTTCCCCACAGGGACGGCGGGGGGGGGGGAGGGAATTAGAGGATACTCTGCCCAGGAGAGGATGCAGCACTGCAGCTGCAAGCCACGCGCTACCCGCAGCTACTGCCCCCAGGACGCTTCACACCCAACCGCCACTCGCGCGCATGCGCGCGAGCTCACCAGCCAGACGCGGCAGCGAGCTCTACGGCCACTCTGAGCACGCGCCGCTCTATTTCTACCAGCCAATGGGGAGCAGGGGGAAAGTGCGCCTGCGCCCCTGGGCTGGACGCCTTAGATGGGGAAGAACTGGAGGGTTCTGAGCCAATCAACGGCCGGGCGCGCACGCCTCATGACCGTTGAAAGGCGGGCGTTCCGGCCGGAACGGTGCCCGGCCGGGAGCATGTTCTCTGTGGAAAGCCGTTCTGCCCGGCGGCCCGCAGGGGACGGTTGGCAGCCAGCGGGGCGGTTGCGATGGCGAGCGGAAGCCTGGCGGGCGCTGTGGCAGCTGACGATGGTCTCCACGCCGCCAATGGCCCCGTCCGCCGCTCCCGCGTGGCGGCCGGCTGCTCCTGGGAGTGCGCGTCCGCCTCGTCTCCCGAGGCCCTGGAGGACATCCTCTGCCTCCTTCCCGAGGGAGCCAGCGGCGGTGAGGCGCTGTTGCCGCCCGAAAGCGGGTAAGAGGCGCCCGGAAACGTCTGCGGGACGCTCGAGCCTGTGAGGAAAGGAGGCTTGATCCCGGGCGAGGGCGTGAGTCTGAACCCCTCCGCCCCGTGGAGTCCCCAGTAGCCTTGTCTTGGGTGCGGTGGGCCCCGGCTGGGCGCTGGATCGGTTTCTGATGCCTGCCCCCTGGCTGCGGGGCTCTGCTGAGGCGGGCAGGCAGACATCTGTGCGCGCAGTGAGGGGTCGCTGTGTCCGCGCAGGTGTGGTTTGGCCCCTCGCGGGGGCTGCAGCCCTTCCCTCAGAGCAAGAGGCAAATGCGTCTGCTGCCGTTTGAGTGAGCTGTCTCCTTTAATGGAAAGAGACATAACGAGACCGGATTACGTGGTAATCAGAGCATGTCCTGTGTGAACTGGAGCATCGGGGCACTGAGGAGTGTATTTCAAGGTCGGGCTCTCCCTGTGTATAACTAAATATATTGCTAGCACACGTGTTCTTCCCCCCCCCCCTCCCCCGACATTGACAACAATATTAAGTGAGCAAAACTTTCTTTAGCTGTGGCACAGCATTTGATTTTTTCATTGCAAACTAGGTCCACGGCAAGTTTGAAGTTTGTGAAATGTGCAATATAAACATAACACATAGCGT
This sequence comes from Pelochelys cantorii, assembly GCA_032595735.1. Taxonomy (NCBI): domain Eukaryota; kingdom Metazoa; phylum Chordata; order Testudines; family Trionychidae; genus Pelochelys; species Pelochelys cantorii. The sequence continues at coordinate 53,980,477 of CM064333.1, read as the reverse complement.
CTGTATGTGTTGCGTGTTCTTCATCAAGGATACGGCTTTGAAAGTAAAGTGGTAAATACTGCAGTTACAAAGATATAGATTAGGTAACAGCTTTCTTAAACACTGAGACACTTTACATCAGGGGCAGGGAACCTCGGGCCTGGGCTGGATGTGGCCCCTGACTTGACTGGATCTGGCCCCTAAGACAGACACTCTAGCCTTCTCCATTCCCTCCCTACCCCTCCTCCCCCCACACCGCCAGCAAGGTGTTGGCACACACATCTACTAGGCTAGGCCCCATAGGCTCTGGTGTGCAGGGGAATCTGGGGAGTGTCTTTCTCCTCTGTCAGGCCACATCAGGGAGGATTTGGTTTGGTTTTTTAATTATTATTTTTCTGTGGGTCAGCAAGAAGAGTTCTAAGTTTAAAAACAAACAAGAGTGTTAGCTGGAAAGCCCAGGTTAAATAGAATGTAATTAAGTTACTTAAACATCATTTCTTCTATTTCTAGTGAGAACTCTGTGGTTTTGGAGAGACCTTTAAATGATGAAACTGAAACTCCCTGCTTACTGTATCTGCAGTGTGATCCTCATGGATCGGAGGAAATAGTCTATGTTGGAATTTTAAGTGAGGCAAGAAACATGGAAGTATATGTAGGAGAAGAGTATTGTGGAACTGGTAGGGGACAGAATGTCTGCACCATTCAGAATGAGAGGTAAGGGTCTTCATTTTGCTTTATTAAAATCATTTGAAAAGGAAACTATCTGGTTGGAGTGGGGGCTAGTGATGAGTTATATTGCTTTTAGACTTGATTTAAATGTAGTCTCGATATCTTAAAGACCAAAACCTATTATCTGTTGGGTATTCGTCTCAGTTGAGGTTTTTAGTGGTCAGATATCCACATCACAAAAACTACCAGCACAGTTTGTGCTGCCTTGACAATCTCAGAGTCCAAGGATTGAGTGGACATAGAAACTGCACTTCTCACTCTTCAGGTGAGCCCTGCCTGTCATTGTTGAGTCATGTTATGATTAAGGCTGTCAGCTACTGTTTTCAGTGAGCTAAATTATTTAACTCAGCAGTAATCTCTAAAAACCATCTAGAAACACCGTTTTAAAGTTCTCTTGTATATGACTGCAAAGAGAGGAATGAAAACAAATGTCAGTATTCTTATTACATAATCTACAATAATTTGCTGATGGAGTTTGGGGGGGAAAAAATAAAAGGGGGTAAACTTTGATTGCAGTACACAAATATTTGTCCAGCTATGTTTTTGCTAACTTAAGAACCAGCCAGCCAGTTAAGCCAAAACTAGAAGAAAATCCTATTGGTACCATGCGTGAAAAACAGGAAAAATGTGTACTTGTGTGTATGTATATCCTATGATTAAATCTGAACTGAATTTCAGTGTTAAAACCCAACATATTCCACTGAAAGCTGATGCATTCAACTCCTCCCTCCCCCATTATCAGAGCGTAATAGCTATTATTTTTGTGTTCCTGTAGATAGCGTTTACCATAGACTTCACAGCTCATTTATTTTATTTTTCTAACAGAAATAAGATTACTTTATACAAAAAATATCTTAAATTGGAGTACTCCACCACTTCTTGCAGAATTAAGGTAGGAAATTCCACAAAATTGTTTTAAATTGACCCATGGGTTATTTTGCATTACTATCTAAAAGTCAGAAGATGATAGCTAAGTTTATGCCAACCTGAGATGTGGTGTGAATATTCTCTTTAAAAAGTAGGAGGATTTTGAACCAAGGTTCTCTTGTCTTAAAATGTTGTCAAAGTTTGTGCGAGAGGGAGGGAAAATGCTCTAAATCACTTTTAAATTTAGAGGTATTCTAGATGTTTAACAACTTGTGCACAATGAGTATTTTAGGTGTTGATGCTACAAACATGCACATTTGTAACTCTACATATGTGAGTAGTCTCATTGTAATCGTTTGGACTACCCATGTGCATAAAGCTTAAGCATGTGCTTAGTGTTGGCAGGATAAGAGCCTGACCTGGGTTCAGTCTTTCAATATGAATATTATTCAGAATAATTTCAGTATGAAGCCTACTAAGCGGGTCTGTTTTAATTTCCAAACTAGTATTTTGTTCTAAAATCTTATTTTTCTTTGCTTTGCAATAGCTGGTTTCGATTGGTGAAAGACAAAGGGTACTCCTAACTAAGATTGTAGTACAAGTAAAATCAGTTTCTGCAAAATCTGCCTCAGATCTTCCTTCATTAGGATCAAGTGTTGATCTAGATAGAGTTCAAACTATGGTGGAATCCATGGGGTCAAAGTTATCTCCAGGTGCCCAGCAACTCATGAATATGGTTCGACTTCAGCAGAAGGCAAGTTATTATATTTTTATGTACTTCCTTTTTATAAATGTAACAATCTAAAACTTTGTGTTCTGTATCAGTGTTACCCATATATTCCAAACTCATTTGAACAAAAAGACCTTCCCACACTTCTTAATATTTCAAACCTCATTCAGTCATCACCACTGTGATAAGCTTAGGAATGTAGATGAGCATTTCATTGTGCTCTGAAGGGCTGTGTCTAAACTACATCCCTTTTCCAGGGGGACAGGATCTTTCCAAAAGGTTTTATTTTGGATCGATCCTTATCTAAATGGCTGTTTTTTCTTTCAAAAAGCCCTGTTTCGGACAAAAACGCAGCTGCCGTTATGCAAATGAAGTGCAGGAAATTTAAATCCTGGCGTCATTTGCAATTTTGATGTGTCTAATTTACATCCCTTTTTCAAGAAAAGGGATGTAGTTTAGACACAGCCAAGGTGACTAAAGCCAACCTGACCAACATGGGAACAAATGAATTTCAGAGTTGAAGCCTTCCTCCCTCCCTGCCCCCCTGCCCAAAAAACCCCAACACTATGCCATGAGACCCTTCTTCATTTAAACCAGGGGGTTAGATTGAAATCTGCAGCTACAGGCAGTTGCTATAATACAACAATTTAAAAAGGTATGATCTGCCCACTTCAGGTTAATCAATGCAGATCACTGAGTATGAGGAGTAATGTATTTCCTGTGGGAAATAGTGTTTAATATCTATGCAGGCACATTCTCTGCCAACTGAAATATCAGTGACTTTTAAGGATCAGCCACCTGTAGAGGCATTCCAGGTTGAAACTAACCAAATGTGGATAACTCACATCTGCACCCCTAAAGAAAAAGGTTACAATTCTTGCTTAAATCAAATAAAAAGTGATCTTGGCGCTTGAGATGGCAGACTACTATTATAAAGATAATAGTTTAGGGTATTGTTTGTGACAACTGAGTTGTCACTACTTTGTATTGAGAATTGTGGTGTGTGTGTGTGTGTGTGTGTGTGTGTGGTGGGTTTTTTCTTTGCTTTTAAAAATAACCTTGCAATAAAACTTGTTCCCTATGGATAGCATAATTACTGGATTTAGCCACCAGTCCTGCAAATTATATGTACAGACCCCCGCACCTACTCACATGGAGTATCTTTTAGTATTGGAGCCCTAATTTAGTCAATTCCTGCTGCAAGTTGTCTAAAAAAATTTCTGGCTACTTCAACTCTTCATGTTGCAAATATGAATCACTTTCACATGGCTTCTTTACTGGGAAAGTTTCTCTGTTTTCTACAGACTATCAATACATAACTTTTTTCATTGTGATAAAGCTTTTATATCAGATTCATTCTGAGCAAGCTTTATATTGGTGAGAGTGGAATTGAATGCTATAGTTATCTTAGAATGCTTGTGCACTGGGGGGTAAGAGGCATGTTTATTACTATTGTAGATTTATTGAAAAAATTCAATATGTACTTTTTCTTATTTCTATTAGAACAGTTTTCCTCTTGGAGATAAACTTCAGTGTATCTTTGGGAAAAAGGAATCTATCTTTGGAAACAATCCTACGATAGATGGATTCCACAATGAATCCAATGTACCCTTTCCTCCTAAAAGTTCTCTGTCAACTGAAACAGTTCGTGAAGATTTAAAAACACATACTGATATGAACCCCCGGATACCTGATACAGAGAATATTCTTGATCTTGAAAGATTTAAAACTATGCAACAAAGCACTCCTCTTCCTGGAAATGATTATAAAGCTATGGTGTCATCGTTAATACAAGAGCAAGCAAGTGGAAATCCAAATATGTGCAGTTCTGGACTGCTGCTTCCCTTTCTTCAAAACTTATCTGGTCAAGTAAACCATCTTCAGGTAGATGATGGGAATAAGCATTTTGAGAAGAGTACAATAACTAAAGAATGTCTTCCTCAAACTGTTGGGTAAGTTGGGCTTCAAACACTTACCTGACTTCTCCCAGCCTGTGGAAAATGCCTGTTTGTAATAGTTAAATAAAATTTTTCCTGCCTTGACAACGCTCCATAGCCATCCACCATAAAACCCTATCATTGCAATTTAAAGGAATAAAACTGTTAATTTCAAAATGCTGTTAAATAGATTAAATAGGCATCTTTTATTAGTACCTTCATAGTATTCCTGGCTTCTTTACAATGGCAGATCATGATATACCTTTTTCTGCAGTACTGTAAGTGCCCTTTTTTTTTCCTTCCCCTTTATCATATTCTTGCTTTTCCTGCATTATGTACTCATCTCCTCTCCTATATTTTTCTCTTCCACTTCTATTGCCAAAGTCTCTAGTATATTTACCCATCAATCTCTGCTACCCTTTTCTCTCCCATATTACAAGGTTCATCAGTCCAAAGATAAGGACTATGGTAAAACTTGCAGGAATATGTGGTTTTTTGTTTTTTGGTTTTTTTTGTTTGTTTTTTTTTTGCTGTCTTAACCTCCCTGCTGTCTTCCATAATTTGGAATCTCCTAGTGAAAAGCTCCAAGGCTACTATCTTTTTCCAGTTATCAGCAGACCAAAGATAATTTTCTTGACCCTGCTGTCCATTGTGGTGTTAGCAGCAATGACAATGGCAGTACTCTAGCTTTACCTCTGTTGCAGCTTGATAGAAACATGACCTTGCATTGGTTTCATGTGGGAAGTGAGTTAGCTTTTTTGGGGTTTTTTTTTTTCTTTCCAATTTCCTGGTTTGGGCATGGTGAATATCATGGAAACTTTTGAAATATTTAAAAGGGGGTGGGAGAAATGTAGCTCTTGCATTTCAATATGTAGAAAAGCAGGTTTAAAAAAAACAAAACCCTGACTGGCAGAACAAGTTGAAACTTGTAATTGGCGATGCTTCTGTAACTTTGCAAAAAAAAAAAAAAATTGGCTTCCACTTGCAAAAATTTTTTCACTAAGTACTCACATTGTACTTCCCATAAATACTATAACTTAAACATAATATGGATATGTCTGGGGTTTGTGCTGTTCTTCTGAGAATTCCCTAGTTTTGTTTGTTATGCAGATATGGAAGCAAAAGTGAAATTTAGTAGAGTAGGGATGTTAAAATGTAGTTAAATATTCTTGTAACTATTGAAATTTTCAGTGTTACACGCAGGGGATATCAGAGGCAGCGGGGAGGGGAGGAGTGGGAATGCAGGCGAAGCTGTTGCGCACAGTGAGCCAACTCCTTGAGCATATCGGCTCCTGCCTCCTTCCCCTCCCCCACTGCTACCTCTGATACGGAAGAAGCAGCCTGTGGTGGGTGTGGGAGGGAAGATACGTGTAACTGTGCAGGTTAACTAATGAGCCCAGGCTCACTGGTTAACTGTGTACACAGTTAATTTTCACATTCCTCGTACAGAGTAGTGTGCTAATCTCTTGTTAAATAACTACCATTTTAAATATTGGATTAAGATTACATTAAGCACAAATTTGCAAAGAGAAGTAAAAATTAGTACCCTTATCTGTTGCACTTCTTATATATAAAGATAAATGGACACACTAACATACAATAGGGCAAATCTCGCTATTAGGTGAAATACAACTGACTAATATTTGTTGCATGGTGCATGTTTGGTCAAAATTAGACCTGTGTAGTGAGGGTGAAGATATTGGATTTTTTTATAATGCATACTCAATAGAGGTACAATTTTGACATTAGAATTTAAATCTATTTCAGAACTCTAATGCCCTTATTTGAGGCTCTGGGATCTTTATCGCAGTTAGCCAACATGATCACTGAAATGATATAAAAATAAGTGACTATATTTACATTTCTTGCAGAATGGAACAGCAGCCTATTTGCTCTTACTTGGAAAAGATCCTATCCAAAAATATGGAACTGATGGAGAAGAAGCTAATGGACTATATTGATCTAAGTATGCAAAAACTTCAGGAACATATAGATACTAAAGTTGTTATGTTAATGGACATGGTTCAAAACTCCAAATTGAACAAAATATCCCAAGAACACTATCCTTATGGAGAAGGACTTTCAAATGGTGAGAGATAGACAATATTTGAAAGAAACAGAGCCCCAGTCTAAATAGTTTCTGGGGCAAGTATTTATTTTGATGTCTTTCCAAAGCTTAATATTTATGAAAATGATTCTAAAAAAACCCAGTTTGCATTTGTTACTATATTTCTGTCCAGTATTGTACTAATATTTAATTTACTATAAAACATCTTCAGAAATGTTAATATTTTTCACAATAAAAAATTCTTTTATATTCTTTTGGCTTATTTAATATTTCCAAAACAGCCCCCTGGGACTACATTTTTGCCAACCTCTCTGAGCTATGAAATAAGTACTCTGAGTGAACTGTAGGTTTTCTATTTATATTAAATAACTTAATTGAGACAAAACAATCTTCTATGAGTGGGCTAACAATAGAGCAGAATTCTGCTCTGTCTTGTTTAGTTCTTTGATAAAAGGCTCCTTTCTCTTTTTTAATTTCCAAGATACCAGTTGAAAATTATCTTCTGCATCTGAAGCATTTCACAGGAACTGAATTGACTTATCAATAAGCTAAATCATAAGCCTTCTCTAGAAATATTTCAAAACAAGCGTGCAACTGCTGCTCTGGATGTAGTCAGTACATCAGCTTACCGTAGCAGCAGAAACTGCCCTAAAGTGGCAAGTAAGAGGCTCCCCTTTACATAGAGAGGTTCATGCAACAGGATCTGCATTATGGCAACCCTGAGCTAGAGGAAAAGACCTTACAGTATTGGTTACTCTAGGATCAGGGGTGTAGAAAGGTGACTTAAAGTCCTCTTCCTCTGTCGGCTGCTTTGGCTATGCCTCCAAATGTTCTACAACCATCTAGTTTCACAGATAAAGAAAATACCTTTCCTTTGAGAAAAAGATTATCCTCTTTCACTGAAAGAGGGTAGTCTGCTTTCTTAATTATAAAATAGAATACTAGAGCCTCTAGCTGGCTCTATTTTAGAAGGCTAGAGAGTAATTTTTTTTCTAACCTGTAAATCTACATTCCTATCCATCAGCATATCATAACTGATGTCTAAATAGCTTGTTTTAATTTTACGCCATTCTGTATCTAAGACATTGGAATCAAAATGTACAAATTCTAAAACACTAAAAACATTCTAGTCATTACTCACATGAACTTGTACACAAATACTCCCATTGACTGTGCTGTAGCCACTTTCCTGCATTCTCTGCCTGCTTGGCCACCTATGTGAAGAAAGGCACAATGCAAAGCTTATGTGGTTTAAGATCATCAGATCTGCCCCTAGGAGTGGAATAAAGGGAGACACAAATTCCAGAGTTTGAGGTTGCTTCACACAGTAGACCCTGGCAACAGCCCCCTTGTTGCTTATATCAGGGGAAACACCAGCTCAAGCATGTCAGGCTATTGCAGGCCTATAATATCACAAGGGTAGAGAAGGCCTTAGAGGTAGGGGGCAGGAGTTGGCGGGAGGCATGGGGGATTCAGGGCAGACAGTTGGATGGAGGGGCTCAAGGTAAGGGGCTGGCAGGTCTGGGGGATCACCGGGGCTGCGTATGGTGATAAGGATGGTGCTGCATCAGCCACCCCTCAGCTTCTTGTGGGGCTGGGACTGTGGTACTTGGCCTCAGCTGCTGGTTCCTTGGGGTGAGGATGGCTATATGGTTCAGCCCCTGGCATTGTTCCTTAGGGTGGGGGACTGGACTCTGCAGCTCAACATCCGCCCTGGTGGTGCCCCTCAGAAGGGGGGAGGAGGGCTGGGGGCTATGCTTGCTGGCCCTGGCCTCCAGCTTGTCTGGGGGATTGTGGGGGTCCACGGCCTGGCCCTGGCCTGCAGCTTCTCATGAGAGGTGGGGCGGAAGACTCCTTTACCTGCCCCCAGTCTGCAATGCAGGGTGACCCCTCCCCCACAAAGTCTGGTGCTGTGGCCAAGGATGGGAGCACTTAACTAGATCGGTGGCTGGCAACATGGAGAGCCCTGACCCCAGCTGGCCACACTCTTCCTGGTGTGGCCATTCCCCTGTGGTCACTCTGCAGTATAGCTGTCCCACGTGCTTGCTGTCTCTCATCACTCTATGGTATATCTGTTCCTCCTATCAGCCCCTTTCTGTGTTATAGAAAACAATCCCATTCCAGGCATATCCCATTTTCCTGGCACAATCAAACCCTGACCTTGTTTTATGTTATAAGAGGACGATGTATACTAAATTTGGTAGTCCTAGCTCTTACCATTTAGGAGGCGTTCTTGAACAGATTCACAGACAGACACACAAACTGTCTATATAAGAATACAGTATACAAAATATTAATCCCACTGCATTTGACTTTCCATATTAATTTAGTTCAAGAAGAAAACATGAAGCTCCTAATCTCTTAAATTAGAGGCAGTCTGACCTATGTTCTCCATAAAATGATATGCCATATAACATGTCTATGTTAAAGCTATTTTAATGTGTTCCCCTCCATAGGTTTTGCACATCATAATGCACTTATTCTATCTTCAGTAAGAGTAAATATATATGTTTCAATTCTTATTTTTGCAAGTACAAAATTCAAGACAAAAAATTGTTGGAAAAAGCCACTTTATTGCATCCTATCCTATTGCACATCAAGCTATTAATCTGAATGTGAGCTAATTTTCATATGTTAAACATGGTTTACTTATTTACTAAACATAATCTATTAAGATTGAAATCACATACAGAGTTGTGAATACCATTCTCATGTCAGAGAAAATCTCAGGTAACTAATTTGATTAACTGGAATACAGTTACATTAGAAATTTGACCAGTAAGAGGCTCTCCACAGTACACTTATGCAAATTTGTGCACATCATTTTAATTTTAGCCAGTCCCCCTTCGTATAACCATTTTACTGTTTAAGCAACTCTGCAATTGGCTTTGTGCAAAATATTTCTCCTTTATAGTCAGGCTTTTTTTGCATGAGACACTGTCTTTCCAAAGAAGACAGTTCTATATGCTTAGCTTCAAAATCACCTCCATGCTACTGAATGGGAAACTATAAATACTTAATTCTAACATCATGAAAGTTACTAGGGCAGAAAAAAGATAAACCAGTTGGTTATAATATTTGATAGGATAACGAGTCTTGTGGATAAGGGAGAAGCGGTGGATGTGGTATACCTAGACTTTAGTAAGGCGTTTGATACGGTCTTGCATGATATTCTTATCAATAAACTAGGCAAATACAACTTAGATGGGGCTACTATAAGGTGGGTGCATAACTGGCTGGATAACCGTACTCAAAGAGTAGTTATTAATGGTTCACAATCCTGCTGGAAAGGTATAACAAGTGGGGTTCCACAGGGGTCTGTTTTGGGACCGGCTCTCTTCAATATCTTCATCAACGATTTAGATATTGGCATAGAAAGTACGCTTATTAAGTTTGCAGACGATACCAAGCTGGGAGGGGTTGCGACTAATCTGGAGGGTAGGGTCATAATTCAAAATGATCTGGACAAATTGGAGAAATGGTCTGAGGTAAACAGGATGAAGTTTAATAAAGACAAATGCAAAGTGCTCCACTTAAGAAGGAACAATCAGTTTCACACATACAGAATGGGAAGCGACTGTCTAGGAAGGAGTACGGCAGAAAGGGATCTAGGGGTTATAGTGGACCACAAGCTGAATATGAGTCAGCAGTGTGATGCTGTTGCAAAAAAAGCAAACATGATTCTGGGATGCATTAACAGGTGTGTTGTGAGCAAGACACGAGAAGTCATTCTTCCGCTCTACTCTGTGCTAGTTAGGCCTCAGTTGGAGTATTGTGTCCAGGTCTGGGCACCGCATTTCAAGAAGGATGTGGAGAAATTGGAGAGGGTCCGGAGAAGAGCAACAAGAATGATTAAAGGTCTAGAGAACATGACCTATGAAGGAAGGCTGAAAGAATTGGGTTTGTTTAGTTTAGAAAAGAGAAGATTGAGGGGGGACATGATAGCAGTTTTCAGGTATCTAAAAGGGTGTCATAAGGAGGAGGGAGAAAACTTGTTCATCTTGGCCTCTAAGGATAGAACAAGAAGCAGTGGGCTTAAACTGCAACAAGGGAGATTTAGGTTGGGCATTAGGAAAAAGTTCCTAACTGTCAGGGTAGTCAAACACTGGAATAAATTGCCCAGGGAGGTTGTGGAATCCCCATCTGTGGAGATATTTAAGAGTAGGTTAGATAAATGTCTATCAGGGATGGTCTAGACAGTATTTGGTCCTGCCATGAGAGCAGGGGACTGGACTCGATGACCTCTCGGGTCCCTTCCAGTCCTACTATTCTATGATAATGGAGAGAATTTACATTTACAAATAGCTGAATTTCTACTCAGCAGCAACAAATGAAACTGAAAATCAATCATCTAGTTCACCTATATTGTTATAACAAAGATTATTGAAGAGAAGTATAGGCTTTTATTTGTCTGGGAACTAAATGCAATAGATTTGGAATTAGGGAATGGTAAAGACTGATGAAGGATATATTCATATGTATGCCGTCACTAAGTAAGTACTCTGTTCATTAGGAGTTTGCTACACTTGTAAAAATGCTACTAGTGCTCCTCAGCAGGAAAGCATGCAATTAACCAATCCTTTTGATGTTAAAAATAATTGAAGTAACATCATGTTAAACTGACAATATGCCCATCTGAGTTACTGGGATTCTTTTAATTGAGCTTAATTGACCCAACGATTGTCACATTTTCCTCGTCAGAACTTGTCTCTCTCTTGCTCCTAGTTACACAGCCTTGGTAGCATCGGGAAGAATAATCATTCACCTTGCACACCACCATTTTGCACTGGAGGTACACTGTAGAGGATCCGTTAAAAAATTGAAAGGCTTTAAATTGGAACTGAACAGTTTTTTTGTTTGATGAATAGTATTTACTGTAGGTATTGTCCCTTACACATCTGTGAAAAAGGAAAAAAAAACATAAAATTAGACTGTTCTCACACAGTAACAAAATATAGATACTGTATTATGCAGGTGACTTTCCACTGCATACAAATAAACACTTTTGTTGTGTATGTTGACTTGAGCTTTTCTTCATACATTTTAATCAATAAAGTTGATAAATATTCACAATATGGAATTCCTGAATACACGGAGATGGAGTGTAAATAATGGAATAAATGCAAAAACATTTGAAAACACCCAATAGAATTTTAAAAGAATACTTTTGGAAAGTATCTTTCAAAATATGGATAAAGATTCTGGCTATCTTTCTAATGTTATTTTTTATTTCCCATTTGGATTTTCTAAAAAGAAAAGACAAAAGAAGAGAAATCTAAACCTTTGCTTCACAATCCCTGCACTATATGGGTGTGTCTACACAGCAAAGTTATTTTGGAATAACAGCCATTATTCCGAAATAACTACGAGTGTCTACACAGCAATTCCGTTATTTTGAAATAATTGCAAAATAATGGATGGCTTATTCTGACTTCCGTAACCTCGTTCTACGAAGAATAACGCCTATTCCAAAATAGCTATTTCAAAATAAGGCGTGTGTAGATGCTCAACTTCTGCTATTTCAAAATAGCCCCTCACCAAAGCCATTCTAAGTTATTCTTCCTGTGGCTCTAAAGCGAGATAGCACATCTACATTAGGGAAGCCTGCCTCGGACTAATTTTGAGGCTTCCCTGCAGTGTACATGTTCTATTCGGAAATAAGCTATTTCGGAATAAGCTCTTCTGGAATAGTTATTCTGAAATTACTGTGCAGTGTAGATGTAGCCAATATTACAGATATGGGAAATTTCTGTAGAGATTTTAAATTAATTTATTTTTTTCAAATCCTTTCAGATACAGAATATACATATGAAACTATATGTCATCCACACTATGAAAAGTGTGATTCTTCGTTCCTTCTACTAGCTGGTTCATATAAAAGACTAATGCAGCTAGCTAATATGTACATTCCTTTACCTCAAAGTGATAGAGACTTTTAGCTCTGTGAGTCCCAAGTTAAAACACTGCTGTTGTCCCCTCCAAGGTCAGTTATTTATAAAAATCATTTTAATCTGGGTTCAATATTTTCCTTACCCTCTTTTGATTAAATCATATTTCACACTCGTAAAGTCATGGGAATCAGGAGATGCTACACATGTGTCTACAAATAACATCAGATTTGGATCAGGGTTGTAGAGAGTAGCTTGAATGTATAAGTCCTGGTTTAGGTCAACAACGTATGACAAATTATTCACTGGGCTTGAAAAAGATGGTGAATCATAAAAAGAAAGTGTCACATTGAATCGCCCAGACTGAGTTTCATCAGTTTCTAAAGAGTCGGATTCATTGACGTTGTGCATGATGTCCACTACCGTGCTCTGGTCCATTCTGCAGGTGAAATGTAACTGAGGACTCTTTTCCCTGGTGATGAAATTACCAGAAGTGGATCCACTCACTGTGTTGGAATAGTTGATAGTTCCATTATTTACCTGTGAAAACATTATATAAAATAGAGAGTGCAGTGCTTCAAAAGTCTTGTTGAAATATTACAACCTAGAGAGCTGAAATGCACTACAAGTTATCTGAAAGTCTGATGAGCCAGAAGGGAATTGTTTGAGTATGAGAGGGAAAAGTGGTTTCAGCTTGAACATTTTTAGATGCTTTTGTATGTTAGATCATTTGCCTTGCATGAAATTAACAGAGTGAAAGTTTACTCTGAATATCAAGAAAAATGCCTTCATTGTATTAGGGTATGCTTCTTGAGGATTGTGGAAGAAGAGTTATTGTGTGGAATATTTAAACTAGACTAGCCAAAACATTGGACAAAATAATGTAGAAGACATGCATCCCCAGACAGAGAGACTGAATGATCTAAATGCATTTTCCATCTGTAACTTTTATTGGTCTTTGTTTTCTTTCTAGGTCTACGAAAGGTGAGAGGCTTAAATTTGTTACTGTGTTTTGGCCATGATTGAGTTTCCATTTTCTTCAACTTGGTGTGAAGTCACTATTGTGTTAATTGAACATAAAGAGGGAGGTGGGTTGCCTGATCCTACAGATCTTACACATACAAGATTCTAAAAGATCTCAGTGGGAATCTTGCATGATTAATGACCTCAGGTTTGAACGTGGTGCCGTTATATGGATGTAGATAAGGAAGCAGAAAGAGGTGTCACCAGTGATGTTAGGTCACAGTCTAACAAAGGTAGGCCAGCCATGGTATCTGTATGTATTTTGCAATGGGATCACAATTTTCTTGATGAACTGTTGCAGCCATTTTGTCTAGAATTCTTACCTGCCCTATTGTACTCTTCCAGCAGCTATATTGTACTGCACACAAAATGAAACTGTATACTGGACCTTTGGAGTCTTTGGTGAACCTCATGATTTTCTTTGCCTAGGTGCTGAATTCAGAAATTCAGCCCTGTGCACAGAAACAGCACAGGATATGCACCTCTTTCTCTTTTAACTCAAGAAAACAGAATTTCTAAAGTCTCAGGGCCCAAGAGACTTGATACATTCTGTTTCCACAGAAAAAAGGAAAGAGACATTATCCAAAGTATGCAGTGTAGTAAGTAGGAATGTTAAATTTAATTTAATCAGCTAATCAACTAGTCAATGGAATTTCCATTGACTAGTCAATAAGCGGAGGAGCCGCAGCAGGATTAGTTCCTGGCCCTGGAAGCTAACTCCACTGTGGCTCTGCCTTTTACATGTATTGGCTCTGAATACATTTAAAAGGCTGAAGCCAGTGGGGTGGGGGGGGATCTGGCATGAGCTGGGACAGCTGATTCCCAGATCACAATGGTCCCCGCTACCCCCCTGTCTCCCTTGCCCCCCGCAGAGATGGTGCTGGGAGGAACTGGCTTTTAAGCTGGCTCCCCCCACCACCGGCTCCTGCTCCCCCCTTGCTTCCTCTGATAGAAGCAGCAAGGGGGGAGGGAGGGACGAGTCAACTATCTGATAAGCTTATGCTTATCGGATAGTCGACTAGTCGATTAGTCACTTACATCCATAGTAGTAATAGCCAAGTGGATACTAGGATATTAGAGAGACAAAGTGGGGAGGTAATATCTTTTAGTGGACCAATTTCAGTGATGAGTTCTGTGTGGCTCAACACCTTTTATCTCTCACCAACAGAAGCTGGTCTGATCAAAGATTTTACCTCACTCACCTTGTCTTTCTAATTGTCCAAAATAAGCAGCCAGCACCCTACGCAAATCCTTAAGCTGCCCAGAATTAGGGATGTTAGCGAGTAGTCGACTGGAGTATCGACTACTCGCTTCCCCGACCCCTTGCTGCCTCAAGGAGAAGCAGCAAGGGGGGGGGAGCCAGGAGCCGGTGCTGGGGGGAACCAGCTTAAAAGCTGGTTCCCCCCAGCACCAGCTCTCCTCAGAGCTGCCTGCTCCACCCCCTCTGCCCTGCTGCTGCGAAGCAGCCTCTGCCCGTGGCAGGCTGAGGCTTGCCATGGGCAGAGGCTGCTCTGGCAGCAGCCCCTAGCTGCGGGGGGTTCCAGCGGGGAACTGCCCCCTCGCCCCTCTGCCGATAGGGGTTGCTGCTGCCAAGCATCCCCTGGCCGCACGCAGCCTTGGCCGCCACAAACAGGGGCTGGTGCTGGAACAGCCTCTGTTTGTGGCGGACAGGGCTCGTTGTCATGAACAGGGGCTGCTGGACTCAGTGCGAGCTGGGACCAAGCAGTCCCGGCTCACATTGGTCTGGGACACTGAACCTTTGTATTTTAAATATAGTAAGAGTCTGGTGACTCTTACTACATTTAAAATGCAGAGCCACAGCATGGATGGCTTCCAGAGCCGGCAGGAGCCGGGACTGCTCAGTCCCAGCTCAAGTCAGCTCCTGGAGTTACCCCCTCTGCAGCTCTGCAGAGCAGTCCTTATCGACTAATCGTGTAGTTGATACAAATTGTATCGACTACATGATTAGCCAGATAACCTCAGTATAACATCCTTACCCAGAACCCAATAAACTCTGAAACAAAAATGTGGGGAAAGAAAATCTGATTGTGCTTCCCCTGAAGTCAGTAGTTTAGCCACTAATTCCATCTTGACCAGGGCTGGACACTTGAACTTTTCCTTTGAGTTATGATTACCAATAAATTTATTTCCATATACAGTTGTAGCTCACTTATCAGTGTGTGTGAGAGGTGCCCAGTTTATAGAGGATATGAACCTATTATAAGACTGGCTAAGAAACTTTAGCTCCAGATGGAGCTGCTCTTTCTTTCAGCTCTAGACATCCCCAGTTCAATCCCACAAAGTGTTGGCTCTCACAAAACCATATGGTGATATACATTCTGCAGTGTTTTCTTCCCACTAGGAATCTTTTAGGAATCTTAAAAGCACAGAGTTACTCTGAAAGCATTTCATTCATAAGTAATTTTAACAAGTTGTTTTGATATACAGTATTTTCAGATGTAAACTCTTACCTCGCTTTTTGTACCACAGCCATCATAAGGTATATGGAATATAACATGGGATATTGTAACCATAGGTGTACAAGTTGGGTCATTCAAGTGAACATTCCATGAAAAATAACCTTTAGACCTGATATAGGCTCTTCTAATCACTGCACGCATATATTCTGAGAGACATGTAAGTGCCACTAGATGAAGAGAAATTTGAATATCAGTAAACAGTACTGAAGCATATATACAAATCCAGTAGTTATTAAAGTGCTGCTGTATATTATGTTCACATAACTGGCAAACAATTAGCCTCACAGAATATTAACTAGCCTGGAAATAGCAGCTGGGTGGAGAGATAATGAATTTGCCCTTTCTTTATTGCTAAGATTGACACCACTGAAAATTTGCTTTCCCTGCCCATCTCCCTTATGGAATTAATTGTGGGGTTACGTAAGTTAACTTAATTCTATAGCTTCAGAGGGGTAGCAGAGTGAGTCTGTAATAGGAAAACTTAAAAAGCAACAAATAATCTAGTAGCACCTTAAAGACTAACAAAACATGTAAATGGTATGATGAGCTTTCGTGGGCACAACCCACTTCTTCAGATGACAGGAGTATTAGAAGTCCAGATCCAAGAATTATTCTACAGTTATTTGTGCTGCCTAACACGGTAAGCTCAGAGTTAGGCCATAGCAATAACTCAGGGTGCATCTACACTTCACCCTTATTTTGAGATAACTAGCGTTATTTCAAAATAACAATGCGGGTGTCTACACAGCCATTCCATTATTTCAAAATAATTTAGAATTAATGGACAGCTTCTTCCAAAATCTGTAAACCTCATTCTGTGAGGAATAATGCCTATTCCAAAATAACTATTTCCAAATAAGGCATGTGTAGATGCTCCACTACTGCTATTTCAAAATAGCCCCTCACCAGGGCCATTTTAAGTTATTCCTCCACTGTGCCTCTTGGGGCTCTAAATCGAGATAGCACATCTACATTAGGGAAGCCTGCCTCAGTCTAATTTTGAGGCTTCCCTACAGTGTAGATGTGCTATTTTGAAACAAGCTATTTCGGAATAACTATTCCAGAATAGCTTATTTCAAAATAAGGGTGCAGTGTAGACATACCCTCAGTGATCAGCTTTCTTGATCCTTGGCTCACACATCTGCTCCCATGGGTTGCAGTGAACAGGGGTTCAATTAACTGGCCTACTAATTCATATGAAGACGACGCTAAAAATGCACTTAGCTTAATTATATAGTGTGCCAGTGTAGATTGACTCCTCTCCATACATGCTGCCAAGTAGAGCTCTTTCTACTAAATACCAGAGCAACATGCTATTATCAAAATCAATATTATTCCTGTATAGTTTGAGTCATTGGTTAAAACACATAACGATTTGGTTTAACGGGATAATCTGCATCCTTCTTTAGCTTTCCCTATTGTCTTCAGATGTCCTCCACATTTCTTTCTCTGATAGACTTCACAATTTTTCCCTCTATTTCTCCTATTTTCCTCCCTTTTCTGATTGATTCATGGAGGCTTTATGATTCCCTTCCCATTCTTTGGCCATCCGTTGTGACAAAGCTTCTCTGAAGCTCTCTAGCAATGAAGAGTTTTTTCTGTTGGAGCTCAGCATCTCTGCCACCTTATTTTTGGTTTCGGCCACTGTAACATTTAAAGACTGCATTCTCTGGGACTGTGTACTACAGTGAGTACTGGGACCATAGATATGTGGAATTAACTGTACTATTGGGTTATAATAGAAAGCAACCATTGCTTATAGGCTCCAAGGCAGTGAATGTCTGTCTGGGAAAACCATGGGGGTTCAAATATGCCTAACAGGTGCAATAGAAACCAAATAAAATGGCATAATCAGGCTTTCCCAACTAGTTTCTCTTATCCAATCATATAATAATACAATAGTAAAAGAAGGATAAAAATATTACCGGGTGACGTGGGTTCTTCAGTATTGTTAGGAGAAGCTATGCCAGAAGGTAACAAAAAGGCAAAAATGAAGGATAGTTCATGAACCTTCATGCATTATTTATTATTATGATTATAGTGTAATCATTACCTGCAGTGTAAGAAATTAAATAGGATTTTGAAAAGATTAATACACAATGTTTATCAATAGAGCTGCCATTTATCATGAGTTTCCAAATACCAATCTAATGAAAAAAAATCAGCTTGAAATTGAAAGGGGGACTTATTATTTGTGTAAATGAGAAGAAAATTAAGCAGTTTGTATATATCTGCATAGACAACTAATTGTATGCTCAAATACCTATCTTGTGTCCTAAGATTTTCCATGTTCCCTTAATTGCTTGCATACAAGTGCTCATACTTTACAGCTACAAACAAGATGCCTTTTTAAAACATGTGATCCCATAGGGCAACATAATATTTAAGCATTTCATGGATTGTGTAATCCAATTGGAGCACTGAACTTGGAAATACATATTAGTTTAAAAAATGAACAAACACTGCAGTGAATCTTAGGGAAACCTAACATGGGATGTGAGCCAAAGCCTGCTGAAGTACATGAACATTCTACATTGGCATTTTCTCAATGACCACAGTTATGTCTGTGCCACACTCTATTAGAGCACTACCACAGATTCATCCCCCTTGCACTGCACATTATCCAGGAAAATACTTCTTGAGCCTTTCCATAATGGGCACTAACTGAGACTGAGGCTATGTCTAGACTGCAAGGGTAAGTTGGAAAAAGAAACGCAATTTGCGGTATGCAAATTGTGCATCTTTTTCTGCTTTACTATCAAAAGAGGATTTTCCAAAATTTGGCGCGTCTACACCACACCAAATTTCAGAAAAAAGTCCTCTTTCGACACATTCAATCTTCCTCATAAAATGAGGTTTACAGGGATGGCGAAAGAGCGTGGCCGCTTTTTTGAAAATTTTTCTGAAAAAGCGGATGCATTCTTTGGACTCGGCATTGCTTTTCCGGGATATGTCCGGTATCCTGGAAAGGCGCTGCAAGCTAGACATAGCCTGAAATAACCAGTCTTCAACCAGAGCTGCCAATACACAATCTCTCTTGATTTTTGCATCCTAGCCATCATCACAGACTATTCTCCTGCTTTCACTGTAAGGCCATATCTATGCTGCCCGGAAGATGGACACTGCAGCAGTAGATCTTCCGGGGTTCGATTTAGCAGGTCTAGTGAAGACCTTCCCCTTTAGTGCAGATGTGACTGGAGATGTAAAATCCCATTTAATCAATTAACTGGTTAAACATTATGTTTAACCAGTTAACTACTGAAACAGGGACAGGCAGGGGGTGGCCAGTCTGGAGCCCCTTCCCCCCACCTCAGGTGGGCTGTTCCAGCCAGTTGAGGCCCACTGTGGGTGGGGGGGGGCTGTTCCAGCCAGGCTGGAATGCCCCTACCCATAGTGTGGCATGCTGCTCTGGCTGGGCTAGGAGTTCACTGTGGGCGGGGGCTACTCCAACTGGGTTGAAGTGCCCCACCCACCTACGGCACAGCAAGACTGGCTGGGCTGGAGCAACCCCCTGCCTGCACTGGGCAGGGGGCTGCTCCAGCCTAGCCAGGCCACCAATTAACTGGTAAGCATCACCTTATCAGGAGATGCTTACCGGTTAACCATTAACATCCTTAGATGTGACCTAAAGGATTTCAATGCAACCTGGACACCTGTCCTCTTCATTCATCAGTGTCAGTGACATGGTTTGGAAAACCAGGGAAATGAATTTTCAAAACTGTAGAAAATCATCACTGAATTAGGCTTCTGTCTTATCATTGACCCCACATAATACATCCACTGAGGTCTCTGGCTTCTTTGCTAGCAGATACAGGATACATGAAGATTTTATAATGCAAATACTACAAGAAAACATGTCCAGTACCATTGTATGGAATACATTGAAGTTTTAAGATTTAGGGTGAAATCCTTGTCCCATGGATGTCTGTGGCAAATCTTCCATTGACATCAGCAGGGTCCGAAACCCCTTGCTTCTAATATCCATGCTGTTGTATGGCACAAAAAATTTGTTATCATGCTATTGTGTGGTACACACAAAGTTTGGGGCTGGGAAATTTATTTTATCCCACCTGGCTCTAGTGTGGCATAAGGCTCCAAATATGTAATCGTTCATTTTCTTCTCAGGTTGTTCTGGTTAATGTAATTAGGCTAAATCTCCAAAACTGTATTCCACATTAAAGTTTAGCAGGTTTCTGTGAATTTCAGACTAAAGCCTTTTCCCTTAATTATCTATTTTTTTTCAGTTGGGACGCTCACACTATATGTTAGTGAGCCAGCTGCGAGGACAGTAGTAATATTTAAAAGGAAATGCATTTGTGCAAAAGACAAGCAACTACAATAAAATGAACTAATAAATACCTTTTGTTCCTGATGCCATGTAATGGTCAGAGACTGGCAAAGATGAGAGAAAAATGAAGACAAAGTTTCAGTAATAGTCACTAGAATCTGTAAACTACATACAGATTTCGTAGCTGAAGCAAGGAAACACAGTGGGATACAGCGCTGGTGTAACACTGACAGGCTGAACCAAACCTGGAACCTCTGGAGATTAGCTCTACAGCCTGAGTTAAAAGCCAACTGGCTTTCAGCTAAGGCTCGAGAGCAGGGGTGGGCAAATTCTGGCCCGTGGGCCAGATTCAGTCCATAGAGTTAGTTCCTGGTGGGCCCCCACCTCCATGTTTACCTGTGCTCTGCAGGTATCGTAGGATCACAGCTCTGGTTGGCCACGAATCACCATTTGTGGCCAACATGAGCGGTGGGATGCGGCATCCCAGTCTGCGGTGCTTCCTGCCACTTGCATTGGCCGCAAACGGCAATTTGCGGCCAACCAGATCTGCGATCCTCCGATACCTGCTGAGGTGCAGGTAAACATAGTTGCCAGGGACTAACCGTGCAGGCTGTGGGTTTTTTATTGCCCACCCCTGCTCTAGAGCAAATTCTTTTTCTCTCTCTGTAAGTGGTGTAAGTGCCACTGGATGAGACTGTGAACCACACCCAGAAGGTGTGTGGGTTACACTAGCCCAAATCATGTTTTAGATTAATTAATTATGTACAATGGCTTGGGTGATCTCATTATATTATATTTATATAACATGAGATTGTTCCCCAATAACATTTGGGACCATAATTATTCCTTAGGGGTGGTAAACTGATCATCAGTGGGTGCCATGATGCAAGCTGCCCAAAACACCTGATCCACCAGCAGCCTGCTCAGTGGGATAGAACACCAACAGATCAATTGGGAGATACACTGATTCTGCAGGAATCCCTTCTCTGTGCCAATCACTCCGTCACCCCCAACCCAAAAGGGTATAAATGGAAAGGCCCATTTGTATCTGAATCTGACATTCAAGAGGCCTAGCAGCTCACTGACAAATAAAAAAGATAGGTACAGAAATTCAGTTGAAGAGAAAATGCTTAAATCTGGTAGGGAAGGTACTATGGAATCTATATACAGTGAAATACACAGGTGTGTTCACACCATTATTTGTGGTGGGACCAGAAAAGTTAGATAAATCTGAAGAGAAGCTGAACAGAATAATTTTCTACTGAACAAAAAAGAAAAAAAAAGCCAGATTAAGAAATATTGCATTTGCTTCTTCACATGTTTGCTATATCCGTGAGAATGCAGGTGTGTATATATACACGTGCAAGCAAGAATTCAGCAAATCCACTGTGAATTTTAGGGCTACTCTTCAAATAGGTAAATAAATATGGATCACATTTTGGGTACGTCTAGACTACATCTGTTTATCAGAAAAAGCTTTTTCTGATATTTTTGTTGGAAGAGGCTTTTCCGACATTTGGCCTGTCTAGACTGTGCCAAATGTCAGAAAAAAAACCCTATTTCAAAAGGCCCCTTCTTCCTCGTAGAACGAAGAATACAGGGGCTTCCAAAAGAGCGCGTTTGCTCTTCCGCAAAAAAAAGTGGAAGAGCAAACGCATTCCTTGGATGCGGCAGAGGTTTTTTGGGATACCTCCAGTATCCCGAAACCCCCCATAGTCTCGCCATATCCAGAAAAGAACATGCTGTAAAAGGCAAGAGAGAGAAAAGGCTTACTAGGACTCATCTGCTGTGTGGTAGGGAGTTCAGCTGGCAATGCAAAAAGAAGACAAAATTAAAATAGCATCTCTATTAAACGGACATTGAAATGAACTTTATGAGTCACTGGATAAAGGAAATATATCATCTGAAAAATCTGAAAAGTCAAATCTGGACATATCACGAGTGTTCAATGATACAAGATGAACTTCTCTAGTCCAGAACTTTCTGGTCCAGAAAGATCCATCATCCAGAATGATTTTAGTTAGCTGGATGTCCACTTTTCATGGGTGTAGCCAATTTTCCTGTGGTCCTATAAAGTTTGTTTACAGCCACCAGTCCTGACTTCAGTATTCTGTGCTGTTATTTAGCTCTATTTTACCCCAAAATGTCCTCTAATAGCCCAATAAGCAGTGGAAGTATTGGTAATGCTGCTAGACAATATTGACCTTCCATGGTTTGGCAAATTCTCTCGTTTGGAATCGATCAGGACAAGGATGCCAGACTACAGAGATCCAACCTGTAGCACATCCAGAGTAGGGATTTGTACCAGTGTTGATAAATGAATAGCTACAAAAATCTCTCTAGTGTGGACTCGACCTTATTGGAATTTGAACAGGGGAAAAAAACTGAATAATTTCCAATGTCAAATTAAGAAGTAAACCAGAGTGGAGCACTCTAGATATACTATAGAATGTAGGTATGTTTATGTAAATCACTGGAGACAAGAATCACGTAAACACATTGTGAAATTATAGTTCTGGCTTCAGATAGGCAAGGAAACAGGAATAATATTGTCTGTCTTACTTGTAGTCCTGGGCTCTTGTGTTGTAGGTGGAGGAGTTGGTGCTACAGAAACACAATGAAAGACACTTTATGCCACATATACTCAAATAAATTATATCAGCTGATGGAAATATAAAGTAAACCCTTACTCATATTGAGCAGCACTCACTTAGGTGAGTAGTCTTCAGTGCGATTCTCTCAGGAGAGAGTATTTGTACAAGCAAGGGATCTGCTTATCTTTAATGAGATCACTAAAGGATAAGTCTTTTTCAGTCTGGGTAAATGCTGGAGAAACATCCCCTCACTGTCAAATATGAGTTCAAAGATTCTGATAATAATACTGAATCCAACTAACAATGCTGTTATTTTGGATGCAGGGTACCCTGAATTGGCCAGATATGTGCAATACTGTGCAAACTGGATAAAGATTTTTCACATTTGAAGAAAGGCAGCACATTAGGGTGAAGTGTTTGCAAAGGGTGCCTGGCAAGGCGAGGAAGGCAGGTGTGTGCTTCTAAAACACAGGGCACAGAAATATGAAAAGTCCCACTTATGCCTGGCAAAAGGATCTTGAACAAAAGGGTTATTTTTGTGCAAAATGGAAGTGGCTGCACTGCTTCTTTTTGCGCAAAAAACCCTTGCGCAAAAAGCATCAGCAGAAAATATGCTAATGACATCGCTCCTCATGCTAAAGAGTCCGTCATTAGCATACTTTGCTGCAAAAACCTTGTAGTGTAGATAAAGCCGAAGAGAATAATTTCTAAAATGTTGCATTTTTTGGTCATGGCTGAACTATTTTATAAAGCTCAACTGTATGGTGCCTAGTCCTGCGTATTTATTTAACCATATAATTTATTCTAGCATTTTGCTTACACCACCTTCACTCCAATTTCCCTTACCTTTCTTAGCTGTAGTCAGTGGTTCTGGGGTAGATATAGCCCCAGTGCTCTCTGGCGTGAAAATGGCTGAAGAGGAGTTATCTGTTTCCAATGTTGTATAATCTGCAGGGGCTGTCAGAAAGTTAAGGAAAGGAATTAATAGACTCACCTCATAGGAGCACTTAGAACCAGTTTGTTGCTTAAAAGATTTAGATATTATATATACAATCAGAGTACAGTTTATCCTATTTATGTTTTCCCGCAGGGACTCATTCTTCACTAAGTTAGATTCATTCCATCTAGGAGGGAGTTTCTCATGTTCAAAATGAAATTTATTGAAATATTTCTGTGAATAACATTGATCACTAGATTTTTCAGAAATAGTTTTGTTCTGAGGATTGAAAATTCCATTAGTTTTGATACATAGGACTCTTCTTTCTCTCTTTTTTCATTGCAAAGTATGTAAGTATAAAAAACTTCTTTTTTTCATCCTGACTGTTTTTCTTTCAGTAAAGAAGGACAAACTGGGGTTGCATATGAAACCTGAAATGATCCATAGCTCTATATAAATGTGGAACTATTTTATGTATGTTGTCTATTTCCTTACTCACTTTTCTACCAGAAAAAAATGACCACCATATACATAGCAACATCCAGCCAGAAGTTCATCGGGAGAATTGTAATCAGAAACAACACAACATGACATACAATTTTGGTAACAGGATCCTCAATTAGCTGCAAAATTACCTTTATTGGCTATAGTCAGTGATTCAGGGGTAGATACTGTCCCAGTAGTCTCTGGCATTAAAGTGGAATAACCTGATTCCAGTGCTGTGTAATATGCACCTGCTATCAGCAAGATGAGGAAAAAAATTAGTAGAAAGAACTAGTAATAGCCCTTAGAAATGGGGTATTGGTTAAAAGATTAAGATTTCATGTTTTGTGGGAAATGTAGTTAACACAATAGTTTTATGCTTGTGGAGATGTGGATCCAAATTTTGTTTTAAAGGTAATAATAAATTATTATTATTTATTAGAATAAATCGGGGGGATTTTCATCATTGACAAAGTTAATTCAGGACTGCACTCTGAAGGTGTAAAAGTGAAAGTGAATTTTGTAGTTTTATGCTAAGTGGCCTCACCTAACGTCACAAAATGCCACCAGCTGACATGAGTTTTACAACCTTTTCATGAAGAGCTTGTAAGTGAAATAATGGAATGCTGCGGCAAAATGAAGTAACTGGATGATATTGGTGGGAATGTATAACAGTAAGCACCTGATTTACATCTGACTGTCTCGTACTAATAGACGTACTATAGTCATACAGGAAGTGGCAGAAATACCATACCTTGTGGGAATTTTAATAAACTAGGCTGGACAAAACTCCCGCATAAATATATTTACAGCTATTGTAAAATATAAGCCAGGAATCCTTAAACATTTTACCAGAGGGTCCAGCAAGGGGCATGTATCTAGTATCTGTTGATGATAATGAGGACCAGCATACTTGATAGCTGTTAGTCTTAATATGGTAGGAGATGCTAAGTGAGTACTGCGGTCTCACTTTTGCATGTATAGCTCATTAACCTCCACACTGATATGAGGTGGGAGGAATGGACCGAGAGGGAGTATCGCATGTTTAGAGTGAAATCTGTTGAAATATTTCAGTGAATAGTTTTTGAAAATAAATGTTGACCAGAAGTTTTTTCAGAAATAGTCTTGCGAAGATTCAAAATACCATTCATTTTTGATACATCGGACAAAAGGAATCTTCCCTTCTTTCATTGCTTTGAATTCTAGTATTCTAGAATATGTAGGTTTGAAGACTTGTTTTACCTCCTTGCTGTATTCTTTTCACAAAAGGAGGACAAACTGAGGTTGCATCTGAAAACATCTGGAGTTCATGGCTCCATATAAATATGGATCGATTTTGCATACCATCTAATTGATGTATGCACTTTTGTATGAGGAAAAACAACCACACACATAACATCCTCCCAGAAATATATTGGGACAATTTTAATCAGAAACAACATAATATGCACATACAATTTTGGTAACAGGATGCCCAGTTAGGTGCTAAATTATCTGCACACTTAAAAAAAAAGGGCCCTACGTCCTGATGATTTGAAATCCCAGGAAAATGTATGCCAATGACTCCTATTTCCTAAAGAATTGAGGCCTGAAATGATTTGACAAGCTGGTATGAAAAGATTCCTCAAAGTATAACTGTTGCACATGATTTTTGTGGGCATTGATCTCCTATATCTATCTTTTATTTTTGATGCAAACCTTACCAAAAATATTTTCTTAATCTTTTCTTTATTGCTCATGGTTGAGCCTTTTTAAAAGCACAGCTGAATGGCATAGGGTCTTGCCTATTTAAGTGTATAATTTATTCTAGTACTTTTTTTTTAGATTATATTCACACACTGATTGTCCCTTACCTTCATCAGGTGTAGTCCATGCTTCAGGGGTAGATATTTCCCTACTGCTCTCTGGCGTAGAGGTGGATAAAAAGGAGGAATCTGTTTCTGGTGTTATGTAATCGGTAGCGGCTGTCAGAAAGATGAGGAAAGAAATGAATAAAAAGAAGTAGTAATAGAACTTAGAACCTGGGTGTTGATTAAAAGATTTAGATTTCATGTTCTGTGAAAAAACAAGTTAGCAAAGTAGCTTCTGCTTCTGGAGATGTGGATTAAAACTCTATTGTAAAGTTAATAATAAAATCTTATTAGAAAAATTAGAGAATCTTTGTAATTAAAATTGTAAATTCAGGCTGGCTTCTTAAGGAGCATAAGTGGAAGTTAGTTTTAAAGTTAAAATAAAGCAAGTAAAGCAAAGTAAAAGTTCTGCATGGAAGGAAGCATGGAGAATCATATGTCCACCAGCAGGGACACCGATGTAGGCAAAATATAATATGGTTGTCCCTACCAAAATCCAACTTTGCTTACATTGTTAAGCACAACAATGGAAACAGTAAGTTTCAGAGAGAAGACGTCCATTTCCATATCCAGCCTTTTCCAAACTCATTAACTAATTTTGCATACAGGCACTCCTATAGCCCAATATTCTCTTGGTTTTTGGTTTGGCTCATTTCATATGCACATCCATTTTACACATCATTTCCGATTTCAACTTCTGCCTCTCTTTGCCTGTCTCTTTTCTAGTTTGAGTACAGTTCCCTTTGTTTCGGCTTCTCCCTAAGGCCTCATTTTTCACTGTTACATTCATTCCAACTACCAGTTATCCACTTCCACCTAGGATCTCCTTGTAACTGGATGGCACTGTTGTTCTGTGAACCAGCACGTTGGACATATGTTGGTCCTGATACAGTAGAAAATGTTGAGTAAATCCTGCTCTCTCAATGTTGAATGTGTACCTCATTAACATCCACACTGGTTGTAAGAGTGGGAGGAATGGATCAGGAGAGAGAGAGTCTCGTCTTTAAAATGAAATTTATTTAAATTTTCAGTGAATAATTTTGAAAATAAATTTTGATCACTAGATATTTCAGAAGTAGTTTTGCGAGTATACATCGGATACCTGGAATCTTTCCTTTTTTCATTGGTTTGAATTCTAGTGTTCTAGAGCATGTCAGTTTGAAGACTTCTTTTACTATCTTGCTGTCATCTTCTCACTAAAGGAGGACAAACTGAGTTGCACCCATAGCTCCATATAAATGTGGAACTACTTTGTGTACAATCTAATTTGTACGTTCACTTCTGTAACAGGAAAATTGACCACACTTAGACATAACAACATCCAGCCAGAAGTCAATCAGGACAATTTTAATAAGAAACAACTTAATATGCATGTACAATTTTGGTAACAGGATGCCCAATTAGGCGCAAAATTACTTGCACACCTGTCTGTTTTTTAACTTGTTCTAGCACTTTTCTTAGATCACGTTCATGCTGATTTTTCCTACCTTTATTAGCTGTAGTCAGTGATTTGGCGGTAGATATCGCCCCCGTGCTCTCCGGTGAAAAAGTGGATGAAAAGGAGTAATCTCTTTCCAGTATTCTGTCAGTCACATCAGCTGTCAGACAGATGAGGAAAGAAATCAACAGATGCAGGTAGTAATAGAATTTGGCTTAGCCATGGGATAGTGCAATCTGCAGCCTCAGCAGTCAAGAGGTTGTCACTACAAATAGCATCCTGAATGACAGCCAAAGCTGTCCATGTAAATTAGATGATATTCTCTCACGCTGGGTGGAACATTATCACAGTGCCCTTAATCAACCTCCAGCTGCCGCTTGTTCAGAGATGGATGATTTGGTGGCCTCTATGATTTTGGATGCAGACTCTGGTACTGATGCACCAATGTTGGAAGAGGTGAAGTGTGCTATTTGCAAACTGAAAAACGGACTCATATCCTGCTCTAATGGCATCCCCCCTGAGCTACTAAAATGTGTTATGACCCTGTAGCTGAATCACTTCTGACCATCTTTCATGTGGCGTAGAGAACTGGAGCCCTGCCAACAGCCTTGAAGCATGGCATTGTGATCTTACTCGAGGGCTGTGTCTAGACTGGCAAGTTTTTCCGCAAAAGCAGTTGCTTTTGCACAAAAACTTGACAGCTGTCTACACTGGCCGCTTGATTTTGCGCAAAAGCACTGACGTTCTAATGTAAGAAATCAGTGCTTCTTGCGCAAATACTTTGATGCTCCCGTTCGGGCAAAAGTCCTTTTGCGCAAAAGCTTTTGCGCAAAAGGGCCAGTGTAGACAGCTCAGATTTGTTTTGCGCAAAAAAGCCCCAATGGCTAAAATGGCGATCGGGGCTTTCTTGCGCAAAACTGCGTCTAGATTGGCACGGACGCTTTTCCGCAAAAAGTGCTTTTGCGAAAAAGCATCCGTGCCAATCTAGATGCTCTTTTCCGCAAATGCTTTTAACGGAAAACCTTTTCCGTTAAAAGCATTTGCGGAAAATCATGCCAGTCTAGACGTAGCCTATAAGGGCAAGGGACCATGCAGTGAATGTAAGGGCTACGGGCTGATTATCTTGTTCTCTGTGCCGGGGAAGGTGCTTGCACCTGTTTTGCTGGCATGTATGGAGCTCCTGCTGCATCAGAAGTATGACCCCTGATAGTCAGATTTTATGAGGAACTGGTCCATGTTATTTGCCATTTGGCCCACTGCTTCTTGTCAGAAATATACTGTGAGTTCAAGAAGCCCCTGCATATAGCGTATGTCAATCTTAAAGCTGTGTTTGATTCAGCTGACCACAATATACTATGGAAGGGTTTAAAGGGCATAAGCACTCTGCTGGGCTTGATTAATGAGCTGCATAATGGAACTGCTGCCCATGTATGTCTGGGGAATCAGATGTTGGCAACTTTTAAATCAGTATCTGGTGCCAGGCAAGGCTGTATGTTGACCTAATTAACTATTAATTCTCTCTTAACAACATTATAAAATTAGAAGCTACTTTATAAATTACTGTATGAAATACTATTTTATACCATTTAGTTTTAATGGCTTCTCTTTGTCCCTTAAAATGAAGCATCACATTACTCATCTTTTGTTGGCTGATTTTTAAGCCATAATAATTATTCATATAAAATATGATGCAAATGAAAAACAATAAAATGTTGTATACCTCACTACACTTAGGGACATGACATAGTTCACTTGTAAGTGGAAAAGAGAGATACGTGGAAGCTGTACACAGTGACATACAAAGTTGTGTTGATGTCATTATTTGTGGTGGGACTAGCAAATGGAAAGTTATCTGTCCCAAGAATAATTTTCTACTTAAGAAACAGAAATTAAAGCCAGATTAGGAGATATTGCAATTGTTTCAGCAGATATCTGCTATACAATAGAGCTGGAAGAGACCTTAGAAGGCCATCAAGTCCAGCCCCCTGCCCAAGGCAGGACCAATCCCAATTAAATCAACCCAGCCAGGGCTTTGTCAAGGGCTATTCTATAATGGCCCTTTGTCAAGGGCTATTATCTATGACAATACATATGAATATGTATACAAATGGGAAGTGAGTATCAGGAAATTTACTGTGAATTTAAAGTTGCTTTTCAAATAGGAATGTAAACATGCTAACACATTGAAAAGAAACTTACTTGTAGTAGTAGTCTCTTGTGCAGTACGTGGGAGAGTTGGTACTATAGAAAGAAAAAGAAAGAAAAAATAAATACTTTTTTTCAACACACTCTAACGTTATGAGCTGCTAGAAAAATAAAATAGAATAAAATAAAATAAAATAAAATATGGGATGAGCTATTGCAATGGGACAGCTCATTGGTGCTGGGGGGAAGCCACTGGGATGAGGAACTGGAGAAAAGAAAGTACCAGAATTATCCCCTTCCTCTTCTGCAGATGAATTTGTACTTTTCCTTTGGGAGCAGAATTTGCCATTCTCCCTTGCAGAAAAATTAAAGGTTGTTTTTTCCCCCATTTCAATTATTAAACTATTTTCAAATAAAATAAACTAACACGGTGCTCCAGCATTAATACTAACCCACACATACAGATACTGAAATTCATTGGAATGTGATAAACTCATGCAGTGTTATGCCAATTCATCACTTATCCACATTGGGGCACATTCAACCGCTGCCACTATGTTGAGTAGCACTCACTTAGATGAGTAGACTTCAGAGGGATTGTTGAGATGTGGAATGGATCTAATTACCTTTAGTGGGACCATAATAGAATTAAGTATTTTTCAGCATGGTTAAGGGCTGCAATAGCAGCTCCTCACTGTGAAATACGATTTGAAACTTTCTGATAAACATACTGAACCTAAGTAATAAATGGCTGTTGTTTTGGATGAGGTGTACTCTGCAGGACATCTCCAGATACATAACAGAAAATAAAAGTCCACTTTAGTAATTGTCACAATGTTAATGAGCAGTCCTGAGGCATCTTAAAGACTAACAGATTTATTTGGGCATGAGCTTTCATGGGTATTTAAGTGCCACAGGACTCTGTTATTTTTGCCGATACAGGTCCCTCTGAGACCATGTCATGATATTGTGCAAACTGGATAAAGATTATTCACATCAGAGGAAAGGTGGCTAGCCAGTCAGGACTTCAAACCCACATCCAAATAATGACTTACTTTACATTATTATTAATTAATCTATCACAGTAGTTTGGGAAATGGCGTTATTTGCCATTTTGTACAACATGATTTATGCTAAAGCAACGAGTCCAGTGGCACTTTAAAGACTAACAAATTTATGAGGATTTTATGCTGTTTTCACTCCCTGGGAGGGTGGTCAATTTGTCTGGCTGCCGGTGTGTGGTGTATTCCTGAGCAGATGACACTGGCTGGCATCCTCATGGTGGACACAGTTATGTCTGCCCCACCCCTAGAGTGAACACTGCCACAGAGAGGATTCATCCCCTCTGCACTGCACATCATCCAGGAGAATACTTCCGGAGCCTTCACCAAAGCGGGCACTTATGGGAGCCTCAGTGGAACTCTCAAGCTGTCTGCACACACCCTGTGCAACCTATGGCGTTTCCAAGGGGCTTTGCAATGTGGAGCCAGGGATCAGCTGGAGTCCCCAACTGATCCCAGGCTCCTAATGCACTGCCTCTTTAAAGCACCAAAACGGCACTTCAAAAGGGCAGCGCAAGCAGAGCTGGGGATCAGCTGGAGTGCCCAGCTGATCCCCGGCTCCTAATGTGCTGCGCCTTGGAAACACCACCGCGCGCTTCCAAGGGGCAGCGCTGCATGGAGCCCGGGGTCAGCTGGAGACTCCAGCTGATCCTGGGCTCCATGAAGTGTTGCCCCATTGAAATGCTGCCGCAGCGTTTCAAAGGGAAGGCACACGTGATTAATCATGTGATTAATTGCATTAAATTTTGTAATCACTTGACAGCCTTATTAGCAAACATTCTGCTCAAAGGGACCTAGTCCAACTCCCTCTGAAGTCACTGGTTGTTTTCAACTGGAGTTGGATTGTACACGTATTATCTAAAACAGGGCTACTCAACACGCGGCCCGTGGATCACATGCAGCTCGGAGCCCGTTTGTTTATGTCCTGCGGGGCGTTTTGGGTTTACGCGGGACCCAACACACACTCCACAATGGTGAGGCATCTCCCAGACGGGGTGAGCATTGAAAGATGCAAGTGGACGGACTGGCTAGAACCGTTGGGTACAGGGTGTCGGCGTTTCTAGCCCCCAGGGAGGAGGTGCTGGGAGCGCCAAGGCATCATGGGAAGTGCTGGCCGCTCAGCCTTGTGGGCAGAGCCTGAGAGGTGTTGACTGACTCACAATGTCCACGTTTGGGTCTGGCACCGCGGCTTAAGGCACAATCTTTGTATTCATGCCCGTCAGTGTGAAAGAAGCTATTTGCATATATTTGCATATATAATTTCATGTATATGCAACCACACTTAAGTTGCAGCCCTCGGCATGTGCTTTGAGTATCATTGTGGCTCCCGGGGCTTCCAAAGTTGTGTAGCCCTGATTCTAAAAGAAGTCTTTCCCATCTCTTGTTGCTATGATTCCTGGGTGCCTGGAACTAAAGGTAGAATAATGTTCTGTGAAGTTATTTGGCACCTTTGAAACAGATGTTTATAAAATTATCATGTAATGAAAAAGAAATGATTACAAGACTGAGAAAAGGGTCAACAGCCATAAGAGGCATTTTCATGGTACCTAGAAGACCTAGTAAAGCAAAAAATAAAATGAGTCAAAGTTCAAAACAATTTTCTAAAAAGACATATTAAGAAATTTTAAGGGTTTGAGCATCTCAAAGTGTGGTAAAGACACAAGAGGTGATTTGCATCACTCAGAAAGTCCCCTACAGGAGAAGCCTCAGGAGTTTATAATTCTCTTCAGAAATTCATCATTTGGTAGGATGTGGGCAAATTTTTCCAGAGGCGGCTGAATAGCCACAGGCCTGATACCAGGGCAGTCCTCTTGCCATATGTCAAGTCCTTGCTGCAAAGTAGAGCGATGGAAGAGCTTCTTAATGAAACAGCTGTAAGGATTGTATAATTCTATTCTTGTTAAAAATACCCTCGGTATTCATAGTGTATCACAGTCAGTAACTGCGTGGATTGGTTCAGTGGTGTAGGTGAATGCGCTTCCCTTTTTCCAGATCTTCCTCATGGGCTTTGTCCCCTTTCACTACTAGCCCTTCTGCTCTCCGTCAACATGTGCCAAATATTATCATCTCACATGACATAGTCACCTCAGTCGGTACTCTCTCAGCTTTTCTATGATGAGGGGCTTCCTAATGCATGGCTTCTACTGTTTCATTGCTTAGTCTATAAGCTTTCAGCTATCAACTCATTCTCATTTGGGCAGTGCAAAGCAGTTGTTCTTTTTTACTTCCTCACTGGCCAACATTCAGACCCCTACCGCATAGCTATTCTAAATCACTCATATACTTTACACTGCATATTCTTAACTCAGAAAATTGCCATCAGCTTCTTCCATTTATACCAAGTTCTCTTCATGTGACTCCTAACATCCACATCCACATTTCCATCATAGTTCAACAGTGACCCCAGGTATTTAAATTGTTTCATGGACTTCAGCACTATACTTTTTAGTTTTAATGGCTTTTTCTTTGACCTTTCCAATGAAGTATCACATTACTCCATCTTTTGTTGGATGCTTTGTAAGCCATAATAGTTATTCATATAAAATATGATGCAAGTGAAAAACAAAGAAGCACCAAGTACCTGAGTAAACTTACAGGGCATAACACTTCACTGGTAAATGGAAAAGAGAGATA
Organism: Pelochelys cantorii; assembly: GCA_032595735.1. Taxonomy (NCBI): domain Eukaryota; kingdom Metazoa; phylum Chordata; order Testudines; family Trionychidae; genus Pelochelys; species Pelochelys cantorii. Next base: position 53,947,346 of record CM064333.1, on the reverse strand, counting down.
CAGAAATTCAAGTTGCGATAGAGAGATTAAATTTGGTAGGGAAGGAGCCATGGAATCTATATACAGTGACATACATTAGTGTGTATAAGTTCACACCGGTATTTGTGGTGGGACTAGCAAATATGTTTGAAAAATCTGAAAGTGGGCTGCCCCCAGAATAATTTCCTATTTAAGAAACAGAAAAGAAATCCTGATTAAGAAATATTGCATTTGCTTCTGTAAATGTCTGCTATGTCTATAACTATATCCTGTGCTAGAATATAGGTGGGTGTGCATATAAATGGAAATGAGAATTTGGCAAATCCTCTATGAATTAAAGGGCTACCCTTCAAACAGGCATGTAAACATGGATCACATACCGAGAGGAACATTCTGCAAAGCAAGAGTGGGAAAAGATTTGTTAGTTGTACTGGTCTGTGGTGTGGTAAGTATGGCTGGCAATACAAAAAGAGTAGGACAAAATTAAAATAGCAACTTTGAAAGAGAGAGAGCGAGCAAGAGAACATATACCAAGCTACAAACATTACTAGGACTTAGTTAGGGCTAGCACCCAGGCTGTCCTAAACTAAGACAGTAATAGAGATGTAGCCATTACTATTCTACATGCAAGGCACTACATCTAAACTAAGACAGACACTGGAAAGGCCAATCTGGATACATCTCTGTGAGTAAGGCATCACAGAGTCTCCAGTGGCACAGTACTGGAAGATGGGTAGCACATCCGGAGTAGGAACCTGTACCGCTGCTGCTAAATGAATAGTTACAAAAACCTCTGCAGTGTACAGACAGCATCAGAATAGTTTCCCACTCTCAGATTAGCAAGTAAACCAGAGTAAAGCACTATGGATTTACTATGGAATGTAGGTATGTTTATGTAAACCACTGGGGACAAGCATCAAGTAAACACACTGTGAAATTACAGTTCTGTTTTCAAATAGGCAAGGAAAAAGGAATATTTTCTTACTTACTTGTAGTACTGGGCTCTTGCGTGGTGGGTGAGGAAACTAGTCCTACAGAAAGAAAAAGAAAAATTAAATATTTTATGCAACACACACTCTCCAATGTTATGAGCTGATGGGGAAAAAACCCACAGTAAAATGACATGTGGGATGAGCTATTATAATGGGACAGGATATAGATATAGATGTCTGCTCTATAGGGAAACCAAAAGGATGGGGAGCTGGAGAGAGAAAACAACCACTGGGGTCCCCTTCCTCTTATGCAGGTCAATTAATTTTTCTTTCCTAATAGAAGCAGGATTTGCCCACTCTCCTTTTCAGAAAAAAAATGAAGGTTTTGTTCCAATCCTTTGTTCCAACAGGGCATCTGTTCTAATCTGATCCCTACCCACCACCAGAAAGAATTAAGGAGCTCTTCTGATCACAATCACCTTCAATGCAACACACCTGTAGGGCTTGCCAGGCCTTGGGATGTGTGGGCCCTGAAAAAAGAGGAGCCTTTCTAATTGCAGCAGGACTACAAGTGAGAGCTCACTGGCCCCTGGCAGAAGGGATTTCTGACTAGAAAACAGCTGGAGAGCGTTAACCTCTCAGACTCTCTCAGAAAGGAGATCAACCACTGGTTTTCCTGCCTCTTTTTTATTCTTTGACTTCCTGGGGGCCCAGAGATCTGCTTTGGTAGCTTCATCAGAAGCCTAATGATTTTCTGTATTAATTACTTTCACATCGCCTTGATCTGTAGAGCTGGGGGGCTGCGCCCCAGATACTGAGACAAGAGCAGCACCCAAGTTTTCCCCAGAGGGGCTGTTGCTTCAGGGTCCAGGGATTTTAAAGGGTGCGGGGTTCCAGGTACTTTTAATTTTGCGCTGGAGCCCCATGTGGCACGGTCCGGGCGGCGCTGAGGGCTAGCTGCCCTATCCTTGCTCCTTCCACCTGAGCACTCTCCCCTTCGAAGGGACCCAGAGCTGAACCCATGGGCCTAGTCTGTCACCACCTCTGACTACAAAAGACTAATTGGGGCATTGGCTACGTGGTACCATGGACGTGTTGTTCATGTTTCCATTCACTTCCCTGACTGTAGATGGATCATGTGATATTATTAAGACTGCAAGGCTGTGTTTTTCTGATTTAATTATGAAATTATTTTCTAATAAAATTAACGCAGTGCTTCAACATGAATACTGATCTATACTGACCCAAACATGGAAAGTGATGGGGATGTGTAACTGGTTTGATAAATACAAGCAGTGTCATGCCAATTGAGCACTTATGCACACTGGGATGCCCTCATTCAAGACCTGCCTCTGAAACCTTTCTCATGTTGCACAGCACTCACTTAGGTGAATAGATATCGCTGGGATTTTCTCTCGAGGGATTATTAACATGATGTAGGAATCCGATCATCATTAGTGGAACCATTAAAGGATAATTCCATTGCAGCATGGTTAAGGACTGGAGAAATAGCTCCCTTGAAACTTTCTGATCAATATACTGAAACCAACTAATAAATAGTGGGGGAGGGGTTGGGATGCAGTGTATTCTGTAGGAGCTGGCCAGATACATTGCAGGGGGGAAAAACTCCCACTTTAGTAACTTTTACAATATTGTGCAAATTGAATAAAGTTTTTTCACGTCAGAAGAAAGGCAGCATATTAGGTTGGAGTACTAGCAAGTTAGGACTTTGCATTCACATCCAAATCATGATATACTTTATCTTACTATAAATTAATAAGAATTGATTGGGAAAGCCCTTTATCTGACATTTTAGGTATGTCTAGATTACATGCCTCTGCCGCCAGAGGCATGTAAAATAGGCTACCCGACATAGTCAATGAAGTGGGGATTTAAATATCCCCGGCTTCATTAAAATAAAAATGGCTGCCACGCTGTGCCGGCTCAGCTGATCATCAGCACAGCGGGCGAATCAAGATGCAGATCGGTCGACAAGGGAAGCCTTTGTCGACCGCTCCTGTAAACCTCGTTTCAGGAGGCATAAGGGAGTGGTTGACAAATGCTTCCCTTGTCGACCGATCCGCATCTTGACTCACGCGCTGTGCCAATGATCAGCTGAGCCGGCACAGCGTGGTGGCCATTTTTATTTTAATGAAGCCGGGGATATTTAAAACCCCACTTCATTGACTATGTCGGGTAGCCTATTTTACATGCCTCTGTCGGGAGAGGCATGTAATCTAGACATACCCTTTGTGCTACATGAATTATGTTCTGTGCACTGCCTGAATTCATGGTAAACTTGTGTGGTCTGTGGGCAAACCCCTTTCTGCAAGGAACTCAAACCTAGCTGATGCAACCACAAAATTGAAAAGTGGCAGCTGAAGTGACAGCACATCCAGGCTGCCTGTGTGATGTGCTGATTTACTCTGAGTGGCAGTCTCCCCTCCATGGGCCCAGAAAGGTGCCTACTCATGACACTGTGCCCATAGGAGCGTATCTGGTCCAGCTATTCAGCCAAGCTAGGACTGATTTCATCTGGCAGGGAAGGAACAGGGAAGATCTTTATTAACTCAATTCAGTTTTCAGGAATTAATAAAACCTGACCCTAGACAGTGTCCAATGGGTTCCATGCAAGCTCTCTGTGTTGTGCCTCTGCCATCCGCTAACATGACAAATCCCTGTGACATGTACATGGCTGTTCACATAATGGTGGGAAGAGGTCACTTGAAAATTTAGGCCTCCCATCAAACTTGGGCTGAGACTGGTTGGTACAAGCACGTATTGAATTGGTGCAGCTGCTCTAAAAGACTTTTCAGCATTAGTTGCTTATGTAGAGGCACATCAGTGCATATCCCCCAGGAGTGTAAACAAGGGCTTAAGAGGATGAAAAAAGGAGCCAAATGTGGAATAATTTTCTATTGTCAAAATAGTAAGAAATCCTCATAAGAAGAAAATACCTTTCCTTCTGCAGATATCTACCCTCTCCATAGGACTGCAGGTATGTTTTAGTAAAGCAGGGAGACAGGAATCCAATACATGCCCTGTTAAATGCTTGTAAACTGAAATACAAACTTACGTGTAGTAATGGGTACCTGTGTGGTAGGTGAAGAAGCTGGTAAAAAATAAAAAAAAAAAACCCCAAAATTAACTACCATACAAAAGAGATATTGCAGTAAACTTTGAGTTGTTGCAAAAGAAAAACCCAGTAAAAGTACATCTGAGATGTGCTATTGCCTAGAGCTATATCACGTGCTGCTGTGGGGCTATCAATGTAATGGGGGCCAACAAGGGGCAAAGTACAACAGTGTTTCTCTTCATTCCTTACCCTTTAGTTCCCCTGTACAGAAGAACCGAATGTTCAACTCCAAACCTAGCAGAGCAAATATGATGCTACGGAATCAGGGCATGTCTACACTGGGGAGTTATTTTGAAATAACTCCTCCTATTATTTTGAAATAATTGGCTTATTGTTTTAAAATAATAATGCCAGCTTGTGAAGAGGAATAAGCTTATTTCAAAATAGTTATTCCAGGAGTTATTTCAAAATCACCTGATAGTGTAGACATAGCCACACAGAGTAAATCACCACACAGCCGCACAGGCTGCCTGGGTGTGCCCTTTCATTGGCGGTCACTTCAGCTGCCCCTTTCTAATTTTGTAGCTGCACCAGCTGGGTCTGCATTCCTTGCAGACGGGTTTGTACCAGTTATTGAACACACCACATAGATGTACCATGACATCATGCAGTGCAAAGAACATAATTCATGTTGTACAAAATGTTAATTGTGATTGATTAATTTATAATAAAGTAAAGAAAGTCATGGTGTGGATGTAAAGTCTTGACTGTTCAATATCCAATATTCTGCCTTCCATTCCAGGATCTTAGGAACCATAGCACTAAGAGATGGGAAAGAATTCTTTTAGGTAGTAGGTGTTCAATCTAACTCCACTTGAAGACAACCAGTGACATCATAGGAAGTTGGACTACGCCCCTTCAGGCAGTGTGTTTACTAATATTTTTACTCAGCCTTGTTCTATATTTCCCAAGTGATGAGGTCCTCTTCACTTTCTTTGGAGACTAATTCATAGTTTTTCAAACTTTACTGTCAGGTATTTTTTCATGCTGTTTAGTCAGAACGTGCCCTTTCTTAATTTCATTGAATTCTGGTAATGAAAGTATTGTGTGCCACTTTAAATCATTCCTCTTCTTCCTAGGTGTTTGTATCATTTAATATATTTGTGGACTCCATTACTGCCACAGGGAGCTGAGACTTAGGGTGTGGCTATACCGCAGGGTTTAACTTGAAATAAGCTACACAAATTGAGCTACGTCAATTGCGTATCTTATTTTGAAATAGCTTATTTCGAAATAGGGAGCATCTACAGACCACTTATTTCGAAATAGAGCACTCTTCCTCTGACTTCCCTTATTCCTCATACAATGAGGATTCCAGGAGTCAGAGTAAGAAGTCCTCCAGCTTGTCAGTATTTTGACACTATTTTGAAATAACTGCCTGCTATGTAGACATGGACAAAGTTATTTCGGAATAGTGCTGGTTATTTTGAAATAGTGTTCCTGTGTTGATGTACCCTGTGGCAGCCTCCCTTGCATGGACCCAGAAAGGTACCTCCTGATGCTACTGTGCCCATAGCAGTGAACCTGGTCCAGAAATTCAGCCAAGCTGAGAGTGATTTCAGTCCGGCAGAAAAGGAACAGGGAAGATTTAAACAAGGACTTTTCAGCATTAATTGTTTATGCAGTGGCACATCAGTGCATATCCCGATATAGTATAAACAAGGGCTTAAGAGGAGGGAAAAAGGAATCAATTATGGAATAATTTTGTATTGTCAAAATAGTAAGAAAATGGCTTTCCTTCTGCAGATATCTGCTATTTCCATGGGAACGCAGGTGTGTTTCAAGAAAGCAGTGGAGAAAGAAATCCTATACATGCCCTGTGAAATGTCTTTTAAACTGGAATACAAACTTACATGTGGTAGTGGGCACCTGTGTGGTAGGTGAAGAAGCTGGTAAAAAATAAAGAAAACAAAAGCCAAAATTAAATATTGTACAAAAGAGAGATTTCAGCAAACTTTGAATTATTGTAAAAAAAAAACAAACCCCAAGAACAAACGCTTAAACTGCACCCGAGTTGTGCTATTGCCAGGAGCTTGATCACCTGCTGCTGTGGTAAAATGAATGTGATGGGGGTGAACAAGGGGCAAAGTAACACAAGGTTCCTCTTGTGTTAATTACCATTTAATTGCGCATATAGAAGAACCAAATATTCATGACCATGTTTTGCAGAGCAAATATAGTTTTATGAAATCAGAGATTACTGGTGCTCAGGGTCTCTGTATGAACTACTGTCAACATGGTACCCTAGACACATTGAAGTCACATTGTCATGCACTTCTTTCCTTGAGATTACCCCTTACATCCTCGATAGTGATGAGTTTCCTCTTTGTGGCAACCTCCTCTCCATGGGCCCAGAAAGGTGCCTACTCATGATACTGTGCCAATAGGGCTGTATCTGGTCCAACAATTCAGCCATGCTGAGAGTGCCTTCAGTGTGACAGAGAAGGAACAGGGAAGATCTTTATGAACTCACAATTTGGTTGTCAGGAATGATTAAAAACAACCCTAGACAGCATCAGATGGGTTCCATGCAAGCTGTGTGCTTGTGCCTCTGCCATTACCTAACATGACAAATCCCAGTGACATGCACATGGCTGTTCCCATAATGGTGGGAATAGGACACCTGAAAATGATTTAGGCCTCCTTGCAACCCTGGGCTGATACGGTTTGGTACAAAGCACATGTTGCACTGGCATAGCTGATCTAAACCAGGACTTTTCAGCATTAGTTGCTTAATGTAGAGGCACATCAGTGCGTATCTCCCTGTAAAATACACAAGGGCTTCAGAGTACGGAAAAAGGGGCCAACTATGGAATAATTTTTGATTGTGAAGATAGTATGGAACCTTCTTCATAAGAAGAAAATGACTTTTCTTCTGCAGATATCTGCCCTTTCCATGAGAATACAGGTGTGTTTCAATAATCACAGTGGAGACAGCAATCCAGTACATGCCCCGTGAAATGACTTGTAAACTGGAATTAAAAAACTTACATGTGGTAGTGGGCACCTGTGTGGTAGGTGAAGAAGCTGGTAAAAAAAAGAAAAAAAAGCCAAAATTAAATTCTATTTCTCTGTGGTGGTGATGGTGAAGCACTGGCGTGGGTGACGTATGGAGATGGCCTGGCTTGACAAAGCTCTGGATGGGATGATTTGATTGGGGTTGGTCCTAGTTTGAGCAATAGTGGGACTGGGTGACCTCCTGAGGTCTTTATAAACACTATTCTTCTATGATTCTATGGCTACAAGGAAACATAACTTCAGTAAAGACACAGAGACAGACAGATATAGATACAGATACACATACACACACAAACTCTTGCCTGTAGCTGCACCAGGACCGTTTTTAATGGTGAACTTCTCACTTGGCAATATTGATGTGATTCCTCATAAATATAATTGATGTGAAAACAATAGCAATTGGAGTACCTGAGCAGATGACACTGGCGTCCTCACGATGGACACAGTTATGTCTGCCCCACCCCTGGTGCGAGCACTGCCACAGAGAGGATTCATTCCCTCTGCACTGCACGTCATCCAGGAGAATACTTCCGGAGCCTTCACCAAAGCGGGCACTCACGGGGGCCTCAGTGACCTGGCCACACCCGAGCTGTCTGCACACAACCTGTGCATCTGCTATGTCCCAGGCATCGTCACAGACTGTTCCCCAGCTTCCATTGTAATAGACTTCAACACGACCAGAGCACCTGTCTTGCCCATTCGCCAGTCTCAGTGATGTATCTTGGAAAAGCACATGAAACAATATTATTAATGTTAACACAATTAGCTCGTATTCGATGTTATGCATTCCAGAAGTCCCTCCAGTACTCAGGTGAGCTTGTGCAACCTACTACATTCCCTCACGGCTGGGTGCAGCATTTTCTCCTCTATTCATCTAGCCCCATCTGCAGGCCAATGTGTGCAGATGCAGAGCCATGGTCCTAAATTTGCTTGGGCCATCCATTTGGAGTGATATATGCCCAGAGGACTTGGGAATAGGAATAGAACGGTCCCTTTGCTCCTTTGCACTATACTCTTATATGACCCTATTCAATCTTGGGTTCCCTGCGGACATATGTCAATGTTCTGAGAAGGGAAACCAAATATGATGAAAGAGACAGAAAGGGCTTGACTGGTGATGATGCAAAGATCACTTTGTAAGTTTCATAGCTTGACTAAGTCCCTTATTCCCTGTGGGAATAAGGCAGCCTACGAATAACTGAATGATACAAACACCAAGGAAGAAATGGAATGATTTAAAGTGACACACAATACTTCCCTTACCAGAATTCAATGAAATTAAGAAAGGGTATGTTCTGGCTAAGCAGCACAAAAAATATCCGAGAATAAGGTTTGACAAACTGTGGAATTAGTCTCCCAAAGAAAGTGGTGGGAACCTCATCGACTGGGACATTTAGAACAAGACAGAATAAAATAGAAGGAATAATACTGCTTGCGTGGGCCCAGTCCAACTCCCTTTGAAGTCCCTAGTTGTCGACAACTGGAGTTCGATTGACCACCTACTACCTAAAAGAAATCTTTCCTATCACGTATTTCATGATTGCTGGATGCCAGGAACTGGAGGCAGAATATTGGATATTGAATATAGGTTGGAGTGCTAGCCACTCAGGACTTTGCATCCACATCCAACATGAAACATGTTCTTTGCACTTCCTGCCATCATGGTAGATCTGCGAGGGATGTGAGCAAAGTCATGCCAACCTCCCTTAATTAAATCCTGCGGATGTAGCCTCAGAATTGGAAAGTGGCAGATAAAGTGACAGCCAAAGTGAGGACACACCCAGGCTGCCTGTTTGATGTGCTCATAAATTCCCTGCGGCGGGCTCCTCTCCATGGGCACAGAAAGGTGCCTACTCTTGATACTGTGCCCATAGGGCTGTATCTGGCCCAACAATTCAGCCACGCTGAGAGTGCTTTCAGTGTGACAGGGAAGGAACAGGGAAGATCTTTATGAACTCACAATTTAGTTGTCAGGAATTATTTAACATGACCCTAGACAGCATCAGATGGGTCCATGCAAGCTGTGTGCTTGTGCCTCCGCCATTACCTAACATGACAAATCCCAGTGACATGCACATGGCTGTTCCCATAATGGTGGGAATAGAACACCTGAAAATAATTTTGGCCTCCTTGCAACCCTGGGCTGAGACAAAACACATTGTACAAAGCACATGTTGCACCGGCCCAGGTGATCTAAACAAGGACTTTTCGGCATTAGTTGCATACACAGTGGCACATCAGTGCATATCCCCGGTAGTGTAGACAAGGGCTTCAGAGGATGGAAAAGGGAGCCAAATATGGAATAATTTTTGATTATCAAAAAAATATGGAACCATCTTCATAAGAAAAAAATGGCTTTCCTTCTGCAGACATATGCCCTTTCCATGGAAATTCAGATGTGTGTCAACAAAGCAGTAGAGACAGGATTCCAATACATGCCCCATGAAATGCTTTGTAATCTGGAAGAAAAAACTTATATGAAAAAGTGGGCACCTGTGTGGTAGTTGAAGAACCTGGTAAAAAAACAAAACAAAACCAAAAAAACAAAAGCCCAAATTAAATACTGTACAAAAGAAAGATTTCAGCAAACTCTGAGTTATTGCCAAAGAAAAATAATAGAAAAGGTGCACCTGAGATGTGCTGTTGCCTGGAGCTAGATCAAATGCTTCTGTAAGGAAATCAATGTGATGAGGCCAACAAGGGGCACAGTACCACAGATTCCTCTATACTCTTTACCATTGAATTTCTACTGTGCTGAAGAACCAAATGTTGAAATCCAACTCTTGTAGGGCAAATACAATGTCATGGAATAAAAGATTTCTAAAGCTCACAGGCTTCTGTTTGGACTAGTACCTTGGAAATATTGAAGTCATATTGCCATCACTTATTTCCTTGAGGTTACCATCAAGAGCCCCAATAGCCATGAGTTTCCTAAGAGGTCTGAAGATAATTCACTTAAAATACAATTCATATGACGAAAGAATAGAAATCCAGTACATGAGCGGATGGTACTGGTGTCCTCACCAAAGCATGAGCTGCTGCAGCTTGATTTTATGATCCAAGAATCTCTAAAACACTCATATCCTCTAGGAATCAGCACAAAGGGAAAAATACGACGCCTGACCGAAGGGTTCTGTTAATGGCAGAGTTAGGTAAATCTGGGCCAGGCAACTAGGGAAAGGAAGTTGGATATCTACGAGATGAGCTTGTAGTAAGTGTCTTCTTGCTTTTTGCTCTGGGAAAACAGATTAGATCATTTTTGTGGTGAGAGGAAACCTCTGCCTGGTGCTCTTTACATCACAGAGGTCAAGTTCTTGAAGCAGGAGTAGGACTTTCCCTATCCCACTTACAGAAAGTAGAGGGATTCATCATTAATGCTGTTATTTTCATGCAGGGCTGGCTCGAGCCATTCCCGCGCCCCAGGCAGCAGGCGCGCGACGCATGCGCGGCTCCGCTCCCGGGCGCACGGCGCATCCACGGCCCTGCCCCCCGGCGTGCTTCGCAATCGGGTGCACGGCACCTGATGGCAGCGCTAAGGGGTGCCGTGTGGCCCCCGGCCCCGGACCACTTACAGCTGCCATCAGGCGCCCCCCCATAGGTTGGCGTCCCAGGCAGCTGCCCGGCTAGCCCCCGCCTTAATCCGGCCCTGCTTTCATGGGATCTTATAGAAGCCCACACAATCCCCACAGGCCTTTGAATAGATCACTGGGCCTTTTGACTTTCATATAGCTATTCTCAGTGCGGGGCAATGAAAAACAAGAAGCCATGGTCCCATGCTGCAATGGGGGAGGATCATGCTGTGTATGAGGAAAATCTATTTCTCTGTGAGGGTGGTGAAGCACTGGCATGGGTGACCTATGGAGATGGTGGCATCTCCATATTTAGAGGATCTAAGGCATGGCTTGACAAAGATCTGGAGGGGATGATTTAGTTGGGGCTGGTCCTACTTTGAGCAGGAGTGGAACTCGGCTACCTCCGGAGGTCTCTGTCAAACACATTTCTTCTATGATTCTATGGCTACAAGGAAACATAACTTCAGTGAAGACACACAGACAGACGGACACAGAGACAGATACACAGACGCACACAAACTCTTGCCTGTAGCTGCCCCAGGACGGATTTTTATGACCTTCTCACGTGGCTACATTGATGTGAGTCTCATAAATATAATGGATGTGATAACAATAGCAATGGGAGTACCTGAGCAGATGACACTGGCATCCTCACGGTGGACGCAGTTATGTCTTCCCCACCCCTGGTGCGAGCACTGCTCCAGAAAGGATTCGTCCCCTCTGCATTGCACGTCATCCAGGAGAATACTTCCGGAGCCTTCACCAAAGCGGGCACTCACGGGGGCCTCAGCGGCCTGGCCACACCCGAGCTGTCTGCACACAACCTGTGCATCTGCTATGTCCCAGGCATCATCACAGACTGTTCCCCAGCTTCCATCGTAATAGACTTCAACGCGACCAGAGCACCTGTCCTGTCCGTTCGCCAGTCTCAATGGCGTATCTTGGAAAAACGCAGGAAACGATATTATTAATGTTAACACATTTAGCTCGTATTCAATGTCATGCATTCCGGAAGACCCTCCAGTGCTCAGGTGAGCTTGTGCACCCTACAACATTCCCTCCTGGCTGGCTATAGTGTTTCCCCCTCTATCTAGCCAGCCCTCTCTGCAGGCCAATGTGTGCAGATGCAGAGCCATGGTCCGAACTTTCCTTGGGCCTTCCGTTTGTGGTGATATGTGCCCAGTGGACTTGGGAATAGGAATAGAACTCCCTTGCACTATACTCTTATATGACCCTATTCAGTCATGGCTACCTTGCGGACACATGTCAATGTTCTGAGAAGGGAAACCAGATATGATGGAAGAGACAGAAAGGGTTTGATTGGTGATGATGCAAAGATCACTTTGTAAGTTTCATAGCTCGACTAAGTCACACCTCCCAGTGGGAATAAGGCAGCCTACAAATAACTGAATGATACCAACATGAAGGAAAAAATGAAATGATATAAAGTGACACACAATACTTTCCTTACCAGAATTCAATGAAATTAAGAAAGGGTATTTTCTGGCTAAGCAGCACAAAAAATATCTGAGAATAAGGTATGAAAAACTGTCAAATTATTCTGCCAAAGAAATTGCTGGGAACCTCATCACTTGGGAAATTTAGAACAAGACAAAATAAAATATAAGGAGTTATACTGCTCATATGGGCCCAGTCCAACTCCCTTTGAAGTCCCTGGTTGTCTTCAACTGGAGTTGGATTGACCACCTAGTATCTAAAAGATATCTTCCCCATCTCATATTGCATGATTGCTGGGTGCCAGGACCTGAAGGAGGAATATTGGATATTGAATATAGGTTGGAGTGCTAGCCACTCAGGACTTTGCATCCACATCCAACATGAATTATGTTTTTGCACTTCCTGCAGTCATGGTAAACCTGGGGGGGATGCGGGCAAACTCTTGGAAACCTCCCTCTGTGAGGAAATCAAACCCAGCAGATACAGCCTCAAAACTGGACACTGGCAGATAAGTGACAGCCCAAGTGAGGGCGCACCCAGGCTGCCGGTGTGATTTGCTGATAAACTCTCTGTGGTGGGCTCCTCTCCATGGGCCAAGGAAAGTGCCTACTCTTGATACTGTGCCCATAGGGCTGTATCTGGCCCAACAATTCAGCCACGCTGAGAGTGCTTTCAGTGTGACAGGGAAGGAACAGGGAAGATTTTTATTAAGTCACAATTTAGTTGTCAGGACTTAATAAAACACACCGTACACACAGCATTGGATGGGTTCCTTGCAAGCTCTGTGCTTGTGCCTCTGCCATCACCTAATATGACAAAACCCAGTGACATGAGCATGGCTGTTCACATAATGGTGGGAATAGGACACCTGAAAATGATTTAGGCCTCCTTTCAACCCTGGGCTGAGAATGTTTGATACAAAGCAAAGGTTGCCCTGGCGCAGCTGATCTAAAGGAGGACTTTTCAGCATTAGTTACTTAATGTAGGGGCACATCAGTGCATATCTCCCTGTAGTGTGGCAAGGGTTTCAGAGGACGGAAAAAAGTAGCCAACTATGGAATAATTTTTGATTGTCAAGAGAGTATGGAACCTTCATAAGAAAAAAACGGCTTTCCTTCTGCAGATATCTGTTATTTCCATGGGAATGCAGGTGTATTTCCATGATGTAGTAGAGACAGGAATCCAATACATGCACTGTGAAATGCCTTTTAAACTGGAATACAAACTTACGTGCAGTAGTGGGCACTTGTGGTGATAGGGAAGACAGCTGGTTACATAAATAATTAAGCAAAAATTAAATACTGTTCAGAAAGGGAGATTTCAGCATAACGTATGAGGTTATTGAGCATACAAACCAAACAAACAGTAAAACTGCACTGAGTTGTGCTCTTTCCAGGAGCCAGATCACATCCTGCTAGGGGTAAATGAATTGATGATGGGGGCCAACAGCGGGTGAAGTACCACGGCGGTCCTCTTGTGTTCATTAGCCATTTAATTCCCCACTAAAGTAGAACCAAAAGTTCAACTGCCAGGAATTTAGCAGACCAAATATAGTTTTATGGAATGAGCGATTACTGGGCTCAGGCTCTGTATGAGCTATTTTTAACATGGTACCCTGAGAAACATTGAAGTCACATTGTGCAAGTGGACATCTGTTCCTTGAAGTTACTCACTTGGACATCTCTACAGCGATGAGTTTCCTACTAAGATGGTTTGAACTATTAATACCTAAGCACTACAAGAATAGAAATTGAGTTCCTGAGCTGATGCTACTGGCATGAGCTGCAGCAGCTTGATTTTAAGATCCAAGAATCTCTAAAACACTCATGTCCTCTGTGGATCAGCACAAAGGGGAAAATACAACCACTGACCCAAAGGTTCTGTTAATGGTAGAGTTAGGTAAATCTGGGCCAGGCAACTGGGGAAAGGAAATAGGATATATACGAGATGACACCTGAAAATGATTTAGGCCTCCTATCAACCCTGGGCTGATACGGTTTGGTAGAAAGCCCATGTTGCACTGGCATAGCTGATCTAAACCAGGACTTTTCAGCATTAGTTGCTTAATGTAGAGGCACATCAGTGCATATCTCCCTGTAATGTACACAAGGGCTTCAGAGTACGGAAAAAGGGGCCAACGATGGAATAATTTTTGATTGTGAAGATAGTATGGAACCTTCTTCCTAAGAAGAAAATGACTTTTCTTCTGCAGATATCTGCCCTTTCCATGAGAATACAGGTGTGTTTCAATAATCACAGTGGAGACAGCAATCCAGTACATGCCCCGTGAAATGACTTGTAAACTGGAATTAAAAAACTTACATGTGGTAGTGGACACCTGTGTGGTAGGTGAAGAAGCTGGTAAAAAAAAGAAAAAAAAGCCAAAATTAAATTCTATTTCTCTGTGGTGGTGATGGTGAAGCACTGGCGTGGGTGACGTATGGAGATGGCCTGGCTTGACAAAGCTCTGGATGGGATGATTTGATTGGGGTTGGTCCTAGTTTGAGAAATAGTGGGACTGGGTGACCTCCTGAGGTCTCTATAAACACTATTCTTCTACGATTCTATGGCTACAAGGAAACATAACTTCAGTAAAGACACAGAGACAGACAGATATAGATACAGATACACATACACACACAAACTCTTGCCTGTAGCTGCACCAGGACCGTTTTTAATGGTGAACTTCTCACTTGGCAATATTGATGTGATTCCTCATAAATATAATTGATGTGAAAACAATAGCAATTGGAGTACCTGAGCAGATGACACTGGCGTCCTCACGATGGACACAGTTATGTCTGCCCCACCCCTGGTGCGAGCACTGCCACAGAGAGGATTCATTCCCTCTGCACTGCACGTCATCCAGGAGAATACTTCCGGAGCCTTCACCAAAGCGGGCACTCACGGGGGCCTCAGTGGCCTGGCCACACCCGAGCTGTCTGCACACAACCTGTGCATCTGCTATGTCCCAGGCATCGTCACAGACTGTTCCCCAGCTTCCATTGTAATAGACTTCAACACGACCAGAGCACCTGTCCTGCCCATTCGCCAGTCTCAGTGATGTATCTTGGAAAAGCACATGAAACAATATTATTAATGTTAACACAATTAGCTCGTATTCGATGTTATGCATTCCAGAAGTCCCTCCAGTACTCAGGTGAGCTTGTGCAACCTACTACATTCCCTCACGGCTGGGTGCAGCATTTTCTCCTCTATTCATCTAGCCCCATCTGCAGGCCAATGTGTGCAGATGCAGAGCCATGGTCCTAAATTTGCTTGGGCCATCCATTTGGAGTGATATATGCCCAGAGGACTTGGGAATAGGAATAGAACGGTCCCTTTGCTCCTTTGCACTATACTCTTATATGACCCTATTCAATCTTGGGTTCCCTGCGGACATATGTCAATGTTCTGAGAAGGGAAACCAAATATGATGAAAGAGACAGAAAGGGCTTGACTGGTGATGATGCAAAGATCACTTTGTAAGTTTCATAGCTTGACTTAGTCCCTTATTCCCTGTGGGAATAAGGCAGCCTACGAATAACTGAATGATACAAACACCAAGGAAGAAATTGAATGATTTAAAGTGACACACAATACTTCCCTTACCAGAATTCAATGAAATTAAGAAAGGGTATGTTCTGGCTAAGCAGCACAAAAAATATCCGAGAATAAGGTTTGACAAACTGTGGAATTAGTCTCCCAAAGAAAGTGGTGGGAACCTCATCGACTGGGACATTTAGAACAAGACAGAATAAAATAGAAGGAATAATACTGCTTGCGTGGGCCCAGTCCAACTCCCTTTGAAGTCCCTAGTTGTCGACAACTGGAGTTCGATTGACCACCTACTACCTAAAAGAAATCTTTCCTATCACGTATTTCATGATTGCTGGATGCCAGGAACTGGAGGCAGAATATTGGATATTGAATATAGGTTGGAGTGCTAGCCACTCAGGACTTTGCATCCACATCCAACATGAAACATGTTCTTTGCACTTCCTGCCATCATGGTAGATCTGCGAGGGATGTGAGCAAAGTCATGCCAACCTCCCTTAATTAAATCCTGCGGATGTAGCCTCAGAATTGGAAAGTGGCAGATAAAGTGACAGCCAAAGTGAGGACACACCCAGGCTGCCTGTTTGATGTGCTCATAAATTCCCTGCGGCGGGCTCCTCTCCATGGGCACAGAAAGGTGCCTACTCTTGATACTGTGCCCATAGGGCTGTATCTGGCCCAACAATTCAGCCACGCTGAGAGTGCTTTCAGTGTGACAGGGAAGGAACAGGGAAGATCTTTATGAACTCACAATTTAGTTGTCAGGAATTATTTAACATGACCCTAGACAGCATCAGATGGGTCCATGCAAGCTGTGTGCTTGTGCCTCCGCCATTACCTAACATGACAAATCCCAGTGACATGCACATGGCTGTTCCCATAATGGTGGGAATAGAACACCTGAAAATAATTTTGGCCTCCTTGCAACCCTGGGCTGAGACAAAACACATTGTACAAAGCACATGTTGCACCGGCCCAGGTGATCTAAACAAGGACTTTTCGGCATTAGTTGCATACACAGTGGCACATCAGTGCATATCCCCGGTAGTGTAGACAAGGGCTTCAGAGGGTGGAAAAGGGAGCCAAATATGGAATAATTTTTGATTATCAAAAAAATATGGAACCATCTTCATAAGAAAAAAATGGCTTTCCTTCTGCAGACATATGCCCTTTCCATGGAAATTCAGATGTGTGTCAACAAAGCAGTAGAGACAGGATTCCAATACATGCCCCATGAAATGCTTTGTAATCTGGAAGAAAAAACTTATATGAAAAAGTGGGCACCTGTGTGGTAGTTGAAGAACCTGGTAAAAAAACAAAACAAAACCAAAAAAACAAAAGCCCAAATTAAATACTGTACAAAAGAAAGATTTCAGCAAACTTTGAGTTATTGCCAAAGAAAAATAATAGAAAAGGTGCACCTGAGATGTGCTGTTGCCTGGAGCTAGATCAAATGCTTCTGTAAGGAAATCAATGTGATGAGGCCAACAAGGGGCACAGTACCACAGATTCCTCTATACTCTTTACCATTGAATTTCTACTGTGCTGAAGAACCAAATGTTGAAATCCAACTCTTGTAGGGCAAATACAATGTCATGGAATAAAAGATTTCTAAAGCTCACAGGCTTCTGTTTGGACTAGTGAGTAACCTAGTACCTTGGAAATATTGAAGTCATATTGCCATCACTTATTTCCTTGAGGTTACCATCAAGAGCCCCAATAGCCATGAGTTTCCTACTAAGAGGTCTGAAGATAATTCACTTAAAATACAATTCATATGACGAAAGAATAGAAATCCAGTACATGAGCGGATGGTACTGGTGTCCTCACCAAAGCATGAGCTGCTGCAGCTTGATTTTATGATCCAAGAATCTCTAAAACACTCATATCCTCTAGGAATCAGCACAAAGGGAAAAATACGACGCCTGACCGAAGGGTTCTGTTAATGGCAGAGTTAGGTAAATCTGGGCCAGGCAACTAGGGAAAGGAAGTTGGATATCTACGAGATGAGCTTGTAGTAAGTGTCTTCTTGCTTTTTGCTCTGGGAAAACAGATTAGATCATTTTTGTGGTGAGAGGAAACCTCTGCCTGGTGCTCTTTACATCACAGGGGTCAAGTTCTTGAAGCAGGAGTAGGACTTTCCCTATCCCACTTACAGAAAGTAGAGGGATTCATCATTAATGCTGTTATTTTCATGCAGGGCTGGCTCGAGCCATTCCCGCGCCCCAGGCAGCAGGCGCGCGACGCATGCGCGGCTCCGCTCCCGGGCGCACGGCGCATCCACGGCCCTGCTCCCCCGGCGTGCTTCGCAATCGGGTGCGCGGCACCTGATGGCAGCGCTAAGGGGTGCCGTGTGGCCCCCGGCCCCGGACCACTTACAGCTGCCATCAGGCGCCCCCCCATAGGTTGGCGTCCCAGGCAGCTGCCCGGCTAGCCCCCGCCTTAATCCGGCCCTGCTTTCATGGGATCTTATAGAAGCCCACACAATCCCCACAGGCCTTTGAATAGATCACTGGGCCTTTTGACTTTCATATAGCTATTCTCAGTGCGGGGCAATGAAAAACAAGAAGCCATGGTCCCATGCTGCAATGGGGGAGGATCATGCTGTGTATGAGGAAAATCTATTTTTCTGTGAGGGTGGTGAAGCACTGGCATGGGTGACCTATGGAGATGGTGGCATCTCCATATTTAGAGGATCTAAGGCATGGCTTGACAAAGATCTGGAGGGGATGATTTAGTTGGGGCTGGTCCTACTTTGAGCAGGAGTGGAACTCGGCTACCTCCGGAGGTCTCTGTCAAACACATTTCTTCTATGATTCTATGGCTACAAGGAAACATAACTTCAGTGAAGACACACAGACAGACGGACACAGAGACAGATACACAGACGCACACAAACTCTTGCCTGTAGCTGCCCCAGGACGGATTTTTATGACCTTCTCACGTGGCTACATTGATGTGAGTCTCATAAATATAATGGATGTGATAACAATAGCAATGGGAGTACCTGAGCAGATGACACTGGCATCCTCACGGTGGACGCAGTTATGTCTTCCCCACCCCTGGTGCGAGCACTGCTCCAGAAAGGATTCGTCCCCTCTGCATTGCACGTCATCCAGGAGAATACTTCCGGAGCCTTCACCAAAGCGGGCACTCACGGGGGCCTCAGCGGCCTGGCCACACCCGAGCTGTCTGCACACAACCTGTGCATCTGCTATGTCCCAGGCATCATCACAGACTGTTCCCCAGCTTCCATCGTAATAGACTTCAACGCGACCAGAGCACCTGTCCTGTCCGTTCGCCAGTCTCAATGGCGTATCTTGGAAAAACGCAGGAAACGATATTATTAATGTTAACACATTTAGCTCGTATTCAATGTCATGCATTCCGGAAGACCCTCCAGTGCTCAGGTGAGCTTGTGCACCCTACAACATTCCGTGATGTAGTAGAGACAGGAATCTAATACATGCACTGTGAAATGCCTTTTAAACTGGAATACAAACTTACGTGCAGTAGTGGGCACTTGTGTGGTAGGTGAAGAAGCTGGTAAAAAAAAAGACAAAAATTAAATACTGTTCAAAAGGGAGATTTCAGCAAACGTTGAGTTATTGAAAACAAACCAAACCAAACAGTAAAACTGCACTGAGTTGTGCTATTTCCAGGAGTCAGATCACATGCTGCTGTGGGGAAATGAATGTGATGGGAGCCAACAGGGGGTGAAGTACCACAGGGGTCCTCTTGTGTTCATTACCATTTAATTCCCTCATAAAGTAGAACCAAAAGTTCAACTCCAAATTTGCAGACCAAATATAGTTTCATGGAATGAGCGATTACTGGGGCTCAGGGCCTCTGTATGAGCTATTTTTAACATGGTACCCTAGAAACGTTGAAGTCACATTGTCATGCACTTCTTTCCTTGAAGTTACTCCTTACATCCTCTACAGCGATGAGTTTCCTACTAAGTGGTTTGAAGATAATTCACCTAACATACAAGAATAGAAATCGAGTTCCTGAGCTGATGCTACTGGCATGAGCTGCAGCAGCTTGATTTTAAGATCCAAGAATCTCTAAAACACTCATGTCCTCTGTGGATCAGCACAACGGGGAAAATACAACCACTGACCCAAAGGTTCTGTTAATGGTAGAGTTAGGTAAATCTGGGCCAGGCAACTGGGGAAAGGAAATTGGATATATACTAGTTGAGCTTGTAATATGTATCTTCTTGCTCTTTGCTCTGGGAAAACAGATTGGATCATTTTCATGGTGAGAGGAAACCATTGTATAGTTCTCTTTCAATCACAGAAGTCAAATTCTAAAAGCAGGGGTAGGACTTCCCACTCCTGCTTACAGAAAGTAAGGGATTTATCCTTAATGCTGTTATTTTCATGGAATCTTACAGAAGTACACAGGCCTTTCTATAAGTCACTGTGCCACCTAACCTTCATATGTCTATTCTCAGTAGTGGCAGATAACAAAAGAACCAATTATGTCAAATTGCATTGGGGGAGTTTTAGGTTGGAGAGTTGGAAAAACTACTTCACGACGAGGGTGGTGAAGCACTGACATCGGTGATCTTGGCAGATGGTGGAATATCTGCACAGAGGTTTTAAGGGCAGCCTTAACAAAGCTCTGGCTGGAGTGATTTTGTTGGGGTTGGACCTGCTTTGAGCAGGTGTTGGACTGGATAACCTCCTGAGGTCTCTACCAGCCCTAATCTTGAATGATTCTATGGCTATATGGCAACATGACTTCAATGAAGACATACGGAGACATACACACAGACACAGACACACACACATTCTTGCCTGTAGCTGCCCCAGGACCATTTTTTATGACCTTCTCACTTGGCTACATTAATGTGATTCTCATAAATATAATGGTTAAGATAACAATAGCAATGGGAGTACCTGAGCAGATGACACTGGCATCCTCACCGTGGACACAGTTATGTCTTCCCCACCCCTGGTGCGAGCACTGCCACAGAGAGGATTCATTCCCTCTGCACTGCACATCATCCAGGAGAATACTTCCGGAGCCTTCACCAAAGCGGGCACTTATGGGGGCCTCAGTGGCCTGGCCACACCCGAGCTGTCTGCACACAACCTGTGCATCTGGTATGTCCCAAGCATCGTCACAGACTGTTCCCCAGCTTCCATTGTAATAGACTTCAACGCGTCCAGAGCACCTGTCCTGTCCGTTCACCAGTCTCAGTGATATAGCTTGGAAAAGTGCAGGAAATGATATTATTAATATTAACACAATTAGCTCGTATTGAATGTCATGCATTCCAGAAGTCCCTCCAGTGCTCAGGTGGGATTCTTCACCCTACTACACTCCCTCATGTCTGGGTCCGAATTTTCTCTTCTATTCATTCAGCCATCTCTACAAGTTAACAGCCGAGGATACTGAATCATTGTCCTAGTTTTCTCTGTGCCACCTCTTTGGGTGTCATGTGCCCACTAGATTTGGGAATAGTAATAGAGCAGTTTCTTTGTTCCCTTTCACAATCATCTCTTATGACCACATTCGATCCTGCGTACCTTGCTGACAAACGTTCATGTTCTGAGAAGAGAAACTAAATATGCTGAAAGGAGACAGAAAGGGCTTGACTGTAGGATCACAGATGATCACAATGTAAGTTCCACAACTTTACTACGTCACAGATGCCTGTAGGAATAAGGCAGCCTACAAATGTCTGAATGGTGGAAACACCAAAAAAGAAGAGGAATGATTTAAAGTGGCACGTGTTACTTTCATTAGCAGAAGTGAATGAAATTTTAAGAAAGGGTACATTCTGGCTAAACAACATAAAAAAATGTCTAAGAGTGAGGTCTGAAAAACTGTGGAATTAGTGTCCAATGAAGTGCTAGGGATCTCATCACTTGGGAAATTTCGAACAAAACAGAGCAAAATCTTAGCAAATATTCTGTTCATAAGGGCCCAGTCCAAATCCCTTTGAAATCACAAAGCTGGAGTTGGATCAAACACCTACTTCCTAAAAGAAGTCTTTCCCATCTCGTAATGCTATGATTCCTGGGTGCTTGGAACCGAAGGCAGAATATTGTTCTGTGAAGTTATGTGGTCCCTTTGAAACAGATGTGTAAAAAAGGATCATGTAATAAAAGAGAAATGGTAAGAAGGCTGAGAAAAGGGTCAAAGGCCACAATAGGCATTTCCATGGTACCTAGAGGACCTAGCAAAGCAAAAGAAAAAAAAAGTCTAAATTCAAAATAATTTTCTAAAAAGACATATCAAAGAACTTTATGAGCCTGAGTGTCTCTAAGTGTCTTAAAGACAGAGGAACCAATTCACATCTCTCTTTCATGGCTTAGAAAGTCCCCTATAGGAGAAGCCTCAGAAGTTTATGATTCCCTTCAGAAGCTCATCATTTAGTGAGATTTGGGCAAATTTTTCCAGAGGTGGCTGAAGAACCACTGCCCTGACACTAGAGTAGCCATCCTGTCAACTCTCAAGTCCTTGCTGCAAAGCATGGAGATTCAAGAGCTTTCCAATGACATAGCTGTAAGGATTATATAATTGTACTCTTGTTACAAATACCTTTGCAATTGCCTTATTGGTGTAGGTGATCTTGCTGATTTTAAGGCCCCAATTCTGATTTCCTTTCAAACAGATATCACTACAATGCTATCAGTGGAATTACAATGGTGTAAAATGGAACTAGAATCAGATCCATTAGGTAAAATTCTGCTGACATAGGTGCAAATCTGGATTGACACCAGTTTTAGTGATTTTACATAAGGGTGAACAAACTTTGGATTTACACCAGCTTCAGTGGTCTGGGCATAAGACTGCCCAAAACGTGACCCGCAGAGCTGGCACTGTAGATGTGAATGTGGGGCTGAGGGCCAACGTCATTGTTCTCAGGACATTTGCACAGCTGAAATAAAAACTGCAAGACAAGCTGTCTAAGACTTACAAATGAAAAAACCTCCATGAAAGGTTTGCATAGGTACCATTCCCAGGAGTGCTGTCAGGGAAAGGCAAATGAGCAAGTCTAAACCTTCCCTATCCCCCCCACAACAACACTCCTACAAATAACAGCTTAGCAAAGGTCCCCAGAGTTACGAAGCATTATATGAAGCAGTCCAGTTTAGCAGAGGAAAAAAGAGCTCACTGAAGGCAAAGCCCAGAGGGTTGAAACATCACCATTAAATGTGACAGATGCATCAAGATTGCCTCTCTGGAGTGGGTCTCTAAGGTCATGTTTGCAGCTGCCATAAAACCAGCTAAGTAAATTCTTTTCCTCTCAGGAGTGCACAACCATGGTCTCTTGAGACTGAAGGACGACTACTACTAATACTACTTCCCATTTGGTGGTTTGGATGTTATTCCTCATGAATACAATTCATATGAAAACAATAGCAATGGGAGTACCTGAGCAGATGACACTGGCATCCTCACGGTGGACACAGTTATGTCTGCCCCACCCTTGGTGCGAGCACTGCTCCAGAGAGGATTCGTCCCCTCTGCACTGCACGTCATCCAGGAGAATACTTCCGGAGCCTTCACCAAAGCGGGCATTCATGGGGGCCTCAGTGGCCTGGCCACACCCGAGCTGTCTGCACACAACCTGTGCATCTGCTATGTCCCAGGCATCATCACAGACTGTTCCCCAGCTTCCATTGTAATAGACTTCAACGCGACCAGAGCAACTGTCCTGTCCATTCGCCAGTCTCAGTGATGTACCTTTGAAAAACAGAGGGAAAATAATTTTCACCCAGCTATTGAGCTCTAGAGATGTTTACTCATTATGAAGTTGGCCACTGTGGTTTTATGAAATTTGCAAAACTGATGTTTTTCTTTTACTAAGATAGTATATTATTTGCACATATAGTTTTTGCAATCGCATTACTATACCCCTCCCCCCCCGGAAATACTAAGCAATATTCCCTGTAATCTTTCCATCCATGTGCAGAATCAATTTTTATGTGCACCGAAGCCTGTGTGGATGTATAACACCAGTAGAAAGAAAACCTAACTGTGGGTGCTCTAGTAATCAGCTGGGCAACATTTGAATCTTTCCTGAGTGGCTGCACAAGTGCACAGTTTACAAGTACTACTGATACCAAGTAATTGGACTATGCAATTACTTTGTTAATCACAAGCAATGTGTATCAATTCACAAGCATTTGATCATACGTGGCCTGACTGTCCAACCTTACTCAAGTTAAGTTGCACTTACTCATGTTATAGTAATAAGCCTTGCCTCAGCTGGGTGGTCTCAATGGGGCTACATGTGTGTCTATGGCGTCCCAACATCCTTGTTGGAGCATTCCCCTATGTAAGTTCCACTCTGCATGGTTAATGGTGACAGACTCATCCCCCATTGTCAGACATGCCATGAAACATTTAAACAAACACATTATTATAATGCAAATGTGCTACTAAATCTCTGTTCTCCTGATGATTTGGAATGTACAGGGGCTGATAAAAGTCACAAGAAAAAATAAAACCCATACTTGAGCAGCAATCATAGATTGGCTCTAACTTTGATATTGGAAGCAAAGCACAGTGTGTTGTACTGTTTATCTGTGATGATGAGGGACAAGTATCGAAAGCCTGGCACTGGGATATTTTAGCTAACTAATCACAACAGAACCTGGGATTTCATTGTTTTATATTTGTACACTGTCATTTCAATCTGATTCACTCCCCGGCAATGTTGCATGTTTTGGAAGTGTTAGTGTAGCGATACCAGTCCCCCACAACAACCAGGAGTCATACACAAAGCAAGCTGTTCACTGGTCTTTGATGAGTCTCACTGGAAATCGCTGCTTTGAGTCCCTGCCCTTTGCCTGTTTATTCAGCTTCTGGAGCTATCCCAACAGAACACTTCCCAGTGACAGGCACATCTGTTAATGCTGTCAATGATGCTAGGACTCTGGAAAGTGAATTAGAAAAGTGTGATAGGGAAGCACCACTACAAGGTGACTTATCTACTAAAATCAGAAAAAGAAATGACTCCGGGAAAATTTACATTTACCTCTGCCGGTTTCTGCCATTTCATGGCAATTTGGGATGTATATAGGAGCCAGGAGCCCAGTACTTGCACTTTGAAATGATGGGCACCTCAGCTCTTTAACTCAGCAGGGACAACATAATAAAGAGCACATTATTTAAAGCAAGGTTGAGAAAAGACGCACTAGCTGACAAGTGCCCCTATGTGGTAGATGGTGGAGCTGGCAATGCAAAGAGGGTCTTTAACAATGATAAAAGATGAATAAAATGCTGTCTTTATTAAATGGACATTTGAATGCATTTTATGAATTACAAATCAAATAATGAAAGACAAGAGGTAGTCACAAACTAGAACATAATTACCAAAGGAGAGTGAATGAAGAAGAACATATATTCAGAACTATAATTCTAGATGGAGAACGTGAGAGTGCTAATGTAGCAGATTCGTATCCTCTGTGGATTGGGCACAGAAGAAGACCTCTAACACACATTCATCAGCAGGTTACATACTTTCTCTGGTCAAAGAAAGTTCATGCCAAGCATCAGATGCCACAGCAATTCAAATTCTGAACAAGCCTACATCTGACAGCATCCTCCTGGCCAGTACACCATGAACTGAGACACAACCTTCAGAGCTAAAACACATGAGCAGCTGCAGCTCGATTTTAAGACCCAAGACTGTCAAGCAGGGGGTGTAACAGACTCATCCTCTGTGGAACAGCACAAAGGGGGACACATAACCAGACACTCACCCAAGGGTTCTGTTAATGCCAAAGTTAGGAAAGTCTGGGACAGCAATTGGGAAAAGGAAATTGGATATTTGTGAGATGAGTGTGTAGTATGTTCCTGATTATTCTTTGCTCTGGGAAAACCCATTAGGTCAGTTTCCGGGAGGGGGGGGGGGAAACCTCTGCAGGGTTCTCTTTATATCACAGAGGTCAAGTTCTTGATGCAGGAATAGGATTTCCCCACTCCCACTTGCAGAAAATAAAGCATCACGTAACAAATGCTGTTGATTTCATGGGATCTTACTGAAGCACACAATCCTCACAGGCCTTTGTATGGATCACTGGGCCACCTGACCTTCATATAGGTACATGACAACAGGACTGCAGTGAACAGACACACACACACACACACACACACACACACACTTTTGAGCTGCCTCATGACCAGTTTTTTATGGTGAGCTTCCCACTTGGCGATTGGACATAGACGTAGGAACTAGCAGCGTGCAAGGTGCTGCAGCACCCACAGGCTCCCAGCCTAGCACCCAGGGACCTGGCTGCCTCTCCAAGCATCACGGGCTCTGCTGCCAGCCCTACACCATGGGACTCAGCTGCCAGCCCATGCTCCAGGGGCTCTGCTGCCGGGTCCGGGGTCTGTGCACTGGTGGGATATGCTTTTGCCACACACACTGGGGACTCTGCTACCAGCCCTGTGCCTTGGGTCCCAGCTGCTGGCCCCACACATTGGAGCTTGCTCCCAGCCTCAGCTGGGGGGCGAGGGGGATGAGGGAGGACAGGAGTAAAGAGAGTGGTGTTAGCACCCCCAGTCTCAAAACTGTTCCCATGCCACTGGGTGTGAATGTTACTTCTAAAAAATACAATTGATGTGAAAATAACAGAAATCTCAGTACCTGAGCAGATGACACTGGCATCCTCACGATGGACACAGTTATGTCTGCCCCACCCCTGGTGCGAGCACTGCCACAGAGAGGATTCATTCCCTCTGCACTGCATGTCATCCAGGAGAATACTTCCGGAGCCTTCACCAAAGCGGGCATTCATGGGGGCCTCAGTGGCCTGGCCACACCCGAGCTGTCTGCACACAACCTGTGCATCTGCTATGTCCCAGGCATCATCACAGACTGTTCCCCAGCTTCCATTGTAATAGACTTCAACGCGACCAGAGCACCTGTCCTGCCCATTCGCCAGTCTCAGTGATATGGAAATATCTGTGGCTGAGGTTGTGTGATCTGAAAAGGTTGACAGGAGACATAAGAGAAAATAAGGTTCTGTAATAGCAACTGGAATCTGTTACTTGGATGAAGGGTGGGTTTTTTTTAACAATAAGAGAAAGCACATTGATGGTCAGATTCTGTACTATGAGCAGATTCTGCTGAGAGGAGTTGAGAGAAGGTTAATCAGTAAGTCAGTAATAGTTCCTGAATTTTTTTGCCAGGCCCCAAACCCACTGGGTTGGGCCTGCTCTGTCAATGGTCTCCAAGGTAACAGACACTAGCTGGGGATTACTGGAGTGCAGTGCACACTGACAACATTCCTTTCACTTCTCACCAGAAGCACTGGGTTCTCTGGGGAGAGTGGCATGTAGGAATTATCTCCACATTCTAAATGAGTGAGGTATTTCCTCTGAACTCAAATAAATTATTTAAGCCACCATTGGACTGCTGGCTGTATACACGCTAAGCAATTTTTAGAAACATACTGAACAGGGAAATTGGGAGGGCAGATATAAGTATCTGGTGGGAGAAAATTAGTAATTGATATGCATTTCTTTAGGTGTGATCGTAAAGATAATGTCTGCAAAATTGCTTTTGATTCCTAATATGTAATCTTTGTCCTCATCGATGAACTGATTATGATAAAATACTGATATTTAACATGATAGCTTTTTCATCCATAGGAGAGTTTGTCAGCTACAATGATATTTGGTAGTGGCATTCTGAAGTCATAATTGATGAAGGACCTGAAAAGATGGAGTAAGAACTTTTGAGAGAGTGTAGCGGATGAAGAAACAAAGGATGCTGTTGAGAACTAAGATGGAAGACTATCTGCTGTCCTGCCACCTTTTGAGGTTTTCACTGCAGAATTGACCCAGGCTTTTAATTTAGTGTTGCCCTTCTGATCCAAATTTAGTGGTACTTTCAAACTGGGCTAGCATACGTGGCTGTAGGTACAAGCTAGAACCTGGAGTTTGCTTTCATTTGGGTTTCTAACCTGCTTTGCTGGCAGTGAGGGTACAGACTAAATCAGAACCCTGCACAACAGCTAAGCCAAAGCTCTGCTACTACAGCCTGGCTGAAAAGGGCAATAGAAGCCAGCTGAGCAGGCCCATGCCTAAGGGGCTAATGGGAAACAGCTGTGGGCCTCATTAGCCAGCAGCCTAGATAAGGCAGCCAGAGGGGGAGGAGCTAAAGAGTGCTTCCCCAGCCAGAAGGAGAGACTAGCTGAGTTTTTTTGTGAACAAACAAAAAAAAAAAAAAAAAAAGTTTTGTGGCTAGAAAGTGGTGGGAAATTGGCATGGACAGTAAAAGGCATAGGTGACTGCACCATAAAGGGTCTCAGGTTGATTTGTGGACCAAGAAGGGATCCCAGGGTGAGGGTCCTGGGTGAGGACCTTGCCACACCTGATATTCCTCCAATGCCTTCCCATGTGCTGAGAAGGGCTGACAAATTCTCTTACAATTTCCTGGGAAAGAATGATAGAGTGGCTCAGTTTCCTGTAGCACAAAGGACTATGGGTGATATCTCCAGAGGTCCTAGTGATATATGGGGGGAGTGCAGAACCAGGGAAAGTGGAAGTTTCAGAGGGGTAGCCATGTTAGTTTGTTTTAAAAAAAACAAAACAAAACAAAACAATGAGTTATCCCATGGCTCCTTAAAAATGAATCCATTTATTTGGGCATAAGCTTTCATGGACTGAAGACCACTTCATTGGGTGCATGAAGAGGAAAGTACAGTTTGGCAGGAATATATACACATATGGAAAGATGGAGGACTATATGGAGGACCAGTGCTAATGAGGCCAATTTGGTCAGGGTGGATGTGTCCCACTCTCAACAATTGATTAAAAGATGAAAATACCAAAAGGAGGAAAACCACATTTTGCAGTCAGCTAGCCACTCCCATTCCCTATTCAGACCCAGTCTGATAGTGTCAAGTTTGCATATGAATTTCAGCTCTGCAGTTTCACACTGAAGTCTGTTTTTTAAGCTTTTGTGCTCAAGTATGGCAACTTTCAGGTCAGTTAGCGAGTGTGGTGGGAGGTTGAAGTGCTCTCCTACTTGTTTTTGAACGACGGATGTCTGTAACTTGGGGTATGGCTTTGCAACCAGGCTGCTCCCACATGGGTTAGGCTAACCCATGTATTCAGACCTTCGTGATGATCGTCCCAGGCTCACTTCAATGAACACATACCCTTCATGTGTTATCTTCTTTATCTACTGAAGTACTGAGTTACAGCACTATTATTGGACACTGCTAAAGGAATTTCAAAATCAATCTCTGACTGTACTTGAATTACATCACTGTCTGAGGATTAATTCTGCCATTTACATTACCTGTACTTCCTGATTATTCTGCTAAGTTTAGAGTCATAGTAAAATCCCTTGTTTTTGTTGCCCATTGTTTCCTCATTTTACACTAAAATCACAGGCAAATTGCAATGTGTCCTCAGCCCGTCCTGCTCCTTTGCCTTTAGTGACCAAACAAAAACTCTAGTAGTCACATTTTAATAAAGAAAAATCATGGACCTTAGTTGCCTTTCCAGTTTCCGTTCAACAAGAGTAGGTCCACACCCTGAGTAAGGATTTAAGGATGTGGCATAATGTTTCAAAGCTATTGGGAGTTCTCACAAACTCCAGAGAGTATAAAACAAACCTGTAGAAAACCTTTAAATAAGGGTGTGGTCACAAAGTTCAGATGTGGAACAGGTGACAAACTCCACTCAGAGTTAGACATCTCACCTGCTTACACACTTTTGAAAATCTTGTTAGCTGCTCTTTAGGCCCCCAAATGCCATAGAAAATCTGGCCCTTTAGGGCATGTCTACACAGCCTGTGGCAGCAAGGCCTGACAGAATTGGACTGGCATGGCTTATGCTAACACACTAAATATAGCTGAGCAGGCAGCATAGGGTAGTTGTCACTCAGGCTCTGAAGATACGCCTCCCCCCGCCCATACACTTCAAAGTTTGAGCTCTACCCTGACCACAATTTCCAAGTGCTTTCTCCAGAGCTATATTTAGAACATTAGTGCAAACCACGTTAGCCCAGCTGTGTTGACCCAGGCTAAGAGGCTTGGTCCCATGGGCTGTGTAGACATACCCAAATGGGGTGGGATTTGGGGCTCCTAAGTAAGTTTTGAAAATGGGATGGAGGATCCCAAATGACTTTTGAAAATTGTGTTTTGCTCTTCAACAAGGGTGTGATCAGGGTGGCCGACAGAATTCTTGGGCCTCGGGCAAGTGGGGGGAAGCAGCTCTGCACTGCCAGAACAGGTGGAGTATGGGGTGAAAGGTACAGGACACTGGGCTAGCCTCCCCCAACAGATCCTTAGTTCTGTCTTGAGTGTCCTACCCAAGATTCGGGTGGCAATTTAAAGAGTCTGGGGCTCTGGGTGCTGCCATAGTAGCAGCAGCTATGGCCGGGAGCCCTAGGCTCTTTTAAATCAGTGGGGCAGCTGCCCACATTCTCCCCCCCACACACACACTTCTTGTGGGCTCAAGTGTGATAATGTGAGGTGCTGTGCCCCCTCAGGGTCTAGGGTTGCCAGGTGTCTGATTTTGAACTGGACAGTCCAGTATTTGAGCTTTCTGTCTGGGAAACAAATTGAGAAAATACTGGACATATAAATGTCCAATTTTTTTTTGTAATTAAGTTTTATTATTATAATGAGTATCAGTACATGAGCATGTCTACCAGCCAGGCAGTATGCAACTACACAGTAGAGAGGGTGAGGGCAGGGTGGGGCGGGGCGGGATGGAATCCCCAGGGCTGGACTCACCCGTCCACCCTGCTGGGACCATGCATGGGATGGGCAGCACCTCAGGATCTGCATGCGCCTGGGCCAGCCCCGCTCCCCTCCTGGCCGGTCCCCACCCTCCTCCCTGATCTGAGATCAAGTGTGTCCGGTATTTTTTTGAAACCATCTGGTAACCCTATCAGGGGCTGATCTAAAGCCATTAAAGTCAAGGAACTCTTTCCACTGGCTTTAGGGCAGGCCCTTAGTTTCCATTGACTGCAGTAGGAATTGAGCTTTTCTAGAGCATCATAGAATCAGGCCCCTCCCTTTGTAATATTTTCTATGTAAAGTAGAATGTTAGGATTATGAACAGCAGTTACTAGCCAGAGTTATGAACTGACCAGTCTACCACACACCACATTTGGAAACAGAAGTATAGTCAGGCAGCAACAGGGACAAAAAAAATAAGCAAATACTTATTTGCTTAAACATAAACTAATGAAAAAAGGGAAAAGTTTAAAAAAAAAGTAAGGAAACTATCTCTGTGCTTGTTTTATGTAAACAAGGCAGTTAAAAGCAGCATTTTTCTTTTACAGAGTAAAGTTTCAAAGCTGCATTAAGTGAATATTCAATTGTAAAATTTTGAAAGAACAATCATTATGTTTTGTTCAGAGTTACAAATATTTCAGATTTTCAGACAATCTCCATTCTCAAGGTGTTTTTAATGCTGAGATTCTATTGTGCGTTTTTTAAAAGCAACATTGCTTATTAGAGATTCAGTCCTGTAAGACTTTGTTCAGGTGAGTAGACTCAATGATTTTGAAGTCTTGAGTGTGCAGGATTTGGTCTAAAAAATTTTGCACAATTTGCCCACTCTAAGATCAATTGAAATGCAAAGAGAGGCTTTAAAGACCTAATCTGATTAAATCGCATCAGATCCTTGTGCAGTCAGGTCAAATAACAATGGGAATAAAAACAAAGATTATTAGGTTTCTGCTGTGCTGGGATTTTACCACCTGTAGTCCACTTAATCCTCTTGGATGATGTCCTCTTGTTTCAGACATAATTAAATGTAACCATCTTTTTCAACCTAAACTATGTACATTCACTTATTTTTTCTTCTAATTGATAGAGAGGCCCTTATCAGAGGGATAGCTGTATTAGTCTGTAACTGAAAGAAAAACTTAAAAAATAACAAATAGTCTTGCAGCACCTTAAAGACTGACAACATTTGTAGCTTTCATGGGCACAATGCACTTCTTCATACCAAAGCTCATGATACCATCTACAAATGTTGTTAGTCTCTAAAGTGCTGTAAGATTATTACTGGTAGTTATTTTTAAATTTTTTCAGTGATGTACATGCTGGTCCTTTGAGTTCAAATTTTCTCATAAAAGATAACAAAATTACATGAAAAATTTTGAGATGTTGAGCTGGGGCTAATCTTTAAACACTCCATTCTTTGCTGCACATAGACTCAGTATTTTTAATTTATATGCTGCTGGGTTTTTTTTTGCCTCTGACACTGCTTTTTGTTGTCTCTATCCACATTTTAGAACCTTAACTGTACTAAGTAACCTAATTGAAATGGCAAACCAGAATATTTTAAAAGGAATATTTGCAAATTGAGGTCCTGAAATGCAGATGTTTGTAACACAGAAAACAATCACAAGCATTACTGCTTTCCATTTCCAATTTAGAATATAATCTCTAAGGATTTGACTTTGGTCATGGAACCAAGAGATAAACTGAAATAGAAGTTTCATTGTACTAAGCCATTTAGCAATTTCAGTAATGTTTTTACTTTTATTATGTTCAGCTGCCACCAATTCCCAACAAGTTATATTTTCCTGTAATGAAATCCAGTCTTTAATATTTGTATACAAAAATGAGAAAAAACATCTGATAAGTTTTAGATATAGTACCTGGGTAATGCAGGATAGTGGCACTGAATAGCAGTATCCAGGTGAAAATCATCTGAGGCTCCATTTGTCACTTGGTTTTCTGCTAACCTAAACAAATGAAGTTTCAGAATTTATATGAACTCTAGTCTATACAAAAGGGGGTGTGCCCATGCAATTTGATCATGCTTCTTGAACTTTCAAATCAATGCCAAGGAAGCAATTTAGAGGATATTTTTATTTCACAATGTCTATAGACCAAGACATCCACAGATCTCTCTCTCTCCAGAAAAGAATGGGACTGATTCCAGACACCAACCAAATATTTGTATGGCCATGCATAATGCCATACTTTGATGTGATTGTTCCAGGAAGTGGTGGCTTTCAGATGTAATGATATCAAGGAAGGATGTCATCACAACAACAACTTAACTTTCCAAATGCCAAAGGGTCACACTGTAGGCAATAAGTCTATTGTTGCAGGAATTGTCCTGCCTTTTGATTAATTCTTTTTGATTGGAGTCTTGATGTACTAACAAAGCAGTTTCTCATAAATGATCAGGAAGAAGTTATTGCTCCCATGAGCAGTAGGGTGGGTTCTATGCCATGTTCAGGGTAGATCTGAGCAATCTTGAGGCTCTTCAAAACTACACTAACTGGTCATAATCCTCAACAGGCTATTTGTCCTCTTTTATTGCTGGAAAACTGCAGTGGCGATCCAGTTGCTTTCCACTCCCTTTTAACCCTGAACCTATTTAAGGAATTAGTAACATGTTAGGTGTTCACTTGAAGATATGATCATCATACTGTGGATGTAACACAAATTCGTGATACTACTTGAGGTTGCCCAAATTGTCTGCTGCACAGTCCTACAGTACAACTTTGTGAAGTTTTTTTCTTATCGTTCCGATCAAACTCTGACCTTGCCTCAAACAAGACACACAGACTACATAACAATCCCCTTTGTTACATTTTCTTCAAAAACTGAGTTTGTACAGTTTCTAGCAAAACTGGGTTTTCAATCTACTAATAAATTGGTGGAAATATAATTAAATAATAATAACAATTAAATCAATGTTACAGTTTCAGCCTGGGCAAACAAATAAGTGGGTATGAATCAGGGGTTATACACACAGAATAGACTATGTGAGAGAGTTCTACTGAAATTTCACTGTCCTTTGCAACTGTTTTGTATATTATAGTTTCTCCAGATACTCTGATGTATGGATAAGCGATCCTTCAGTTTGCTGCCAATTGTGAAGAAAAAATTCAGTTTGGAGAAAACTGAAATTGAATTTTCTGGAATTTTTGTCAAATTGAAATTCAGAAAAGTTTTGTTGCAGGCTGAACAAAATGTTTCATTCATCCCCATATAAAACTATTTATTTTGCGTGTTTTTAATAAATGCAAAAGTAATGAAAGGTTAGGTTCACAAAATCCAAAGAGGAGGATATTATGATGGTGATACGCCGCAACCCCTGGTTCTTTAGCCCAGTGGTTAGGGCTAAACAGTCTCATTCTGGTTTTGGATTTGAAAAAAAGGGATAGAGAATAAGTCAGGGATATATTATTGCCTCTATATAAAATCATGGTATGCCCACATCTTAAATACTGTGTACAGATGTGGTTGTCTCATCTCAAAAAAGATATATTGGCATTGGAAAAGATTCAGAAAAGGGCAACAAAAATAATTAGGAGTTTAGAATGGGGTCCAATATGAAGAGAGATTAATAAGACTGGGATTTTTCAGCTTAGAAAAGAGGAGACTAAGTGGGGATATCATAGAAGTCTCTAAAATCATGACTGGTGTGGAAAAAATGAATAAGGAAAAGTTATTTACTTGTTCCCATAACATAAGAAATGGGGGATCAACAAATGAAATTAATAGGTAGCAGGTAACAGGTTTAAAACAAACAAAAAGAAGTTTTTCTTTGCACAGCACACGGTCGGCCAGTGGCACTCCTTGCCAGAGGAGGTTGTGAAGACTAGGACTTTAACAGGGTTCCAAAAAGAACTAGATAAACTCATGGAGGTTAGGTCCATCAATGACTATTAGCCAGGTGTCAGAGGCTGGGAATGGGGGACGGAAGAGGGATTGCTTGATGATTCTCTGTCCTGTTCACTCCTAGGGCATCTGGCATTGGCCACTGTCAGAAGACAGGACACTGGGCTAGATGGACCTTTGGTCTGACCCAGTATGGCCGTTCTTATGTTCTAGTGACCCAGGACCCTGAGGAGTAAGTTTGGATCTAGTGGTTCAAATCTGAATATACACAAGATTCTGAGGACCAGATGCAACATTTCCATTTTAACTTACATAAAATGAATTACCAGTTGTAAAACTGACAAATATTTATTTCACTGTTAGTAAATGCTTAGGCTGAAAATACACTCTTCACTAGGAAAGCTGGGCTGTTTTAATGTTCACAGAAAAGGAACAAAAAAGTGTCACAGACAATAGTGAATCAAAATAAATTTTGAATATGAGCAAGCACCGTAATTTAGAGAATATACCCCACACCCAAATATACCCCGTGTTTTTTTCTATTTCGGTAAAAAAAATCTTGTATACCCCGCGCACGAGTATAACCCGTGGGGTATACAAGATTGTGCCGGGGGTATATTTATGGTGCAGGGGGTTAGGCTCCCAGCCTGAGACTGAACAATGCGGGGAAACTTACAAGGGGCGCAGCAGCCGGGAACGCTCCGGAGCCGGGGAAAAGGCATCCCCAGCAGAGGCGGAAGGCAGGAGGCTCCCAGCCCGGGCTGACAAAGGGAAGGAGCCTGGAGCAGGCGGCCCTGCCACCCTGAACCATGCCCCAGCCCCAGCCCAGGAGCAACAAGTGAGTGTGCAGTGGCTCTGGCGTGCAGCGGTGGAGGTGGCGGCGGCTGCAGGCAGGGGAGGGCGCCCTTCTGGATCATGCAGGAGCAACAAGCGCCATGCCCCGGCCCCGCTTCTGTGAGACGTGGCCACCTGCAGACTCCCACCGCTGCTGCTGGCCGCCGAGCCCCATGCCCGCAACTTGCTCCGGGCTCCTTCCCTTTGTCAGCCCAGGCTGGGAGCCTCCCACCTTGCGCCTCTGCTGGGGATGCCTCTGCCCCAGCTCCGGAGCATTCCTGGCTGCTGCGCCCCTTGTAAATTTCCCCGTGTTGTTCGGTCTCTGGCGGGGAGCCTAACCCCAGCCCGGCAAAGTTAGTGAAAGGGGCGGGGGGGAGGAGATCCTCTGCTATTTCAGTAAAAAAAAACCCTATATAACCCGTGCACGACTATAGCCCGTGGGGGGAGGGGGGCGAGGTTTGTAAAAATGAATATATTTAGAGGGTTATATTCGCTAAATTACAGTATCTGAGATTTCTTTTGCCAGTTCTCACTTAACCCATGTCTCAGTGCAGTTTTTAGCAAACATCAAAAAAGTATTGTCAGGCTCAGTAGAGGCACAAAGGGTGGAATAAGATTGGGGAACAAACTACCCTCCTACCATCAAAGCCGGTCTCTCTAGGCTAGGGTAGATGCACAAATTATGTTAGCAGGGCAGGAAAGCTTGTTCAGCCAGATTCTCAATGCTAAATGCTAGCCAATGTCAGTCCTCCATAGCAAACATTCTAGTACTTGTCATATGTGCTGAAGTAGATCAACCTTTGCAATGAAGCTGCTAAACCATAAATCCAAATCTAATTACAAATTAATCCATCAAAGAGGGAAATAGTACAAATGACATCACAACCAGCCTTTGTGATTTTGGAATAGTAATTTTTTTACTTCCTGTGATAACATCTCCTTCTGAGAAATCCATCAAACTTTATTTAAGGAAAACAAAGAAAGTCTGTTTAAAGTGTAATAGTTTCATGGGTGTAATCTAGGTGTGCTGCTTATGTCACCACATTGGCACTTATTTGTTCTTTCTGCTCTGAAGAAATTATCCCCATAATTTTCAAATTTTAAATTATATTAGTTGTGTATTTTCTATCCAGAAATCCAGTATCTGAATATTCAGGAATAATATAGACATCAGTGATGGACACCCTAGGCTAGTGGATGAACCGCATGAGTGGCCCTCCATCTCAGTGGACTGCAAGATTGTCGTAACCAAGCCTGTCTCCCTGGACAGGGTAGTTTTGCTAATTATGCTTGCATACCTAGAATTTGTGGAATGTGCTGATTGAACCATAGCAGCATTTGATGGTGTTATCCTCCATGACTTTATCTAATAATTTTTTTAACCCAGTTTTGGTTTTGACCTTCACAGCATCCCTTAGCAATGATTTCCACAGGTTGACTATGTACTATGTGAAGAAGTACTTCCTTATGTTTGTGTTAAACTCACTACCTATTCATTTCATTACGTGACCCCCTGATTCTTGTGTTATTTGAAGAGGTAAACAAAGGAATCTTTATGATCTGCCTGTTACCTGGGACAGAATTAATCCTAATCAATATGAGTATTTTAAAATTTAAAAATCCTTATTAGATAAGGGCTCTGGGTCTCCTCTGCTTTTAAAACATATGGGCAAGCTCTGGGGAAGGGAATGTACATGAAATTACATTGGAGTAACTGCTAGAGTTAGAATTATGTTGTAATAAAGATTGAAAGTCAATTATATCAGCATTTCAAACAAGCCCAATGTATTGGAAACCCTATAAACTGTGTAAATTAAAAACAGATTAAGAGCTGCAAAGCAATGTTAGTAGTTTCAGAATCACCAGGGGATACTCCCCCTGTGTTTGGGAGTGCAACAAGGTATTCAAATTCTGAACTTCTCTGAGAAGAATGCTCTTTATCTAAACATTCCATTGTCCGCCTGGTACATCATTTAATTGACACTGTTTTATGTTAAAACATTCCATTTGAAAAAGAAACTCAGCAGAAAATTATTTCAGCAAAAAGGCTCATTGTATGGCACTGGAATATAAATAACCTCCTAGAGTGGAGGGGTGGGTCACATCCTTAACTAAGGAGGTATTTTTATGAAAAGGTAATGTATAGACTATAAAACAAGATAGACTGGTTTGATAGTATCTATAGTGCATTTGGTGGCTATATAAACACCACAAATGTAGCAGAATAGAAGGTAAAATGGAATCATTTTGCTTGATGTTGAGATTCTAGTTCAGTTCCCTCCCATTCTTCTAATTTTATGGTGTGTTGGTCTGGGCTATATTGGTATGTGAATGTTTAGGAAAGAGATGGGTGTTCGCCTGGATCAATCTAAGGATCTACCCCTCTTTCTATGACTTCCTGCCACAATTGTGGTCACTAGGAATATAGGTGCTGGAACTTGAGTGTGTGTGTGTGTGTGTGTGTGTGTGTGTGTGTGCTATAGTACCTCCTGGCTTGAAGTGGTTTCCATTATATTCAGGGTTTACAGTTTGGTTCAATGGCTCTCAACACTCCCACTACACACGTTGTTCCAGCACCCCTGACTGGGGAAATCTGAGCTGAACCCCCATTAGTATAAAAGAGAGGGGGGGTGGCTTGCAGGGCATTCTCCATTAAGGCCTTGGATCTTTGAAACTTGCTTCCTTCTTCAGCCAATAACAGCCCATGTTTCTTGATGCACCTTTTCTCCCTTATCTGTGGGAAGCTAGATGTTGACCATGGCTGGGGAAATTGGTGGAAAACTGGAGCCACGTTTTTGGGTTGTTTTTTTTTTAATGTATGGGAGGAATGCAAGGAGTTGGCTCCAAAGAGAACTGGTTTCTCCTCCTTCCAAAAGGGCTCAAGTGGCACCTTGTCCTGTGTTTATACCATGAGGGAGGGTGTCCATGTGCATGGCTGTGCTCTGGGCATGGTGCCCTTATCCCACTTCAGTGCCCACTTTGTGTCTCCCAGAGTATTCTCCAGTGCCCCTCAGTGTCCCTACCATCTCCATGCTCTTTGTCCTCTGATATCTTCCCCTTGCACCGTGTCACCATGTTACTCAGTGCTTGGGGTCCTCCCTGCCTATTCTGTATGCTCCCAGTATCCTCTGACCAGTCTCTGCTGTACCCTTAATGTTGGGCCTGTTGGAAGACAGAAGAGCTATTGTATCTGTGCTTCCTCAGCCCATTGTTGGCTCTCCCACCTGCAGTAACCCAGGAGCCAGCCAGCACCAAAATAAGGTAGAACAAGGGAAGATAGAGATTGGTTTGGCCCATGACCAGACAGATGGAAGGGAGAGCCCTTTCCCTGTTTTACTATCATAAGGTAAGCAATTTCCAAGGGCATTACTGGGAGGAGGAAAGCTGGAAGTAAAGGGAACATTCCCATCCCTTACCCTAAATGGTTGTTCCTGTGGGATCAAGGAAGGCTCAGGAAACAGGGAAGGAGGCACATGGCCTGCCACTTGGTGTTGTGGTCCGAGAAGATGAACTGAGTAGGATACTAGAATTCAGGAAGGATTTGGCAGTTGGATGAAGATTAGTGTTCAGGGACTGAGGCAGTTGGAGGCCAGGAAAAGGAAAACCCTGGTGAAGTTTAGCAAGTCTGAGATTATGGGGATGGGGCAGGTATAGGGTAGAAAGGGAAGAAGTTTGGGTGTTGGGCAGCTTGTTAGTATATTTCTGTATTTCCAGATGCAATGCAGTATTAATGTCTAGCACTTTTCTCCTTGCCCACAATAACATTCATCTACCCTCTTGCTCAAGACCTTATCATACATATCACTCTGTCTCTTTAAAGGACAGAGCTCATTTTTTTTTCTCTTCAGGGTGCCTAGAAGTGATTAACCCTGATTTCAGAGTTACATCCAGCCCCAATTACCTTAGATAAAAAAACATTTTGGCTAAGTGAAGAATCTATAGAGAGGGGGATAAAACAAAGGTTGGTTATATAAAGCCACCATCAACAAGACTGGTCACTATCAAAAAAGTGCCCCTAAGTGAGTGCCACCATGTAAGTAAAGCTAGATGAAAACCTTAGGTTTTATGTCCTTTATAGTGGCCTGAACTGTGTCCAGCTTTCCATTCCCAAAAGTGTGTGTCCATAGCCTGAATATGTCACCAATGACAAGCAGGAAGTCCACCATGTCCAGACAGAGAAACACCTTCAGAGATAACACTGTTTCCATTGCTATGCAGATAACTGATTAGTATACCATGTGAATTGGCATCAGTTTTTTTCTGGCAGTGTGCACAGTGCTATCATTCATTTCATCCTGTGACTCAGCCAACTTGATTTAAGTAAGATTTTATACCAAAGTGATTTGCTTATATTGGCATGTGTTAGTCTCATCTTTTTTCCTCATTCTTACTTTTACACGAACAATGGCGTACATTTTTAAAAAAGGAGGGTTTCGCTGCTTTCACCTAGTGTCTTATATCTTAGCATGTAGATGGGTCACAAAAGATCTCATCCCTACTGACTGCTTTCAACACTATTTAAGAGGTACCATCCAACCTGAGAGAGCTCTCTTGGTATAACTATTGGAGATTAGACATATGGAATAGAGAAAGCATTAACACATATTGCCTTTTGAGTTTCCTTTATTTAGATTTTGACAATGGCAAAATCACACCAATGTAACATGAGTAAAGATGACCCCATGTTGCAAAGCTTGCATGCAGATCTAAACTTTGTCTGAGTACAAGTCTGGAGTTTTGTTTGGTTGATTATAGAAATGGGGCCAGCTACGAAGTCTGAATCTGGGTTCAGATCTTAATGTCCTGAAAAGTTGAGGGGATTTGTTAATTTGGCTTTTGATTCAGACCTGTCACTAAATATGAGCAATTAATATATTACAGACTTAAAAAAATTACAGCCCAAAGGAAGCCCTGAATAAGAAGCAATTCAGCAATGCAGAAAGCATATAAATGAGTAAAAAACTAATTAAAGAGCCATCAGCCCATTGAAAAAAGAGACATTAATTCTATGGGTCTGATTCTCCATTCACTTCCCAGCAATTATTCCTGATCTACACTAATGTCGATGAATGGAGAATGAGGCCCTATTATTCAACCCAGAAAAACAAACACTGCTCTTACTACAGTAAAATAAGGAATTTAGGAGAAAATCACGGATGCTTCTGGACAAAACCTGAAGTCTTTACCCAGGCAAGTCTTCCACTGCAGTCAGCAAAGCCATGTCTACACTACAGATAAAATTGAAGCAGCCACAGTCTCTCTTATGGAGTTCAAATTAGTGGGACTAGTGAAGACACTCTAATTCGAACTGAGAGGGCACTCCCGTCGATGCCAGTAGCCCTGCTTCTATGAGGAGTGAGGGAAGTCGAAGGGAGAGTTTGCTCCCTTTGACTTCC
This sequence comes from Pelochelys cantorii, assembly GCA_032595735.1. NCBI lineage: Eukaryota > Metazoa > Chordata > Testudines > Trionychidae > Pelochelys > Pelochelys cantorii. Next base: position 53,906,873 of record CM064333.1, on the reverse strand, counting down.
CGCAGTGTGGACAACACCAAAATTCATGTTAAGATACTTTGACTTAAGCTACGTAATTAACCTAGATGAAGTTGCCTAACTTAATTCGACTTATCCACTAATGTAAACTGAGGTAGGAGTCTTTTCTGAAGAAAGAGCTCAGGAGTTAATCTAAATAAAATGTTAAAAGCCTGAATATTCTCAGTGAGGTGATTAACTGAAGATGCCGTTTAGCATTTCTTCCTCTAATGATACTCAAAATGGAATTCAGATTGAAATCAAATTGCAGAAAACAGACTATTTCCCTTTTAAGAGTAATGAGACCGTAACACAGTGATTCTCAAACTGCAGTCTGTGGACCACTAGTGGTCCGAAGCCACCTTCCAGGTGGTTTGCAGCTTGAGCTCAGCCGCCCCCCCCCTTCCTCTTTCCTCTCTCCCCTTGCAGCAGGGAGCCTGTGCCAATACTCCACCCTCATGCCTCCCCCCGCAAAGTTGGAGCACCAGTGCCTGCTTCCCACTGGAGGGGGTGGGGGTGGAGGGTGAAAGCCACAAGCCTCCCTGCTGGATCTAGCTCATGGAGGAGAAGCAGAGCCAGAAATGGCTCCATGTGCTGCCACTTCCCCTTTCTCCTGGCTGGGGGAACAGCAACTCATGGGCATGCTGCCTGGAGGCTTTCCCCACTGCTCCCATTGGCTGGAGTGCCAGAGGAGTGAGGTGTCTCAGCTGAGACCCACATTGGTGAGGGTTGGGGGTTTTGGAGGAGTTTTTTTGCTTCTCTGTTGTGTGGTCCCCAACTGAATTTCTGCAGGTCAGTGGCCCCAGACCCAGTAAAGGTTCCCTGCCCCTGCCATAAATAAAGAAAACATTGAAACCTTTTGTGTTGGAAATAACTTAATATTTTACTTTATTTAAAATGAAATAAATAAAATGATGACTTAGTTTATCAAACATGGGATAAATAAACAGGAGAAAGTTAAAAGGCTTAATCTGTTTAATGATATAAATTAAACCATTCTCCCTAGCTGCAGCACAATCAAAATGGCTTAGCCGTAATTATGTAATTAATGACGAGTGTCCATTAGCAACTGGTGGTCCACGGAAAGGTTTGCATTGAGCCAGGTGGGCCACAGGCCAAAACATTTGACAACCACCACTGTAACAGAACAGATGACACTGGCATCTTCTGGATTGCTACAGCTTTATGAGGATCTGCCTTTGTGCAAAAACTGCTGAAGATAGGATTAATTCTCTGCACTGCTCCTCACCAAGGAAAATCTCTCTTGAACCTGGATCAAAGTGAGCATTTCCTAGTGCTGAACTAGTCTCCTCACATCTTACACATCATTTAAGTCCCAGGAGTCAACACAGAGGCTACGTCTACACTACATGCTTCTTGCGCAAGAAGCCTTTTGCACAAGAGTTTTTGAACAAAAACTTCTTGCACAAGAGCACGTCCACACTTCAAAGCACATCGCAAAAGTGATGTGCTTTTGCATGAGAGAGCATCCACACTACATGGATGCTCTTGCACAAGAAAGCTCTGATGGTTATTCACAGAATGGCCATCAGAGCACCTGTGCTTTTTCCCATAGGGGTTTCTTGCACAAGAAACCCCTCGGGAGCATCCACACTTGCCTTTTTGTGCAAGAACTCTTGCACAAAATGGAGTTATGCTCGTAAAAGGAGGTTTACCTATGGCGGAAAAAGCCCTCTGTTCTGCTGTTTTACTCTTGATTTCCTTGCGCAAAAGTGCATTTAAGGTATGGACGCTTCACGGTTTTTGCGCAAAAACAGCTGGCTTTACGCAAAAACCTTGCAGTGTAGATGTAGCCAGACTGTTCTCCAGTTTTCTTTATATTTCAATATGACTCTCACGTTTGCTCCAGCCATTCATCAGGCTTGGTGACATTCATAAAAAAAAAAAAAGAACCAACACTTTGTTTTTCAATAAATTAATGCCACATTTCTTTGGGCTGAGAAAAGTTCATTAACAAGGTGATAAACCATCAAGGTGTGACTGGGTTCCTGTGAATATAATGAAACATGCTTCAGAATTTATACACTTATTGATTTGAAGGAGGGTGCTGTTCAATTTTATCTTTATTCTCTAACTTAGTGGAGTCTTGCAAAATAAATGATTTATGGGATACATTTAAAACACTATTTTTTGGTCAGGTTTGTTTATAGCAATTCTATTTTTCAGTTCATCACAGTGTTTTGAAAATAATTTCTTCTTCCACAGACATGGAGTTAGTCTCTTCAGCGTTCCCAGATCAGAGCCACTTACATCAATGAGAATTTGACATGCCCACTCAGAGAAAAGGGATATTTCAGAGCTGGGGAACTTTCCAACTTTCCATTTTCCTGTAGTTCTGGAGTAGAAATGGGCCAGAATCTAGATTCCTACTAATGGCTGGTACAAAAACCAAAGCACTTACCAATGGATTATGAGACTGGGGTGGGGGGTGGGGGGGGAGAATTATTTGTTATGGCACCAGGGGGCAATTGCCTGTTCTGATCTTGGTTTGCAGCCTCCTGACTTTTCATAGGTCTATATGCTCAATTATGTTGTTGATTATCTTGCCTCCAAAGTTGGATGTGGTCATTAGGAAAGCAACTTCCATTCCATCCCCTCCTCTACATTTTTCTGAAATGATCCACTGCTCAGCCCTCAGCTGGTGCAAGTCAATATAACTCTCCTTACTTAAATGAAGTTACACTGATTTACGCTGGCTAAGCCTCTGGCGCTCTTAATAGAACTGCTATGGGGTGCTGCCTGCCAGTGTTGTCATCAAGGAGGCGTTTCCAGCCATGATGTCAAAGCACCATACTTTTACATTTCTTATTCAGCATGTATATTTCCAGGAGTAGCATTTGGGGTCTGAGCCTACAAGGTGTGGGGCCAGATTTGCTGCTAGAGCATTTTCCGTTCCCATTGAGGAATATCAGTACCTTACAAGAGGCACACAATGCTCAGGCTCATAGGGAACAAGTACCTTCCGTATCAATTGTAAAGGAAAAGAATTAGGGGAAGATTGATCAATCTTTATCTTCTGGCAAATAATATTTTTAAGGAGCCAGTTTATTGCAAAAAATCGACTCTAATTTTATCCACTGTTTAAAACAAGAAGCTAAAAGTTTTGAAAGGTTGCGTGTGTGTTTAACGGATAAGTTTCGATTTCCAGACAGGGAAAGCAGTTCATGTGACATTTCAGCTGATCTTTGCAGTATTGGCATATAATAGCTTGCCTGTCCCCTATCAGAACAGATTTTTTTAGAGGAACACATCAAACACTTAAGAAGCAAAGAAGACCTGTTTCAAGTTTGACCGTATGAAAGGTACTGATCAAGTGCTTTGCTTAACACACACAATGCTGCACATGAAAAAACTTTCCATGCATACCATCCAAGTTTTTCATTAACTTAAAAAAGAAAACAAATAAACACTAAGCTTTTGTCTGTGGTCTTGCAATTAGATCTGTAAGGACAGAACTCTGAGCCCTACCTGAGCTCTGATCATGTGGATCAGATTGGTAGCTTAGGGCCTTAGGTTTCAGATTTATCATGCTTATTCATATAGACTAGTACTATACTGCACAAGGAGCTGACAGGCAGCAAGTACTATACTGCACAAGGAGCTGACAGGCAGCAAGCAGAGTAGATTTATGTCCAAAAAAATACACAGAAATGGTATAGCATCTTAACTCAATTGCATACTTTTTTTATTTTCATTTCATTCCGTTTTCCAAACAGTGAAATGTATATGGTAGGCCAGACAGAAACTATGCATTTGGTAATAAATAATCAATGTATTTTAGAAAAAAGGTATGTGACACATAAATTTAGTCAACATCATAGGAACCATCCAGAAAACCTAAAAAGCATTTCAGAATTGTGCCTAAACTGTGTTAGAGTGAGACATACATTCTGCATTTACTCAACATGGAAAGTCAAAGCATGCTCATATATGATGAAAAATGATGAATGAAAGACTACAGTTAAAATAAATGAAGTCAGAAATCTAACTCTGAACCAAAAAAAATGTGATTTATTTGCATTTTTATCCTATTCAGTGATTTCCAAACTAAAATTAATTTGCAATAGCCACAGTTCTACAATTCAGCCTAAAATTTCAAACATAGGATGTGCCAGGAAGAACATATATTCGTAGTAAGCACCTAAATGGAAATCAGTAGGAGCTTCCATATTCTCTGTACCTTTGAAACTCAAGCCACTTAAGACAACCACAACCATCAGGATGATGCCTGTGAACCTGTTTTGGGATTTAATAAGTCACAATTGTGCAAGAACCACCCTCTGTGCTAACAGCCCACACAAAGGGCTGATCACTGCTACTCTGCAAATCATCCAGGAAAACTCAGCCTGAGCCTGGGCCAAAATGGGCACATATGACATATAGGCTCTGAAATGGCTTTTCCATACCTGAGCTCTCTATACACCATTTGTGCTTCTCTCCTGCCCCAGCCTTCATCACAGACTGCTCCCCGGTGACTTCTGTAATAAATTTCAACATGTTCCACACACCTGTTCCCTCCATTCATCAGCCTCAGGAAAGTATCTTTAAGACACAGGAATAAATTTGTTTTAAGTTTTTTCAGTAAGCAGAGATGCATGTTTTCCATGTTAACATTTTCTATTAGCAGTTGCAGGCTGGTTACATGCCATTGTAGACAGCTGTGTCATACCAGCCCTTCCATAAACCTACCAGTCTCAGTCTTGAAGTCAGTTAGGCTTTTTGCCCCCATTGCTCCCCTTGGAAACCTCCCCCATCCTCAGGATGATCAGGTTAACTCCTGTCATCAGAAGATTGAGATGCTGGCCCCTAATTGGGTGTCTGGCTCTGGATAGTCTTGCCATTTGCTCCATAACTGTGTAAGGAGCTCTGGTCCTGGCTCTTGCTGATGTTCTCTGATTACTGCTGACAGGCCCTTGCAATCATACGAGTACAGAATTGCCCACTATTGCTTTATATATAGCTCATATCTATGGTTGGTTAGGGGAGTATGCTCTAGGTAACATCTCTTGTGGTTAAAGTACTCTGGGCTGGGTCTTGGAAGACTCCACCCATAGTAATCCTACATAGGGCATCCCTTATCATACAGATGCAGACTTCCGTGTTTCCTCAGCTCTCCAACTCAGGAGATTTAAGCTCTTAAGCCCAAGTAGTTGAGAGAGCAGTTAGAACCAGGAGCTTCCTGGCTACCACAGATGACTGAGTAGGCCTGGAGCAGGGGCTTAGCTAGGAATGAATGCAAAAGAGACAGACAGGGTCAGTTAAGGATGGGGGATAGTAGGACATGTTTGTATAGAGAGGGAGTGAGCAAGAGGAGTGGGAAAGGCTGAATTCAAAGGATGAAAGTAACATGCTGAGGGGCTACAAGTGAAGGGTAGACTGGAAATCAATATTAGTGACTGAGGAGAGGGAAAACAAAGGTTGGAGAGCGTGAGGGGAATCCAGGGAGGTCACACTGGAGCTTGACACACTTCACTTTGTTGCAATCCCCTCTGCCGAGAGGGAATGGGGAAGAAGAGTCTGAGAGAGGAAGGGAATGCAGCAAACAACTGGTGGGTTTTGTGAGCATTGAACTCAGGGAGGAAGGAGAAGGAATTGCTTTGTGAAGAATATAGCAGAGTTGAATGATAAGACTATGAATTTGCAACTGTAGAAACTTTCTGTCCCAGGATTTCCTATCCCCAGATATTCATTCAGCAGTAAACGAGGAGTAAGCCAGGCTAGGGACTGGTGGGCAGGACAGCATAGTAGAAGAATGAGCAAAAGTCACATGTGGAGGAAAGAATTGAATCCAGGGAGTTGACCATGAAAGCAGCTGTGATGAAAGCATAAGTGGATAAAAGTCATCAGGTAACTCAGCTAAAGTGATGAACTGGAGGTCCAACATGAGTAGCCTGCACAAGTCCTAAACACAGGAATGTTTATCTATTGATAAAGATTCTGATGATTCAAAATCCATTCTATTTCCAGAACTCAAAGAAGATTACGTAAACTAGATTCATGCAGCTAATATTTGTGCCCATAACATGTTAAAGCATCACACAAAAAGTAATTAATTTGAAATAATAAATACTTGACATGCATAAAAGAAAAGAGAATGTACATAAGCAGATGACACCAATATCTTTGTGGTGATGATCATAGTTAGGTCTGTACCACTATCTGGGAGAGCACTCCCACAGGTAGGATTCATTCCCTTTGTACTGCATTTGATCCGGGAGCCCAGTATCTTAACCAAAATAGGCATTTGCTAGTGTTGAAATGGCCTGTTCACACCCCAGCTGTCTGCACACAACTTCAGCATCATTTCACATCATTATGCCAAACTGATCACCAGGTATCTTTGTAGTAACCATTAACACACAGCTCTTAATTTGTAATGTGGGGTGGGGGGCTGGGGCTCAAGTAATTCATTTAGCCTTCATAACTGACTCACCCCCGGTGAGGGGTTGGAACTATGAACTGCCATGCCTAGAGGTGAAGGAGCTCAGCTCTAGCAAGCCCCAGCACAAGGTAAGCACCGCTACTATGAGGCTGACATCTGTTCATTCCTTTAATCAGTGACAGTTTCATTTCTTTGAAAAAACAAAGGAAAAATATTACAGATTTGACATCTTTGTATTATTATGTTAGTCTAGTTTAAAATTGGCTGATGAAACAATCTCTTAGAACCAAGAATAAATTGTAAAGGAGTACAGTATCTTAGCATAAACACTCTCATACCTGAAAGCAATAAGCCATAACTACACATTGAATGAAGCTGGTGAAGTTGTACATTATATCCTGCACCTCTGCTAAATATAAAGTCAACCTCCAGAATACACTAGTGAAGCCTTATAAGACACAACAATTAAGCTACCCAAAATATAAATGAAGATTTAAAAAATAAAAAATAAACAATGTCTCCATTTTGTTTGAATTATACCAACACACAAGAATCTACCATTAATAGTTACTGTAGCTTGACTCGATATTGTCAGTTCAGTCAGTGTGAATCTTGATTTCTAAACTTGAACCCATAGGCAAGATATTTCTATTGTTCATACAATAGGAATAAACACAAACAGAAGGAAAGATACTTAAAACTCTTGAGAATCTATGCCCTGTAAACATAGCACTAGTATGGTAAACTGGTTTCATTGTATGAACAAATTTAAAAATTGAAGGGCTTGCGCTTACCATCCTAAGCAGCAATACTCCCAGTGTCCTTAAAGACTGAGGAAGGATCATTTTGGCACCTGAGGCGGGGAGTTCAAATGATGCCCCCATGCCCTCTCGCTTGGGCCAAAACTTTGAAAGGTCTCACTTCTGCCTTCTTCCTGTTCCTGTCCCAGAATATCTTACTGCCCCTGTATAAAACTATGGTACGCCCACATCTAGAATACTGTGTACAGATATGGTCTCCTCACCTCAAAAAAGATATTTTGGCCTTGGAAAGGGTTCAGAAAAGGGCAACTAAAATGATTAGGGGTTTGGAACAGGTCCCATATGAGGAGAGGCTAAAGAGACTTTTCAGTTTAGAAAAGAGGAGACTGAGGGGGGATATGATAGAGATATATAAAATCATGAGTGGTGTGGAGAGGGCCGATAAAGAGAAGTTATTTATTAGTTCCCTAATAGGAGAACTAGACGACACCAAATGAAATTAATGGGTGGAGGTTTAAAACTAATAAAAGAAAGTTCTTCTTCACACAGCGTGTAGTCAGCCTGTGGAACTCCTTGCCAGAGGAGGCTGTGAAGGCTAGGACTATAATAGAGTTTAAAGAGAAGCTAGATAATTTCATGGAGGTTAGGTCCATAAAAGGCTATTAGCCAGGGGATAAAATGGTGTCCTTGGCCTCTGTTTGTCAGAAGCTGGAGAGGGATGGTAGGAGACAAATCGCTTGATCATTGTCTTCGGTTCACCCTCTCTGGGGCACCTGGTGCTGGCCACTGTCGGCAGACAGGCTACTGAGCTAGATGGACCTTTGGTCTGACCCAGTACGGCCATTCTTATGTTCTTATGTTCTTATGTACTCCTCTCATGGTACTGCTCTGCTACCTACCCCATGCTCTTCATCTAGAGCAGAGAGAATACATACGCACCAGCAGCAGACACAATTTTCTACACTCTGGGTCCTAGTGGTGCCCCCCACAGTCTGGCACCTGAGGCGGCCACTTCAGTTCGCCTCATGGTAAGGCCAGCCCTGGGAAGGATCAAAGATCCTAAATTAGTAACAGTTTAATTTAAAAATTTCAAATAGCTCATATTTCAGGAGAGATTGTACATTGATAAAGTAAATGTAATTTGCTTTCATTTGCCTGTGGATGTGTGTGTGAAAGAGAAACAGATAATTTTAGGCATGGTAAGTGATTCTCATAGATATAATTTAAAAGTAGAATCCAAATCATGATATGGTTGGTACCCAATTTGACTGCATGTCTGGTTAATCCGATTAAATGTTCTACAGAGTTTACAGGTTTTATCACTACTTAAGGCTATTCAGTGGGATTTGATCTTTCATGGCCTTCATGAAATCAGAACAGAGGAACTGTTTCAATAGACCTGTTATTTGCAGTGAGAGCCCTTCTTGACAAAAGGTGTATTTTACAGTAACTGTATATTGATACTTATCTTAATATGTTTGTTGTACCATATAATTTCTTGATCTGCCTACACGTAAGGGACCATTCTTTTTAAAATGTGCTCAAATTAACATCAGCAGGAATCTGGCACATGCAACAGAAGTTAGATTTCTGAACCTGTTTCACTTGGATTGAGTATAGAATAGATTTCAACATGGATTTTAACCGAGTAAAGGCTGCAGGAGCTAGTTGTTTTTTTATTGTGCTCATATTTTCCATGCATGTAAGCAGACACAGTCCCAGACCAGGGAAGCTTACAATGTCAGACCTCTTCAGAAAACAAACACCAGGAGTCACCTTATGGAAGTCAGGTCCTAAATTAGACCACAATCAACAAAAGTGTCAGACCACAGTTGAAGGTAGGGGATAGAGAATAGTGCTTTTGTGGGAGTGGTTTTGTGAATGTTTTACCTATTATTTTACATTTATAAGATACTGGATTATTGCCAGTAGGTGTGGATTAGTGGTAGAAAATTAGCTATAAGTTCACAATGAAATATATGTACACATCAACACTGCACAGTAAGCCAGAACTTGAGCATCCATACTACATTTTAAACCTAGGTTTACAATTGCTGGACTTGGGTCTCACAGCAGTGCCAATGCATCCATGCTGGACTCCGTGGACCCTTTGGTCTCAGTACCCTCTGCAAAATGACAGGGCTTGTGCCACAGTCAAAATGAGACTTGGGCTGTCTCTCATCCCTCTAACAGAGTCCTAGGTCTTGCTTGCTTGCTGACCTGAGTCAGACTGATTTGTGTGTGGATGGCTTAGGTGTGGTGTGCAGCTATGTCCTAAAAAAGAAATAAGATGCAATTATACCTAATGCTTTGCTTTCCCTATCTAAGGTAAAAAATAAACTCACAGTTGACAGAGATTTAGCATTTTATTTTATGTCAGTTTTGCATCTTAATCAGAAACACAATAGACTCATACCAATTTTCATTTGTAATGATATCCTAAATGAATTTATTACATTTTAACTAATTATACTCATTGATAATATGTTTAATTAGGAATAATAAAAACTTAATATGCATCTATTTCAGGGGTGGGCAAAAGGGCCTCTGTGGGCCGGATCCAGTCCGCCAAGTGGGTTGAGATGGCCTGTGGAGGCCTTGTCACTCCCCCACCCCCAGGCTAATTAGGGCCTGCCAATTAGGGCCGGCTCCTGGCAGGGTGGGAGGAGACTTTGCACTCTCCCCTGCCTCCAAGCTCTGACTGGCCTGAGGGCGGGGAGGAGTTCACAAAGTTTCTTCCGCCCTGCCACCACCCTGTGAGGAGCACGTGGCACTTAGAAGCTCCACGTGCTCCTGGCAGGGAGGGAGGAGGCTTCGCCCACTCCCCTGCCCCTGGGAAAAAATTATTGCCCACCCCTGATCTATTTACTAAACTGTTGGCTTTGAAGATGTATTACATTAATAATCAATTGTTTACTAAATTAACAAGAGCAGGAATTTTCATGTTGCTTCCAGGGAAATACACTTACTTGTACTAATTAAATGCAGAGATAGATCCCACCCAAATCCAAAGAGCTCAACACCCTCCATGTCCAGATTAGAGTTTCACAGCTGTCCTTTCTCTGCAGCTGAGCTAGTCAAAATTTTCCTAAATGTACTCGGGCTGATCACTTTAGCCAAAGTGCAAATGCAGTAAACATGTTAGGAAATCACCGAATGCTGCAAGAATCAAATAATTGTGTACCCATCTACTAGATGCACAGTTACCCACTTTGAACATATCAGTGTCCAAAGGCAAGACGTTGCAGGTGAAATTGGGGCACATCCACTTTTGTTGGCATACACAAAACTGAAGCTTTATTTTCCTCCTGCCCTTTTTGAGACTCTTCATTTAAAGTGCATACAAATCAGGTTTAGTGGAGCAGATCTCTTCATATTAGAACATGTACTGTATATTTGAAAGCCAAGTTCTTTCCTTTTTTTAAATTTATTGTGTTACCCATTAAATCATTGTGCCGATGTTTGATATTGAACACATCCATGAACACATGCATATGATGCTGTAGGGTACTCTCTCACAGCACTTGATACTCAGTTCTTCTTCTCAGTTTACTTCTCAAAAGGGCCCCAATGAGAACCAAAACAATTCCTGACAAGAGCAAAGTGGCAACAACAAATGGGCTGTGAACATCATCTTTTTCCAGGAGAACTCCGTTGTGCAAGTCTGTAAATGACAGAGAGAGTTTATCTGACTTAATCTTACACTTTTTGCTAGTATATAAAATATGCAGGACCTGCTAGAGTGATAGAGCATAAAAAACAAGTAATCTTGTTGCAATTTATAGGTAAAAATTTCATTGCCATTAAGAAGCATAATAATCAGACCAAAAGTATCATACTGATCAATTTAGTTTTGAAAGCAAATGAAAAGTATACAAATTGTTGAACATCTGTTAAAGTAAAATAGCATAAGCAAATACAGCATCTGTTAAAGATGCCTAATAGACAGCTCTGGAGTTTAATATCTTATGTTTAGATGCAACACAAAAGACAGCAATGACAACATCTCACACTGCTTTGTCAGTGTTTCTCAAATATGACCTGGAAGACCATCAATGTGCTTCAGGAATAAAAGGGTAGCTTAGTCTATGCTCATTTACACAGTGATGCCTGTGGTAGCTACCACAAAAGTTCCAGTTGTTGATGATGTTTTTAATGTGTGTTGATGGTGTTTTAATTACCCAGACTGAGGCCACCAATTTATTTTACACAGTCCTTTTTATATTTATAATAATGATAACCACTGTTATTAGTTGCATTACAGTAATGCCTAAAGTTCCATTTAGGACTGGATTCTTGTTATGCGATACACTATAAAAAAAGCTAGGATGATAAGGCCTGTAACCCCAAAAACTAATACTCTAGTATGAAATAAGATGTAACAAGTGAATAACAAGGAGAAGAAAAAAGAGAATGAGAGATCAGAGTAAAACCAATGCAAACTGCAGTTAAATGAGTGAGCTATGAGCACAACTTGGTGTTTTTAAATAATTTGAATATAACTTTATCAATAAATATTAGCAAGGTTAGCCGGCATTAATTGGCTATGGGGTTTTTTAATTGTCAAAGCAGAAGTGGATCTTGTAGGTCGATTTGAAGAAGGAAAAAAGTATAGCTTTCAGATTTGTTCAGAGAAGGCACATCATCAGTGAGTAATAATTTTATGACATAAATTGACAAAAGGATGGAGATTTTGTGTGTGTCTGAATAACTGGCTTGCAAAATTTGCAGCAGTAAATTTCAGAATACTTTTATAATTAACTCCTTGTTGCTTTCAAATTGCATTCACAAGGAAAAAGGCTTGTCTCTTAGCACAATCCTGTTTAGAATTCATGATAAGGAAGCAATCAAAGACTGACGTACAAAAAAATGATATTTAAATGATATTATAAAGTTATGCTTAACAGATACATCAAGAAAAAAAGACCATACAAATAAATTACCAGTTTTTCTGTCCTCAAAAGAATCATTGGTTTCTTTTTTATGCTGGACTGGCCCCACAACAACATCTATTTTCTCCTGATAAGGATGTATATCCCTCTTGCGCCTTGCTAAACATCCCTGGTAGCATCGAGAAGAATAATCATATGCCCTACATACAACTATCTTGCACTGCAAGTAAACAGCAGCATGGCTGTTGAGAAACTTGAAGGCATTGAATTTGAAATGAACAATGTATCCCACTGGTGAATAGTAGGAGCTCTAGGTAGAATCTCTTACACATCTGTAACAAAAAACCAAAAACAAAACAAATAGGAAATGCTCCACCAACACACCCAGGAATCTGAGTAAATGTCTCTGCTTTACTGCTGCAATGTAAGCAATACAAAGCAGAAAGAAAGAAGCATGTATAACTTTAATTATAACTAAAAGTCCTTACCCATTCCTGATTAAATCATGTTAGGTTTGTGAAGTCATCAGAATATGGAGAAGCCAGGCATGTGTCTGTAAATATCACCAATTTAAATCGGAACTGTAAAGAGTGGCTTAAAGGTATAAATCCTGGTTTAGGTCAACATAATATGGGGAATTGTTAACTGGATTTGAAAAATTAGATGATTCATAAAATGAAATATTCACATCATAACTGCCATGCTGGGTTTCCCTTACGTCAATGTGACCTTTGGCAGCATATGTTATTTCTACCATTGTGTCTTGGTTCATTTCACAGGTCACATGAAACTGAAAGTCATTTTCCCTTGTGATAATGTAACCAGAAGGAGAAGTGCTGATTACATTAGAATAGGAGATGGTGTTATTTTTCACCTGTGAAAATAGGAGAGAACAAAATGTGATTCGGGAATGTATTTTGTCAGAATGTATTTTGTAATAGTTGATTATGTAAAAAAGACACTGTCAACTTGTGACTTAAAAACTATCTATTTTTTAAAAGTAGTTTTCCAAAGAACACTGTTTAAATAGTATGCTCATATATATATATATATATATATATACTTCTAATTACTTCAAATATTAGAAAAAAATTGTGCTTCTATATTCTTGATTCTAGTCTTTTCAGAAACGGTGAAACTGACCACTATGCAAGGGAACATTGATTATACACGAAATTCTGCCAAATGCAGAATGCAAACAAGCTGAAAAAATAGATGTGTAATTCTTTTTTGTGTAATTTCAGGTGTCACTTGTAATATATTATGTATATATTTTTCCAACAGTATTTTCAAATTTATGTTACACCTTTAATTTGGTTCTGACATAATCACAGCCCACTGAAAAGTTTAATCCTCATTAAAACGCACACTTTAGTCCACTGATTGGAATCTCTTGCCAAAGCAGCAATGCTTCTCCCTTGCTCAATTCCTCCTATGATACAGGAGAATGGGGCATTTATACTTTTTCCTTAATATTTATTTTGTGGTTTGGCATCCCCCCCATTTGATCACCCTCATGCTTCCTAGAAGGGTTTAACATGTGACCACCTTCCAGAACAATGCAAGTGCTCTGGAGTACATGTAGTTTTTTGTTAGAAGAGCCAGAGCCATATTTAAAACAAGGTGCAGGGCTCCCAGAGATAGCATAAAACCTGTCCCCTGAGGACACTTTTGTAAATTCATTGAGTTTTTTTCTATCTATTTATATTATTAGAGGATAGTTGGTGTGTGCAGTTAGTCAGGAGAGGTCAGGATTTACTGCTGAGGTGTCCTCACAGGTCTCTGGCTCCGTTGATGATGGTTACCAGAAGGCTGCTTGCGTGTGTGCTCAGTGATGTGTGTCGTGTTGACTTGTGCACTTAGTCTCCACAGCAGACCTCAAGAGAGCCCGAAAGACCACAGGATAAGGATTGAAGGTGCTTGGCCAGGTTTATTGTTAGGCAAAGTAACAGTAATAGTTGTCAGTAGACTCTACTGAACCACGACGCATATGCAATTCGTAACAATGAAATGACTCAATCAATGGAAAATTTTCATTGCCCCCTAAGTCATCCAAAGACTATCCCCCCAAGACACCACTTTATATACAGGTACTAACAACTTACACATCACTGCTGATGTGTTAGGTTACCACCCTCTGGCGTTTCTTAGATACCACCCATCACCCTTGTGGTTTGATTAGATCATCTCTATCCATCATGCTGTCATTTTAGACTCTTTCCTGAACCTGGGTCTGTATCTGCAGGGAGTGTGGACTACGATGCGAAAGTCCGTTCTGGACCTGGATTTCATTCACTCCAAACTCTATGGTAGTTCAGATAGAGGGGCTTTGTTCAGTCCATTACAAAAAGAGCCTATTCACAAAGTGTGGGTTTATTTTCAGCACCCAAATTATAGGGATTTTTGTTCAGGCCTCTCTCTGATTTAATAGGACAGTGGTTCTCAAACTTTTTGGCCCACAGCCCACCCCTGCTTAACACAGCCCTTTCTGCGGACCACCAGCCAACTAGCCATGATGACAAAATGGGTGCAGGAGAGGGTGAGGGGACAAGTTTTGGCCAGGAGGTAGAGAGGAGGAGTGGGATGAGAGTGGGGGTCTGGGAGGAAGGGAGCATGCATGAATGCAGTGGAGTGTGGGGGAGTGTTGCCTAGAAGGGGCATGGAAAGGTGATGGGGTGCAAGGTCTGGGTATGAGGGAGGCACTAACCTGACTCTGTGTGCCACCCTCCTTACCTGACTCCCTGGTGCCACCCCCTACTTCCATTGGCTGTGATTCCAGCTAATGGGAGCAGCAGAGAAAGCCTCTAGGCAAGCGATTTTCTGTGCTGCCATTCCCCCAGCTGGGAGGAGGCAGAGCAGCAGCACATGGAGCCACTTTCTTACCCCACAATCTGGATCCACCCCACAAGTCATCCTCCCCTCCCAGCAGCAGGAAGCCAGTTGGGCATGGCTGGAGCACCAGCACAGGCTCCCCACAGCAGGGGTGGGGTGAGCCCCAGG
The DNA here is from genome assembly GCA_032595735.1 of Pelochelys cantorii. Taxonomy (NCBI): domain Eukaryota; kingdom Metazoa; phylum Chordata; order Testudines; family Trionychidae; genus Pelochelys; species Pelochelys cantorii. The sequence continues at coordinate 53,891,820 of CM064333.1, read as the reverse complement.
CCCACAGCCCATCTGCAAGAGAGTCAGTTGCGGACCACTAGTGGTCCATGGATCACACTTTGAGAACCACTGATCTCAGAGTGTTCTAGCTACTCACTGTACGTTTCTGATGGTTAATTCAGGTGCTTTATCAAAATGACATAAGAAAAGAAACATTGTACTGTTAGTTTTGCTCAGCTTCTGTATTAGCACCTGCAGCTCAATTAATGTCCCTTTTGCAGCAGTTTGTAAACTACCTACATGACAAATTACATTTGCACATCTTAGTGGCCTGTGACTAGGATGTACATATTTAAGAGAAGTTTTCTTTACATTTTGGGGTTTTTGAATGAATTTGCTGCTTGTGAAAGATGCCAGCTGACAGTCCTGGGGTCTAATCCACTGTGCCTTATCAGCAGAATGAGAGCTGATTTCCCCAGTGAAGTTGGAACCCTGGCATGGAAGGACCACTTTTAGACAGATTTCTCCCCATTCGTATGCTCTTGAGAGATTTTGGCCATGTCTGAAGCAAACTCAAGGAATCAGTACCTTCTGGTTGTTGTTTTTTCCCAGGACTTGCAAATGAAAGAGCTAGGATTTAGGGACTCAAATCTCCCTAAATATTCAAGGGGATTTTGCCCATTGCCTGTGTGTGACAGGAGGCTAGCTGTAGCACCATGGTCTTGTATTGCCTAACAAAAAATATATAGGTTTACTTGGAGGCAATTTACATATTATGATGCAGATTGACACTTCGGGGCAATGACTGGGCTCTCAGGGTAATTAACTCAGTAAGGGAAGATACATAATTGGCAGGAACAGGAAAGGGGGAGCTCAGAGAGTAAGCTGGATGAAGGAGAGAAAGCTGGGTGAAAGACACATGCCTGTACTATGTTCTGCAGTGCTGGTAGTCTAAAGATAACACACTGTATGTATAGCATGAATAAGCGCATGAAAACAGGCTGTGCAATGAACCAGGTAGCCAAGGACACACCCTATGACTCTACCTCAGTTGGAGTATTGTGTCCAGTTCTGGGCACCGCATTTCAAGAAGGATGTGGAGAAATTGGAGAGGGTCCAGAGAAGAGCAACAAGAATGATTAAAGGTCTAGAGAACATGACCTATGAAGGAAGGCTGAAAGAATTGGGTTTGTTTAGTTTAGAAAAGAGAAGATTGAGGGGGGACATGATAGCAGTTTTCAGGTATCTAAAAGGGTGTCATAAAGCGGAGGGAGGAAACTTGTTCATCTTGGCCTCTGAGGATAGAACAAGAAGCAATGGGCTTAAACTGCAACAAGGGAGGTTTAGATTGGACATTAGGAAAAAGTTCCTAACTGTCAGAGTAGTCAAACACTGGAATAAATTGCCCAGGGAGGTTGTGGAATCTCCATCTCTGGAGATATTTAAGAGTTGGTTAGATAAATGTCTATCAGGGATGGTCTAGACAGTATTTGGTCCTGCCATGGGGGCAGGGGACTGGATTCGATGACCTCTCGAGGTCCCTTCCAGTCCTAGTATTCTATGATTCTATGATACCTGAGGGAGTTTTTCCAGATACCACTGAGCTGAGCAACATTCACAAGTGTGACCAAGAGGTCAAAGGCTCTTCAGCCTGCTACCAACATCTTGAATCATCCATGACAAATATGAAGTGACAGTGTTCTGTGTTAACTGTATTTTTCCCCACAGGACATTTTTTCTGAAGTCAGGGCTGCTAATTGTCAGTTAGGCAGTTAGACAAACTTATGCACCGCAAACATACTAATTGCCTCAAACATAGGATGGACACTTTTTACAAAAAAAATTCGGAATCTAAATTTTGGCCTTTTAAAGTGATTGATTTGACAGATCTTCTTTTGTCTAAAGCTACTTAAAGTGACTTATGAATGAAAAGCACATCTCTCACCTGTCTTATTGTACCACATCCATTAAAAGGTATGTTAAATACAACATAGTTTTCTGTGATCTCTTGTGGCCCACAGGATGAATTGTTCAGATAAACATTCCAAGCACTGTAGCCCAGAGACTGCAGATAGGTTCTGTTAATGACTGCATGCATACATTGTCCAGAACATGACACTGCTAAATAATGAGAAAGAAGGAAAGGTAAATATTAATTTTCTGACATGTATCCAAACATTACTATAATTAAAAATTGACTAGTTTCTGATTTAAAAACTCTGGGTAAGCTCGGAAGCTACCAGAGAAATTGGTCCAATAAAAATATTACCTTACCTTCTCTCTCCAACATAATGAACCCAACATTGTAACAACACTGCATGATATCAAATTTTGCCTGACTCAATGCCCACTAAATAAATGGGAGTCTTTCAATTGATTTCACTGGATTGATTAAGCCCTAACTGTTATCTTACTAATAGGTACATTTAAAGCAGGCTTACCTGTAGCATTGTTATTTTCTGGAAATGAATCATAGTAAGCACTGAATCCATTTCTTATCGAGCTAAAGTTACTTGAAAGCAGAACAGTCATTGTATTTGAAGATGATGTAAATGTATAATTTGAACCACTACAAATCCTTCCAAGTAGAGAAGATGTACTCAGAGGACCATCATAGACTTCAACGAAGTCATAAACACAATTATATGAATCTTCTAGACTGTGGAGATGAAATTATCATGTGTTAATCTGTAAATACCACAGTTAGACAATAACAGTTTGTAAGGTGAGTGAAATGGGGTTGGAGCCATTGACTTCAGAAGGAACCTAACTAAACTCATGTATAATAGTGTGAACACTAACACCTTTGTTTTTAAGATAAGTGAATATCAAAGTTTGGGCTATCAAATGATTTGGTGAACTAATGCAAATCTATATTCAAATTCTCCTCTCAGATCTGCCATTTAGATCTCTGTTGCATATTCCAGAAAGGTTCTGCACAGGATGATACGCAATGAAGACAGTGAGATCTGGAGAGGAAAGTTTGACATAAGTCAAAGGAGTTTGTATGCATTCTTTTTTCTTTTAAAAATATGCCTTTAAAATTAACTGTATTGTTTGTTGGATTGAGAACCACAGAGCCCAAACACTCCTTTATAGTCTCTGTTCTGTAAACAATAAGCAGTAGACAATTAAGCTTGTTCACAAGCTATTGCTTTGTTATATAGGGCTGACATTTTCTGAATGAAACCTCTCCATCACATAGATCAAGTCTGGATTCAGTCAAGAATCATGTCATATAAATGCTACAGTACCGTACATTTATGTATTCTTCCAAATATACCTGCACAATTTATAGGATGGTACAATAAACACAGAATATTAACTTAGGTAAAGATAGTAAAAACGTTGAATCTGTGCTTGGCTAATGTGAAAAAAATATTTTTTTCTAGTTCTGTTTTTAAAGAAAACAAAACTGTGCTTCCCCCTGCCATGTGAGCTATTCCAACCCTTCCATGGCTCCCAAAGATCTCCCCTCAAGCTCTCTTCAACATTAAATATTCATGCCAAATAGAAGTCCATCCAGCCAGGGAAAGTAGACTAACAGTTCCCCTTCAGTGTTGCTCCAGAAATGAGATATATGGCCTTCTGACAGAGGTCCAGAACTGGAAAACTATTTAAGCACGTGCTTAATTTTTAAGCACGTGCTTAATTTTTAAGTGCCAGAGTAGTCCCATAACACAATGAGTGCTTAAATGCTTTGCTAGATAGGATCCAGAGAGAGATAAGTTGCTTCTGCAGCATTTCCCATGCCAGCTATCAAAGGAGCAAATGGATCAAATATGATATTTGCATGGCAGTAAGATGGTCAGCTACTGGATTGCCAGATCAGACCTTCTAAGTATTTGATCAGAGTCTTTTATAATGAAATAATACAAAATTCATAAGAAACATAAGTCATAACTCAAAGTGAAATAGCTTGAAGAGGTCAGTAAGATTATAAGACTTTTCTATGCAAGATCAAAATATTTTTTAAAAAGCCAGACAAATCTGGAAAAGGGAAGTCATCATTTCATAGCAAGTACTCTGATGGCAAAACTGCTGTTCAATACTTAATATTTTACTTACTTGAGATGCATAAAGGTGAGTTGGATATAATAATTGTTCTTTACTTCTATGTGCCAGACACACTGTACGTTCTCTGGAGAGTTCCAGAGAAAGAATGGGCTAGAGAATGACCCAGAAGGCGTAAAAAAGTAACCACCACACCAGCCATTTGTTGCTAAGAGGAACAAAATACAGTGTATTTTAGAATTCCTTTTGGATTTATTACCTGTGAAGATATTTTATCTATTTATCCAGAAGAGGCTTCAATGGAGCTGAAGGGGGAAGAGAAAAAGGTGGCTAGAATATGATTTGGCACTATTTGAAGAAGCCTAAGGGCTGCTAAAAACTTCCATCAGGTTGTAATAACCCTCTAGGAACCATTATAGAGGAGACAAGGCCAGAAATGAGACATATGGTGTATCCTCAGAGGCCCAGAACTGGAAAGGTTTTTAAGCACCAGAGTAGTCCCATAACACTATGTACATAAATGCTTTGTTTGACAGTATCCAGAGAGAGATAGGTTGTCTCTGTTGCATTGCCAGTGCCAGCTATCAAAGGAGCAAATGAACCAAATAAGATTCTTATAACCAATGAACCAAATGAACTAAGTAAGATTCTGGCTTGCCTCCTCTAATGTCCCCCATCACACTCTCTTTTCCACCCTGTACATCAGAGCCACAAGTGTCATGGTAGTTTCATGTTAGCCAGGTGTTATGGCATCCAGGAAATCCCTAGCTGCCCCCTTCAGGGCAGCTTGCTTGCAGCATGGCACTATTCAAGTTATACCACACACCCAAAAGGAGGGGTAAGGTTCTGGACCATGCATTAGCTCTGCACTCCCCAACATCAGTTTCTGCATGATCACAGGAATACTTAAAATAAATCTGATTATACACCACAACTCCATGTAAACGAGAATGTACTTTGTACAAGCAAGTTTTCCCATCAATAATTTCAGTCACTCAGAGCAGATATCAACCAAAGGTTGCATGCTAATAGTGCAGAAAGTAAAAGGTAAATACACAAGAAGGTTCAGGAAAGTTTGGTTTAAGAGAATTTATCTAATCTGGCTCTGCTTCTCTTTATTAAAGTGACATCAAATTGTTCATAACTCCTTCCTCACTGACCTATAGAACCCTCCTTAAGCCTTCACATACAGTAACCCTCTCCCCAACATTGTTATTTCCTCTACTGGTTTCTCTTTCTCTTTTAAGCATATCTTGTACAGTCCATTTGTCTTGCCGCTTGGCCCTAGATGATTCCATTTGTATGGAATCCCGCAGTTCAGTCTGAGGTACATCAGCCTCCAGAGCTTGTTATAATTAACACAGTGGAAGTAACCTGGAGCCTTCTAGAAGTGGAGCTGAATGCCACAGGTCAGTAGAGTAGTCATGTAAAACCATCCCTGAAAAGGAAGATCTCACCTAGGAGTCTTGTGTGTTGGAGAGATGGGGTAGGCAATTGGAGGTGGCTCAGAAGATTCTGAGACACAATTAAAGTTTGGATGCTGAACACAGAATTCAGAAAAAAAAGACATTAATGCCAATAAGGGACCTGACTTACAATTTGTAGGAGCTGGTAAAGTACTTGGAGGATCTGTGTTGACAAAACGAGAAAGAAGCAAGATTAGCAACCATCTTTGTTAAGTAAAACTGTAAACTATTCTTTTGCCATAGTATATGAACATGACCACCAAGCCCAAACCAAAGCTAATTTGAATCCAGATACAACCCCTGCTCTATTTCTTCCCCACCCTAGTTTATATAAACTAGTAATTTGGTATAATATCAGCTCTTTCCTTCATTATTTACAAGACAGCCCTTGAGGGTCTTACTATGATTGCAAGCCAAATACAGATGTAGTTCCAGGCCAGAATCCTATCATATTTAAATGAACCTCAATCTCAGAATGCAAGGGGCATGGAAGCACAAGAACATAGCATCTCCTCTCCACCTCTTTCTCATCCAAAAATTTCTTCCTTGTTTCCAAGACTGCTTCTGAGGCCAAATGAAAGGGTGGGTGTGGATAATTATTTCGTAAATAGAGACTTGGTGTTATCCAAGAGAAATGGCAGGAAATTGGGAATAAATTGTTGATTTGAGATTAACTCTTGCACTCATCAGAAAAAAGAAATATGGTATGGATTTACTGACTTATAGCCTCCTTTTCATGCACACACATTCAAAGAGAAATAATGATAGGGAGAAGATAAATCCCTAAGGCAAAACTGAAAGTTGCCCTCAATTTACAAAGAAGGAAAAAGCCTGAACAGAGAGGTAATCATGAAATGCCAGGAACATCTACATTATTGCATAGTTACAATACATAATTTTACATATGTAAAAAGAAAAATGTTTTACCTGATGTCCCTGATGGAGAGGTAGAAAGCTCTTAAATGTAAAAAGTAAACAGTAAAATTTGATACTATCTTTAGTATTAGCAATAATCTATACAATACTTAAGAACATTTTATGAAATATCTGCATTACAGTGGTGTATAAACAAAGTATGGTTTTAGAGTTGAGCCAATAAGGAAAAATAAACACTTATTGAGAAAAAATGGACAACAGTGCTAACTTTAAGGTAATCTGACTAAGAAGATGACACAGGAGAGAAATAGGTTCTGACACAACTAGAAATTGGAGCTAGAACTGAAAAGGAAAGCCATATTATCCCCATTCAGTTGATTTACTCCTCAACATTTGGCCTACATATAAGTCACCACAGAATTTGATAAGAATGATCCCCCTCCCCATGGTACTATAGAAATGTAACTGGGTCTTCAGAAATGAGTGTGAAAACATACAGAATTAAACAGAGGATGCAATTCTTCCTATAGGTTGTTCCAGCCCTTTTAAATTCCTGCTGTTGAATTCCATACTATTCTATCAAATCCTACAGAATAGATTTGTTTATCATTTTTGAAAATTATGTGTGAATAAAGTACAAACAATTAATATAAAATGCATATATTGCAATTTAATTCAATACAAGATTTTATTTCATGTTCTTAATCTTCAGGATCTTAACAGACTTGCCTAGTAGCAAAGCCAGCTTATGTGACAGTGACAGGATAGGGAGAGGATTCTTTCCCTGACTCAATTTTCTACGGGTTATTTCCAGCCAATCCTAGCTCCTAAAACACAGTTAGGGGCTGACCAATCAGCTGTCTTAACAAGGATTTTTGCCAGACTATATCTTATTTATTAGATAAATCCAGGGACTGTGACCCCAAATAACCATAAAAGATTACCCACCAGCTAAATGCAGATCAAATATAATGGTTATTAAATAATGAAGTTTTAATCACACACATCCATAATATGTAAAAAATCTGGACTTTGGGTATATTAAATTAATGAATTAATAGCAAACATGTAAATCTTAGTCTTACCTGGAAGTATAGGGTAATAAAAAGCAGAAAATCCGTATTCTGAGTTATAAGAGGCTCTGTTTAATAGAACTGTCAGGGTGTCTGAAGATGATGAGTAGCTGAGATTTGAACCATTACAGATTTTCCCAATTAAAGGTGATGTATACAGGTCTCCATCATAGATTTCAATATATTCCTGAGAGCAGTTCAAACTGTGGAAGTAAGTTAATAATGTATCATTTAGAAGCTGGGTAATCTAGTCACATTATTTTATACCTCTGCGTCATGCATTAGTCCTTTCAATAACGTCAGGTGAGGAATTTCACAGATCCTTTTATTCTCAAAATCTAGGAATTCTGTGCTCAACCTCACACCCAAAGGAATTGATTTGCTTTAGAAATTAATTCTTCCTCCTCAGTTCCACAAGGGGCAGCCTCATGAAGAATGACTTATGTTCTAAAATGTAGACACTGGAGACTCTTCCCTTCAATGAATCCACTGCTCTTCCTGTCCTCTTTGAGAAGGAGGAGCAGCCTGTCTTCTCCAGCATCTGCACATTGCATTCAGACTCTGACTCTACTTTGTTCACCACTCATTCCAGTGTTCAGTAACTCAGGACCTTCTGAAGGGAAGAAAATGTGAAGAGTCTCTTTCACCACTGGACATTTGACCACACAGCTGGAAATGGATGAATAATTGATGTCTAAGTTTGTTTCTGTTTTCCAGAACTGTCAAATCAGGAAAAAAATTGGTTCAGCTGTGACTGAAACCACAAACTCTGAATAATTTCAACAAATCTGAAAAGTCAACAAAAATGTTTTTCCGAGTGTTTTGTTTCTGGGCATTTTAAACTTTATTTTCAAATAAGGGCAGAGGAAATGAAGTGTTAGATTCAGAAAACAGAAGCTGCTGTCTCTGCCCCCTTGTATTCTAAGTTTAGCTTCATGGCTAGAGAACTCTTCTGGAAGGTAGAAGACCTAAGTTTGAATTCCTGCAGCACATCAGGCAGCAGAGGGAACTGAAACTGGGTCTCCAATATCCCAGGAGAGTGCCGTAGCCACTGGGCTAAAAGTAATATTTGGAAAACCGCCACCTTCAACTGTTGTGTGAATGGCTTGTGAATCAAAGCAAAATAATCTTTTCCTCTGAAATTATTTCATGAATGTGTTCTGAATTCACAAATAGGTTCAGGTCCACCAAAATTGCATTTTTCAGTAAACAAGAAGTTTGTCAAAAATCGCTCACCCTGGTCTACACGCAGCCTGCCAACTGACTCCAAGCTCCTTGAGAACATCTACTGTAAGGGTACATCTACACAGCAAGCACATTATTTTGAAATAAATTCGAAATAATGGGCTTCTTACTCCAGTTTCTGTAAACCTCATTGTATGAGGAGTAAGGGAAGTAGGAGGAAGAGTGCTCTATTTCGAAATAAGTGCTGTGTAGACATGCCAAAATTTGAAATAAGCTATTTTGTGTTAAGCTACACAATTAGCATAGCTCAAGTTGTGTAGCTTATTTTGAGTTTAGCCCTGCTGTGTAGATGTACCCGAAGAGTCCAGGTCCAAAAAAGGGGCAGAGGGCAGCACTCTGGTGTTGGTATACATGACAGCCCATTTCTTTGTGAGACGGCTTTTTATCATAGGACTAAGATTTTACAACTCAAAAAACTTTCCTCTACAATCAGGAGAATATTTCTTTCTTGACTATCCACAGCCCGGCACCCCATTCCAGCCTATGCCATCTCCTCTGAATGCAACAAAACTGGATCCAAGCCAGTTGCTGTTTTGGAAGTTTCCAGCACCTCCAAGATCCTATATACATATATAAAATAAATGTTTTTGAAAGGCTAGGATGCTGGTAATCCTTCATACTTACCTAACATAGGAGAAAACTAGTACTATATGATAATTGTCTGTTTGTATTTCCCAGACACACTGTGTGATTAGACTGTTTCCAGGGTAATATGGACTAGAAAAAGACCCAGATGGATCTGAGAGGAAGCCACCACACTGATTTCCTGTTAGAGAACATAAAATGAAAGAATGTAAAACCAAACTGCTTCCTATTTTGTTTTCAATTCTTAATCTATCTTCCACAGGAAAGGCCAAAAAGAAAATTCCAGACCTGAACACCCCACCATCTGTTGAATTCAGTAAGTCAATTTCATTTAACAATTTGCCCAGTTTACAATTTGGATCAAATTGTATTTGAAAATTGGGACAAAAATCTAATCTTTCCTGGTATGTCTGGGCTTGAAATATTGCATACAATTTCTCTTTCAGTACTTCAGTATTTCATCTTATACACTCAATCAACACCCCAAAAATATAGAGATGCAATCTATATGTGTTTTTGTTCTTACATTTACTGAACTCTTTTGTACCTCAAAATTCCATTTGAAGTTTGAATGAAAAAAGAGAGTCGGTTCCCTTTTGTTCTGAAGCGGCTTGGTCATTTTTCAAATTATTGAAGAAAGATACTATTGGCCAAACTAAGCATTCCCTGCTCCTTTTGAGGGTTTATAAAGAGCACTGTAGAAGCTCAGTAGCTGCCTGGAGCACTCAAAATTTATCCTTCTATTAAAAATCCAAGGATATGTGACTTACCATATGTTGCACGTTCTACCCATGTAGTATTTTCTGTTGTAACTGTGCAAGAAAAAAGTTGATATTAATAGTCAAGTAAAATTGCTCCCTTCTGTAATAATTTTTGATTGATTTGAGCAAAACCGTGACTTCAGCTGCAGAGTGTCAGTCACCAAATTACATCACTTATTAAAAAAAGGAAGCAAGAAAATGTGATTTGATCTATGATCTGTAATAATCTGCAATCTGATTCTTTTCGGGATTTGCACAAATTCAACTGGAACAAAAGCGAAAAGATCTCTGCAATGGCTAGTCCACCTGTGTGGAAACACACACACAGCACCCGTCTTTTGAGGGAATCACCTTTGAAAAGAGTAAACATCCAGGCCTGCTGATGGGGGATGAGAGGGCAAAGGAGGCAACTGTCCTGGTGTTTGGCAATTCATATCGCCACCGGAGTTCTAGGCGGAACACTGTGGGTGCCCCATAAGGGCTGTCTGAGGGAGGCTAGCCCAAGCCCCACCCCTTCTGCGTGAGGTCCCATCCCTTCTGGTAACATGGAGCCAGCTGTCCCTCCCCCCCACCCCCACCACACACACACACACACACACCGTGTCCAGGAGCCCAGCAATTCTGTCAGCCCCGCTGTAAACAACACATGTGGTGGTGCTCTATGTCATAGGAGTGATTGAAGTGCCCATAAAATGCTCTGGATTCAGCACATCACTGTGGCAATCTCTACAAGCGACACTTCAACAGGGATGTTATTGGCACTGTTCTCCGGTGGGCAAAGATGGTACCAATGGCACTTCCATAAAGATGAATGCTTTCTACGGCACAATGGGGCCAAACTGGCACAGAAAGTAGACATTAGTAAATCAGGCCCAAGATGTAATACCTGGAGAAACTATGTGAATAGGTAGGAAAAGATAAACATAGCATGTTTTACTGAATACAAATACAATTCAGTTTTACTCATTTCTTTAAAAAAATCTGCTTTTGAAAACAGGAACCCATGAACTTGTTTTGAAGCTCTAGAATACTGATTGGCCAAACCAGCGCCTTATATTTGTTGTCCTTCGCATTGAGAGGTGAGGGTTCAGATATGATGCCTGTTTCATCCTCATATCCAAACCCCAAATCCTAGTTTAAACCTATTACACTAATAATTAATTGTAGTGTTAGCACTGCTTTAGTACACAGAGCCACCCAGATCAGGAGGATGGCACTGTAGAGCAAACCACTATACATACACACAGCACAATGTCCCAGCTTGCTGAGAATCTAATTTTAAGAAAGCAGCAAGTGGATATAACAACAATCAAGGATTGGGGAGGGCAGGGGTAACAAATAAGTGTAACTATGTCCACACTTACCAAGTTTTGGTTTTTTTTTTCCTGGGAATAGATATTTTGTATAAGAATCTTATTAAAATTGTGATAATTAATTGTGGTAATTAAGTAATATATGTGGCCAATGCCAGTGCTTAAAAAAGCAAGAAAATCCCAGTATAAGGAAAATCTTTTAGCCCTTAATCATACCTCTTACCCTAAGTGACACTGGCTAATGTGAGGTTTATGGAGTCTATGTCAGGGCAGAAATTCAGCACCTATGGCTCGCCTGTGTTAGCTGGCTTGGGCAGCAAAGATGTAAACTTGTGGTATAGTTTGGATTTGGGCTGGAGCTGGGGCTCTGGGACAGGAGTAGCATCATCAGGCTCATACTCTATCCTGAGCCCGAACATCTAGACAGTAATTTTGGATATTTTGTTGCTAAAGTTTCTGAGAGTTTGACTTTTCATGATGATGTCCATAATGGGAACTCTGTCTGATATCTCAACATTGTTTCCCACCCTACTGCACTGAGAACTATGCAGAATGAGTCCCTTTATTATGACAAAAAGGATACATGACTTACAACTTATATAGTACTCTGTAGTGTTCTCTCCAGAGGCTGATACATGCAAAAAAGACAACAATCAAGATACTAATGAGCTTTGAGTCAGTGTCCTCCACATTCACATGCACAATCTATACAATAATATAAGTAGTACTAAGAACATACACAAGAATAACAAGTAAAGGAAGGATGTTAACACAAAAGACAAAAGCAAACTTCAGACACTTTTGTTAAACAAAAGCATTATTAGAGTGTGTCGATTCCTATGATGTGCAGTTTTACCAAAAATGAGTGAGCATTGTAATTACATAAGGGTTGACATTAAAACGAGGCCAAACTCAGCCTTCCAAATTAATTGGGGGGAAAGAGGAAAGCTGACTTCAAATCTCTTCACTGTGATTCTTTCCCTATGAGTTTATTGATGAGGACATGGTGAAAATAAGGACAGACACATGCATGGAATTAAGTGGCAGGCCACTGCATCTATAAACTTTAACACACTGGTGGGGAAGAGTGCACTACTGACGTATCGCTCATACTTTTCAGTTCCAAGCATTTAATTGGTTCCAGTGCAGAGATTACAAGGTTATATGCAATCCATAATTGTGGCAGGGTGATGAGGTTCTTTATAATATTACCTATGATTTTGGGTGGCTGTCCTCAGCATACTCATCAGGCCTCATCACAAGGGGGATGGTACTTATCAGACTTCATCACAAATGAAGTTAATGGATAGCAGGTTTAAAACTAATAAAAGAAAGTTCTTCTTCACACAATGTGTAGTCAACCTGTGGAACTCCTTGCCAGAGGAGGCTGTGAAGGCTAGGACTATAACAGAGTTTAAAGAGAAGCTAGATAATTTCATGGAGGTTAGGTCCATAAAAGGCTATTACCCAGGGGATAGAAATGGTGTCCCTGGCCTCTGTTTGTCAGAGGCTGGAGAAGGATGGCAGGAGACAAATCGCTTGATCATTGTCTTCGGTCCACCCTCTCTGGGGCACCTCGTGCTGGCCACTGTTGGCAGACAGGCTACTGGGCTAGATGGACCTTTGGTCTGACCCAGTACGGCCATTCTTATGTTCTTATGTTCTTTTATATATATATATATATATATATATATATATAAAACCAATAAATGTGGCATTTTGCCTTATCCCCCTGAAAAAGATCCCATGAAGTTTTTTAAGTACAACATCTTGATTTGTATCAGTGTGACACCCCTCTCGTTTGACTCAAAGGTTATGTCGATACTGTAGCCTTCTTGCGGAAAAGCATATGCAAATGAAGCGCGGTGTGGAATATCGCCGTGCTTCATTTGCATAAATAATGAGCAGCCGTTTTTGTGCAAGAGGAGGTTTTTGCGCAAAAAGAAGCCGTCAACACGGCTCGTTTTTGCACAAAAACCTCTTACACAAAAACGGCTGCTCATTACTTATGCAAATGAAACGTGGCGATATTCTACGCCGCGCTGCATTTGCATATGCTTTTCTGCAATAAGGCTACAGTATAGACGTAGCCAAAGATTTGGTTTCATTTAGCAATTCAGACAGACAATTTAGGCATTAAAACCCATAACTGAACCTGGGCAAATTATGCAAACTATTATTTGGTAAAAGCCTTCAGCGGGGTAAGTAGTTACACCTTTTCTGCCTCGAGTTGCCATTTACTTCAGAAAATTGCTTAGAACATTTTGTTGGGAAATTCACAGCACCTCGAGTGTATTTGTTGTGAATTAATGTAGCAATAGCCAGCACATTAGATACTATCAACCTGTTATCAAAGAAAGCAATACAATATAAAATGGAAAGTGATATAAGTTCTGTGGTAGTCAGTATAAAAAACCAATAATTGTGATGTTAAAGATGAGGCAAAGAAGACTATAGATGTAAACAACATCTGTTGTATATGTTTAGTTTTTAGCATGTCAAATTCTCTATCAAATTTGAAAAGAGAGAAGGAGAAAGAAAATGAAAAGAGTGGTTCTACTTTAGGTAGACTGTAGTAAATTGAGGTACTTTTCACTACCATTACATGATTGCAATGGCCAGAAGGGATTGGAAACATCTCCTTCTTTCTGGACACCCATCTCCCCTTTCTCTATCTGCTCTATCGCTCAACTTTAACTATGTGGGTTTACACAACAGATACATTAGCAATGAATACAACCATTGTACAAATTATACTTCTGTTTCACCAAAATCATCAATCACTCTTTACACAACAAATGAATTGTGTCCAAAGCATTTAGATAACATCTGAGACATGAGGTGGATGAGGTAATAGTTTTTATTGTCTCGATTTCTGTGGCTATCAGAGTAGTTTCTGAGCCACACAGAGCTCTTCTTCAGTTAATCCAGCATTTCTCAAACTGTGGGTTCCGACCCCCCCGGGGGTCACGAGCAACTTCGAGGGGGGTCGCGGTATCACAAAGTTTGAGAACCCTGAGTTAATCCAATAAAAGGTATTACCTCACTGACCTTGTCTGTCTAATACCCTGGGTCTGAAACAATTACCACTGCACATAAAGTAACATCTGTTCATAAGACCACATTGAAAAAGTAAAGCATTATACAAGTATTAAATAGCAACTATGGCATTAGTTGCAAAGACCGCAAATGCAGAACCTGATTTTCCTCACAAGGACACTAATGCTTATCAGAAATAACTTCTTTGAAGTTAATGAAGTGATTCTGGTGTTAGAATCAGGCTCAAAAAGAGTTCTAGGAATTTAGACAATAACATTTGTCAGCAGCACGGGCTGCCAACTTTTTCTCTCTGAAAACTTGCCTTCATCCTCTTACAGGTAAGGGAGAAATGTGGGAGAAACCAGATCATTTTAGACCATACCTGCATATAAAAGCAACATCCAAATGAAGGTCACAGATTCATACATTTCGACTGGATTTAGAGGTGTGAGAAATGCAATGAATTTCAAGATACACATTGCTTGAAAATATATAGAGGCAGCCCTTGAAATCTGATCTTTCCTCTATCAAATTAGTTAAAAGGAAGTGTTACATGGGTCACCTTTAAAATCAGCTTTTGGTGCCGACCTGTTCCAGTAAACCATGATAACAATGTAGGTGCCCTCAACGCAGCTTTGATTTCTTATAATTTATTTCAGTTATTTCCTCAAGAAACAGCTAGCTTTGAGAAATTCCATGTCATATTTATGCTGCTCTCTTTTCTCTTCATTTTCTAGGGGCACGTGGGTTCTAGAGTAGAAGACTCAGTCACCAACCTGAAGAAAAATAATTGGCTACTCTCAGATCAGTTCATAGCTCTTGCCTCAGGGTGCTGGTTGTTGTGCAACCCCATTCCCTCTTTCCCCCACCCCCGTAAAGAAACAAAGTAATAGTCCTATTTCCAACACAGACTGTGAGGCCCCTACCCTAGCAGTGCAGCTGTCAGGGCCTCTTGCAGTCCTCTGCTGCTGTTATTGGAAAGTGTTTTTGCAGTTCAGACTAGATTTGTGCAGTCCTCAATGGTTCTTTATGACTTCGAATCTATATCATCTGTGCTGCTAATATCAGACCATCACTTGACACTGCTCAGTTGGGTTGGAGGATCCTAGCATATACCTGTGAGGCTTCTCTTCAGAACAGGACTGGCTGCTCCCCAAGCCCCCGGCCCTTATAGAGGCAGATCACCCTGTGCCAAAAACCACCCTTTCACAGAGACCAGACAGTACCTGCCTACTAACATGTACCATGACCCACCAGGCTGCACTGGTTGTTCAGAGTACCTGTTAGTAGTCAGATACTACAATTGCAGCATACTCAGTGGAAGCTTTGCTTTGAGAACATATAATCAATACATACTCTGGAAAGATTAAGCACTAAAAGACACCTTTGGCCTTCACCTCTCTGTGCCTCAGTTGCCCAGTTACAACATTGGATTAATTACGCCATTTAATTATACAACTTCATTTTTGTTTCTGATATACTCACCGGCCACAGAAAGCACACACAGTAGAAAGATCCCCAAGGAAAGGAATAGTTTGTATAGTGCTTATCAAATAAGGCTGAACAAGGATGATACAAAAATATTGAATAACACTTCATTAGCTGAATAAGGCAGAGTTCCTGGGTGGAGAAATAGCATATGGTCAACTAATTAAAGACTGCATTTTAATGCATATGCACGAAGAGGCTGAATTTGTGTTCCCCAGGCAACTTTAATTATGGTATTTCCTAATTTTTGAGTGCTTGACTTGACAATTGTAATAAGATTCACTTAATACAAGTTCATGTGATCTAGCTCTTTTATGAACCCTGTTAAAGTCCTGCCTTCACAACATCCTCTGGCAAAGAATGAAGTGTTTGAGATAACAGGACTTGCACATATAATTTTCCATTGATAAAATGACAACCTTTATATGAGCTTGCATTGTCCACAGAGACCTGAACAGTACAAGATGCAGGTTTCTGGGAGAGAAATTAATTTTCTCCCAGAAAGAAGGGAAAGCAGCTATCTACCTATCTCCCATTGTTTTGATTCCACTGTGTTTAATTTACATAGAAGTCCTATCTACATACAAGTCTGATGAAGGATGGAAAGCCCTCAAGAAAGGGAGAACCACCTGAGGTCATTCTGCTTCTTTATACAACAGGGGTGGGGTGGCTTGCTTGGATCCGGCCCTGAGACTTGGGGCTCCCCCCTCCCCAGTATTGGGGAGTGCACAATGGTGCTCCAACCCCCCATGGGACTGGAGCACACAAAATCTACTAGCCTGCATCCCCTAGGCTCTTGTGTGCAAGGGCACATCAAGTGAGCTATTTTGAAATAGAGCATCCATATTGATTGGAGCCTCAATCACATTTAAGACACACACACCCAGAAAGCACTTTGGACAGGGCATCAGGACAGCAGTCACTTCCCATAGCTGCTGCCTGAGGCTATCTGAGGCCAGTACTTAAAGGGACCCCCTCTGTACAGTCATGTCTCAGGCTCCTTTCCTTTGCCTAACTCTTCGAGGGACAGCAAACCGATTCCACTGCTAGCTCTGGTTGCCCTTGCGGACACCACAGCTCTTCTGCCATGGAGCTGGACCTGCAGCAAAACAGTCTCTAGCTCCTGGACCTCAAGCTGCACCTCCTGGTGCAGTTTTTGCAGGCTGTCCTCATGGCTCTGCAGAATCAGGACCCGCAGCTCCCCTCGGGGCACCTCCTCACCTCTTTCCGTGTGCTGCTCATGCAGCACACCTCCTCCTGCCCTCCCCTGCATACCCTGCACCACCGCTTCTGATGCCTGGACACCAGTTCTGACTGGTGGGACCAGATCATCATGGAGTGGTGGGCCGACCAGCAGTGGCTCCAGAACTTTTGCATGTGGGAGTACATCTTCCTGGAGCCATGTGAGTGGCTTGCCCCTGCCCTCCAGTGACAGGACACCCATATGAGACCTGCCATCCCCCTCCAGAAGAAGATTGCCATCACTATTTGGAAGCTCGCTATGCTGGATAGCTACCTCTACGCCGGGAACCAGTTGGCGTGGGGAGAGTGACCATTGGGGCTGTACTCATGCAGGTGTGACTCTCTTAATATGTTATTGGGAGGGTGGTGGACTCATGGAATGGGGTTTCCTAGTGAAGGGGGAGGGGGAGTGGTGGAAACTCCCTCCCTGGGAGGTTTTCCAGTCCTGGCTTCATAAAGGAGGTTAGTCTGGGTTGGGCCTGGTGTGGGGGGAAAGTGGGATTGGGCTCAGGGACCTCCTGAGGGCTCTGGCAACCCTGTGATTCTCTGTTTTTCTCCTTCTCTGGGAAGTGAAGGCCATCAACACCATCTAGCTGCATAGGCTCATCCTCCTGGGCAACGTGGACCCCATCGTCACTGGCTTTGCTGTCATGGGCTTGCCCAACTGCAAGGGGGGGGGGGGCATTGACTGTATCCACATCCCCATCCAGGCCCCTGACCACCAGGTATCTAACTACATCAACCAGAAAGGGTACTTTTCCATGGTTCTGCAGGCCATTGTGGATCACCGTGGCAGCTTCATGGACATTAATGTCAGGTGGTCGGGGAAGGCGCACAATGCCTGCATCTTTAGAAACTCCAGCCTCTACCAGAAGATGCCTGCTGGCACTTTGTTCCCTAACTGCACCATCAAGGTCGGGGACATGGACATGCCAATGTGTATCGTGTGGGATGCAGCCTACCCTCTGCTCCCCTAGCTTATGAATCCCCACACTGGATGCCTGGACCCCACCAAGGAACCCTTTAATGCCAGGCTCAGCAGGGTCTACACTGTGGTTGAAGGTGCCTTTGGGCATCTCAAAGGAAGGTTCCACTGCCTCCTCACCAGCCTGGACCTGGGCGAGCAGAACATCCGCGAAGTGGTAGCAGCATGCTGTGTCCTCCACAATATTTGTGAGACTAAGGGGGAGACATTCCTGCCAGGTTGGGGGGCAGAGGCTGAGCAGCTTGCCAGAGCTTTTCAGTAGCCACACACAGCTGCCATCTGGCAGGCCCATCAGGGGGCTGTGCACATCTGGGAGGCCCTGAGGGAGGGTTTCAGATAAGGACTCCTGTAAGTCTCTCCCCTGGGCCTCCCACAAGGGGCCTCTTCAGTGTCCCAGTGTGTCTTTTCTCCTTCACCCCTCCCTTCCCCGCCCTCCCTTCCTCCCTCTTCCCCTCCCCCTTCCCTTCCCTTCCCTGAAAGTACAAGAGAGCAGACTTTTTGGTTTAGAACAATGAACTATGGTGTTTTTTTTAATATGGGGTAACAAAAACTGGGGAGAGACTGAGGAAAGAACCTGGAAGGGGGAGAAGGGAGGTAGAAAGAGGAGGAGAGGCTCAGGGATGGGGCTGGGAGTGGAGCAAAGAATATACATTGATGCACAAACAATACTGTGGAATAATTAATTCAAATGAGGAAAGCAAAAGGCAAACATTGTAGGGACCAGGAACATAGGAGAACTAGAAATGTTATAGAACACAGGTAATCTTATCCAAATGAAAGATAAACCAGAGGCAAAGCATGAATGGAGAGAAGACCGACTGAGATAAAGAGAGTCACGTTCAAGGAGACTGTGAGGCATGAGAAATTTAAAATGCAGAAGAAAGGAGTGAACTCTCTAAAGAAAAAATATGAAATAATTACCAACTTTTTCTAGACAAGGATGTAGCAAAATTAACATAATCATGCGCTAGGTGTTTGGTGTAGTTCAGTTGTTTCAGTTCAATAATCAGGCTTCATCCTTAGACCTTCTCTCCTGATAGGAAGTGGCAGCAGATAAAGAAGCACCACTAAAAGTGTATGTATATTTTAAATGTATCTAAGATAGAAAGATGCAGAGTGCCTACATTTGTCCCAGCACTCTAGTCACTTAAGCTCTAGTTAGTTTCCCTCAGAGAACATTTGCATAAGGAATGGAATATTTAATTACCTAATGGGGACACTAAGGAGCTAATTGTCCCACCGGCTGAGAGAATCAGTTCAATAGTACAGCAAGGCATTGCAGAGCTGAGAGAAAAGGGATTTCAGCAGGGTTGGATCGTTCCCTTGGAAATTGCTGCCATATGAAAAATGCTGTAGACAGAGCTGCTGCACAGGACACGAACCACAAACTGAGGTGTTTTTAATTTGGGGTAACAAAAACTGGGGAGAGACTGAGGAAAGAACCTGGAAGGGGGAGGAGGGAGGTGGAAAGAGGAGGAGAGGCTCAGGGACGGGCCACACTTAACAAACCACACTGAGGTGTTAACAAGGTACATGTGATTATTCCCCTTTATTCAGCACTGGTGAGGCCACATCTGGAGTATTGTGCCCAGTTCTGGGCCCCCCACTACAGAAAGGATGTGGACACATTGAAGAGGATCTGGAGGAGGGCAACCAAAATTATTAGGGGGCTGGAGCATATGACCTATGAGGAGAGGCTGAGGGTTTGGGGCTTATTTAGTCTGCAGAAGAGAAGAGTGAGGGGGGATTTGATAACAGCCTTCAACTTCCTAAAGGGAGGTTCCAAAGAGGATTGAAGAGAGGCTAGTCTCAGTAGTGACGGATGGGAGAACAAGGAGCAATAGTCTCAAGTTACAGTGGGGGAGGTCTAGGTTGGATATTAGGAAAAACAATTTCACTAGAAGGGTGGTGAAGCACTGGAATGGGTTACCTAGGGAGGTGGTGGAATCTCCATCCTTAGAGGTTTCTAAGTCTCGGCTTGACAAAGCCCTGACTGGGATGATTTAGTTGGGATTGGTCCTGCTTTGGGCAGAGGCTGAATTCAATAACCTCCTGAGGTCTCTTCCAGCCTTATGATTTTGTGATTCTATGATAAATTACAAAGACTCACAGACAGGAATGGAGCCTCACCTGTTACAGGGATGTAGCTAAATCCCGATACTGCAGTACCTGCCTGCTTCACCTCACAGTTTTCCATGTAGTCAACCCTATGAAGTAGGGAAGTACTGTTATCTTCCTTTCCTCAGTCCTGGGATTCTCAGATCTTTTCATCATAACAATATCTACTGGACCACTTTCTTTTCTGTTTGCTTTGATGTAGACTAGCTCCCGGGCCCACCTATTAATATACCTCTTCTCTGTGGCAACTGAAGTAATTGCTCACATGAAAAACTAATATTAGGACAGTAAGGTTTTTCAGTTTCATTTAATGCAGGTTAGTAGCTAGAAACAAGGAAAAGAGCCAGCATCATGTGGCTAGCCAGATCTACATGACAGACAACAAAAGCTGTGTAAAGAGGCGTGAGAACCATTGACTGTTCCTCTGTCTTATTCCATCAATTCCATCTTATCTACTTTTCTCCCACTAATAACACAAGGTCCATTTCACACACAATTTTCTCGGAAGACTTCACCCATCACTATGAAGTGCAACAAGTAGTCCCGTAGCACCTTAGAGACTCACAAAGATAAATATATATATCATGAGCTTTTGTGAGCAAAACCCACTTCCTATGAAGTGAAGTTCAGGATAAAGGAAGTTCAAACCAGTTAATTTAGGTGTGAGGGAGGGAATTTGAAAAGGTGACATTGGTGAAATCTTGGGGTTTCATAGAAAAAGTCATCTGAAATGTTATATAATAATTAACCAGATATTCAGGAACAGAATCTATTCAGGTCTTTTTAAAATAATGCCTTTCCATATATACAGAAAATCACTTAGAAAAATATATTAGCTGAAGGGTATAATGGTTATATTCTGATGTGTATTGGACTTTCTCTAATAAAATATACATATGGCTCCTCAGATTCAATGAAAGTAAGGGGTCATGTGCTTGGCCTCTAGGAAAAAGAATTGCAAATGCATGGGACACTTAAAGCACATCTAGAATCTCACTGCATGGCATATGTTCTCAGGCCAACTACTCTACACAGTAATAACTTTAAAAAATATTGGGTCAGAAATCTCCCCAGCTCCGGCCATGCCCTAGTACTCAAGCAGCTGCAACTGGCTTCTTCCAGTCCCCCCTTTTCTCCACTGGAATCTTGACATTTACTTTATGTGTGCATGTGTGTGTGTAAACTAAGCACCCAGATTGCAAGCACTCCCCCTCCCCCTCCCCCCGTTGGGAAGATACTAGAAAATTTGAAGAGCGAGAATTTCTGAGTCAAATGTCAGTGACCTATTGCATTGAAATATAAGGTTTCTTAAAACCAGTTTCTCTATAATATCACATACTGGATAAAGGCAGAGACATATCTCATTTTCTTATAAAAAGCCTAAATAAATATACATATTGACTGTACCAAACCAGTTTTGGAAATAAAAAAACACATTTCGTCTTGCCAAAGTTTCTTTATGAGAAGCCAGATTCTTCATATTACAAAGCAGTAATTTGGAGATGCATGCAGATTATATTTGCAAGTATACTAATAGAAATATTGCTTTGTAAATATTTCTTTTTATGCTTTTAATTTGCTGTGTTTGCATAAGTGGATCATTTAGATTGGAAATCATCCAATCTATAAATTAGCACAATCTATTAAGTTAGACTCCTCAATGTAATATGACATGTTAGAAACACTGGTCTTGAAAGGAAGTAAAGGAGAAAACTTTCAAATAGCTTGTTGATCAGCACTGATTGAAGTATGTTACGTAGCCATAAAAGGTAAACATAAAAAATAATATCAGATTGCTCTCTATTATGTATCAAGTTGTCAAAACAAAGCAATCTCTGTCTATTTTAGGTACTTGTATGGCCCCTTTTCCTGCTCATCTCACAGTCATAGATGCATTTCTCCTTATACAAACCCTGTGAGGTAGCGGAGTACGGTTATCTTCATTTTACAGATGGATACCCTAGGCACAGACAGACTGTGGCTCACCCATGATCACACAAGATATTTGTGGTAACACAGTAGTTGAACCCAGTTCTAGACTAGAGATAGCCCTGATCTGAAAAGTTTGGTTCTAGATTGAGGGGAGGAAGCTGGTAGGCTAGACACAGGGCTGGGGTTCAGAGCATGGAAATGGCAGCAGGTAGGAGAGTTGAGATTTGGATTCAAACTGCTCCTGCCTTTCCATGTTATTTGGACATGGGCTTTTAACTGCAGGCCTATCTCTCACATGAATTTACCAGAACTCAGAGTGTAACCTCATTACAATAAGGTTTTCATACTTCCTCTTTTAAGCATGAATTGTCGTGTAAAAGTTATTTAGTGCAAATGCTAGAAATTGAATCATTAGGTAAATGCTAATTTACAACTGAGATATTACTGTTTACCACATGCTGGTGTCTTTCTTGGCTCACATTATCTCATACAGAATTAGTGGTCTAGTTTATTTTTCAAAAGAAATGCAAGAACAGTGAAAAGAACAGCTGCCAGCACCACAGCTGTAACAATAAATGGTGCCTAGGAATGACCAGCAATAGCAGGAAGTGAACCACGTGAATCTACATCTTCCTGATGTTTGGAATAGTCCAGCTCTGTGAAATAAGAGAAAGAGTTTTGGTTTCATTTTGTTCTTTGCTCTAGTTATTGCCAAAGATATCACGACAAGGCCACTTGAATTAAAAAGTTACATTCTAGATCAGGTCAAGAAATAAATCAATTTCATTCTATTTTATACAGGACATTCTAGACACATCAATCCATGACATGCCAACTACAATACTTGAGCAGTTTGGGGAGAGTTAAATCAAGAGAGCTATAATGAGACAGACTGCATCTCTTCTTTCTTCCTGATGGGTAGCTACCTGGACTATCTGTGAAAATTTTCAGAGAAGAATTTGAACAAACTCTACATGTAGACTGCCTATTGTACAAAAGCCTACATAACTGACTCGAGACAGACTTTCACTAACCAGCAGCCTCATCATCTTTATTCTGAAACTGACCTAAGAACTTTACTTACATCTGCATGCATAATGATCTTTGATTATAGTAAATCTTTCTTTTCTTTATTAATAAATCCTAGTTTAGTTAATAAGAATGGTCTGTAAACCTTTATTTGAGTCAGATCTGAAATATTCATTGACATGGTTGGTAATAGTGTCTGATCTCTTGGGATTGGTAGAACTCTATGATGAATAAGGTTTTAAGTCACCCTCACTGTATAGACTGACTGTCTGGATGGGAGCCAAATGCTGGATTGCTTAAAAGGAACTGTATTTTCACCTTTTGGTAACTAGTATAGAAACTGTTTTGTTACTAGCTTGGTGAATCTAATTATAAGAATAAATCACCAGATTGGGAGATTGTGTGCACTATTTTTTGCAGTTTGCCCGCATTGAGCATTCTCAAACTGGCCCCTCCAATGACCATAGTCACACTTAAACATTAGAGAAGTGTTTACACAATTTACCAGCATTCCTGTTCTCCATGCGATCTTTCCGAAGCTGAATGGGCCCAACAATAACATCCACTTTTTCCTGGTAAGAGCTTGTATCTCTCTTGTGCCTGGGTATGCAGCCCTGGTAGCATCGGGAATAATAATCATCTACCCTGCATACCACCATTTTAAACTGCAGGTAAACGGTTGGATGTTGGTTAATAAATGTGAAGGCATTGAATTTGAACCGTATGATGGAGCTGGAGGGTGAATAGTATGTATTGTAGGTAGCATCTCTAGCACACCTAAAATAAATACATAAAATGCAGTTAGTCTTCGTACATACACACTAAGATAGATCACTGGCATCAAACATGCCCTGTGTGCAAAGATAAAAAATAAAATAAAAAAATTAATAATGCATTGACCAAAAAAAGGGAGAAAATATATAATTTATATATTACATGCCTGCCTAACTCTAAGCGTGTGAATAGTTTTTGTGAACTTGCATGCTTAGAATTAAGCTTGTGCATAAGTCTTTGCAGGATTAGGGCCCAGAACTGACAACTGGCTAAGAGGGCCCATAGAGGTGTCCAGGCAACAAATCTATTAAGAGAGTCCAAAGTTGCTCATTTATGTCTCCAGACTGCAGTGCATAGGACCCCTGTAGAGTAGCGGAAGCAAAAGGTGTTTATTGTTATTATTAAGAGAACAATGAAACTAAGATTTAAGTCCTTAAATGAGACTGACCAGAAACCAACAATTCCATTTCACACACAATTTTGAAATTTGCTTTTGTTTCAATGCAGATGAAAAACGAAGTATTTCAATTTATTTCACAAAAAACCCACATGTGAGAGAGATCCAACCCACTTACATAGGAAATGCAGAGTCAAGTGTCTGCTCCACATAATTCAGAACAAGGACTTGAATATGGGCCTTCTATAGCCCAGGCAAGCAGCCTAACGACTTGGTATGGGTTTCTTTCTTTGTCTCACCTGAGAAACCCTCCTCACTGACAGTTCCATCAAAACTGATGCCTCTGTGAAACATTTTAAATATCTAATATTTATCTCCTGCAACAGATGAGGTATTACAAAGTATCATATAGCTTGTTTTAAACTTAACTTCTGTATGCCTTGTAACTCTAGTGCTACCTGGCTGAATTATTTTGAAACTTCACTCTTATTCCCCATTATTTATATGCAATTAGGATTGCACCAACACATGAATGAGTCATATATTCATTGATAATGGACCCTACTCAAGAAAGACTTGTATGTTCTTGTATGTATAGAGTTTAACAATGGAGAAATTCTGGCAGGTGAAGCAGAGAAACATAGACATTACTATTCTAGATGAAATCTAACAGGGATGGTCTAGATGGTACTGGTCCTGCCTTGATGGCAGGGGACTGGGCTCGATGACCTCTTGAGGTCCCTTCCAGTTCTAGTGTTCTATGATTCTACGATCAGTGATTTTTTTTCTTGTCAGATCTAATAATCTAAATTGTTTTCTATCATTTTTTATCTGACTTTTCCACAAGAAATGGTGTAAACTAAACCTGGTGAACAATTTTGGGTCGTCTGAGTGACATTAAAATTAAATTAAATTAAAACAGAGAACAATTGTGAAAGGAAACTGAAAGTATTTTCTAAAATGCAGAAAAGCAGGAAAATCAAACATTAAACTTCAGTCATTTGAATCATACATTGCTTTAAAAGGAATTTGAAATAAAATTTTCGCTATGCTACCCCAAAACAAAAACTCAAAAAACAAAACAAAACCCTCGGCCATGAAAGAATGATTTTTTCTTAAAAAAAAATTGAGCAGAATATTTTAAATATACACAGTTTAATTCTGTAGACAAACTACAGGTTGAACCTCTTTAGTCTGGCACTCTCTGGCCCAGCAACATCCATGGTCCACTATGATTTTAGTTAGCTGGATGTCTACTTACCATGGGTGTGGTCAAATTTCCCATAGGCCTTAAAGTTTGTTTACAGCCACCAGTTCTGGCTCTCAGTGTTCTGTGCTGTTATTTAGCTCTAATTTACCCCAACTGTCTTCTAAGAGCCCAGTAAGCAGTGGAAGTGTTGGTAACGCTGCTAGACAATATTGACCTCCTGTGGTTTGGCAAATTTTCTGGCTCGGCTCCGGTCAGGCCCTGAGGGTGCCGGACTAGAGAGGTTCAACCTGTATTTTGGGGGTAAATTCAATCTTGAGGTTGGCAGATGGAAATCCACTGACATCAGTGATGGTTGGGGTTACTCCTGTTTCTATCAAAACTGAATTTATTTCTTTAGTTGCTACGTTACATCCTTGAATGGAATCACTGATGCAGGGTTGCATGGTGTAACCATAATTTCTATTGTTTCCATTGATTTCTCATTTTTGCCAGGATTTGCCAAAAACGTTTTTTAGTATATGGGCAAGGGAAACTGAAATTAAGTCCTATTGGCCCTGATCAAATCTTACTATATATTTTGGAAATTTGCATCTGTCTGTCCATCTGTATGTGAATCTGTTTGTTCAATAATTCCTCCTAAATGATAAGAGCTAGGGCCACCAAATTTGGTATGCAGTTTCCTCTTATCACAACTTAAAGTGAAGTAAGGGTTTGGCACTGCCAGGACAATGGGATACACCTTGAATTTGGCTGTTTCTCATAAAACAGAAAAGGAGGAGTCTGGTAGGAAGAACAGTCATACTGGAGAATGGCCACAGAGGACAGCAGTGGGGCAGAGATGGGGTCCAGAACCTCTATAACCCTGTTGGGCCAGCAGGGGATGAGTGTGTGTGCGGGGGGATGGCGGGGGGGGGGGGGGGCGGAATAGCTATCTACTATATATTTGAGAGAGTCTGCCTGTTTGTGTGTCTGTGAGGGGGACATGCACCCCTCAACCAGCTGTGTCACTGCACCTACAGTGGCTGTGGGCAGGTACTTCTCACCTGGCCCCAAGCTGCTGCAGTGAGAGAGGGCTCAGGCTTTCCTGTCCCCCAGGGCAGCCAGCATACAGAACCCCTTATCCCCAGTCCCCACCCTAGAGCAATGAAGAAAAACAAAGCTTATTTGAGTTCAGGACGTGAGCGACGCCAGGTAAATCTTCTAGTTATTCCATAAACAAAAGAGATACAGAACTACATGCACAAATTCACTGTAAACCATTTCTGAGACTGTCCTTACCCGCTCCTGACAATGTCATAGGTTATTGTTGTAAAATCATTGGGATCGGGTGATGCAATACATGTGTCCAAAAACAACACCAGATTTGGGTCAGAGCTGTGAATCGAAGCTTGAAGGAATAAATTCTGATTCAAGTCAACGTAGTATGGAGACTCATACACTGGCCGTGAGAAAGATGATGATTCGTAAAATGAAATGTTCATATCGTATCTGCTGTACTGCGTTTCATTCACTTCAGTAATATCCTCCGCAACATACATTCTTTCTATCCATTTATTCTGGAGCATTTTGCAGTTGATGTGCAAGTAAAGATCTTTTTGCCTTTTGATTATGTAGCCAGAAGAGATTGCTTTGATCAAGTTGGAATAGATGATAGTGTCGTTGTTTCCCTGTTTCACACATTAAATACAGAATTAGCTAATGTGGCCACATTTTTGCCCAGGGTCACAATGACCATAATGGTTACCAAGCACCCATAGAATAACATGGATTTTCAGGCCCACTGATGGGGGGAGGGAAATGTGGCAGTTGCCCCTGAGCCTAGCAATTCAAAGGGACCTGGGGTTTCCGGCTGCTGTCGCAGCTACTGCTATATGCTTTGTGTGGCTCTGAGGGTTAGGGAGTCAGGGGCACCATACTCTGGGTGGCGCAGAGGGCTGGCTTCCCTGGCCCCGCCCCCTTTCACCGGGACCCACCCCTTCCAGGAGTGCAGAGCTGGACTCCCCCCCACCATCTTGCCGGGGGGCCACATAGGCTGTTGGCTCCCCTGTGCTTTTAAAAGCATTTTTCCATTGGCAGTATTTTAAAACATGTGACTTTGGTCATTTCTATTCACCACACATTTTAAAAGACTTTGCTGGCTGTATGCGCTAGTGTAGTGTTTCTCCAAGTGGTTCATGGGCTCCCATGGGCTCCGGTTCACTGTTTACAGCCAAGGGGAACCATGGGAAGCAGCAGCCTGGGCCACACTGCTTCCCACGGCTCCCCTTGGCTGGAAGTGATTTACTGGAGCCAATGGGAGACACGAGGCTCTGTGGCTGTGGAGCTGGTAAGTAAACAAACTGGAGTGGCCCGTTAGCAGCTTTCTCTGCGGACCACTTGAGAAACACTGCTCTAGGATTACTCTGAGATATGAAAAATATTTTCTTTGAAACTAACCACAGCCAAGTTAGTTAAGATTTGTGCAAAATTTTGAACATGTAATGCACAAAGGTCCTGATTCAGCAAGATACTTAAATACAACTCTAATATAAAGCACTACAGAAGTGAATGCTTTAAATTGGTACCTTGTTGAACTGTGGCCTATGCAAGTGCCAAGTATTATTCTATTTATAAACACCATCTCATGCTCAAAAAATGTCTGGGAGCATAGGCTAAGGTTGTTCACATATCTTCCCTTTTCCCCAATATTTCCCATAAGGTCAATCTACAATAAGTGAGGTGTCCTCTGTAGGCCAGGTAAGAATAGGTGGGAGTGGTCAATGCAGCCGAAGCTTCAGCTGTTGGTTCACTTGTAGCTCCCGTGAACCACAGGAAAGGTGTCTGTTCATCACCCTTTTCCAAATGAATTGTGCAGTTTGCACAGACCTATTTACACAGATTGCTAAATATTCAATTTCATACCTCTCGGCTTGTGCCACAGCTATTGTACGGTATGTTGAATATAACATGGGTTGGTGTAATTGTTGGTGTACAAGAAGGGTCATTCAAGCTGACATCCCATGCATTGTAGCCATGTGAGAGGAGATAGGCTCGGCTGACAACTGCATGCATGTATTCTGGCAAACACAGAAGAGCTGGTGGGTGGATAAAACATACATTATTAGTGCATTCAGGCATACAGTAATAAATAAATGTTGCAACCTATACATATGCTGTTATCTATTCTGTGTTTAGGATGGGAGAGAGCAGGGGGTTCATAAGCCAAACCACATTATTTTACTACCTTATGTCTTAAAAATTGAATTATGCAGCAGGGGCCTGTGGGTTTTGGTTGTGGATTATTGTCACTATGAAAATGTGCAAATCATAAATTCTCTTCCTGTGATCAGAGAGAGTCTCATCAATGCTTACAGTTATCGTAGCACAAAAATTTTTGGAATCAGGTAAAAGTCCCATTGATGTTGCTTGGAATTTTGCTTGAATAGAATTTAGAACAGTATTGGCAAAGTCATTATAAAGCAAATAAAATAAAGTGTTTCAGTAATTATGGGAGAGAATAATTTAAAGCACAGGAGGTAGTGAAGACAAAAGGAACAGAAAAGAGAAATTGGTGTGGCTGTCAACAGCAATTTATGGATGAGATTTTGCTATCTTAAATTATACTGATCAGGCAATGGAACTAACAAGTTATGTGCTATTCAATACGGTCAAGGGTTACAGAATCAAGTATTTGTATATATGATCTTATATATGACATGAGAAGTCATTCTTCCACTCTACTCTGCGTTGATTAGGTCTCAGTTGGAGTATTGTGTCCAGATCTGGGCACCACATTTCAAGAAAGATGTGGAGAAATTGGAAAAGGTCCAGAGAAGAGCAACAAGAATGATTAAAGGTCTAGAGAACATGACCTATGAAGGGAGACTGAAAGAATTGGGCTTGTTTAATTTGGAAAGGAGAAGACTGAGAGAGGACATAATAGCAGTTTTCAGGTATGTAAAAGGGTGTCACAAGGAGGAGAGAGACAAATTATTCTCCTTGGCCTCTGAGGATAGGACAAGAAGCAATGGGCTTAAATTGCAGCAAGGGAAGTTTAGGTTGGACATTAGGAAAAACTTCCTAACTGTCAGGGTGGTTAAACACTGGAATAAGTTGCCTAAGGAAGTTGTGGAATCTCTGTCTCTGGAGATATTTAAGATATTTAGACATCTATCAGGGATGGTCTAGATGGTACTAGGTCCTGCCATGAGGGCAGGGGCCTGGACTCGATGACCTCTCGAGATCCCTTCCAGTTCTAGTGTTCTATGATTCTGTGATTCTATATGAACCTTATGAGGTTTGGAGCTACATGCGCAGAGACTGAATGAGCATCCCAATTAGGGATATTAAGAAGTGGGTACTTGGGTAATCATGTAGTCGATAAAATTTGTATTGACTACACAATTAGTTGATAAGGGAAGGCGCTCGGTCCTGGTTCACGCCAGGTCCAGGAGCTACCCCTGCTGCGGCTCTCCAGTTTAAATGCAGTAAGAGCCACCCAGCTATTACTACATTTAGAATGCAAAGCCGCAGTGAGGGTAACTCCAAGACATGGCACAAGCTGGGCTTGCTCAGTCCTGTCTTGTGCTGGGTCCAGCAGCTCCTGTCCATGGAAGAGGTCCCAGCTCCCCACTCGGACCCTCTGCAGAAAGGGGCTATTCTGCAGGATGCGGAGAAGCCTCTGATCACAGTGAGCTTGCTCCCTCTAGGCAGCAGGATGGTGGCAGGGGGGGCAGGCAGCACCACAGAGATAGTACTGTGGGGGAACCGGCTTTTAAACTGTCTCCCTCCCAACACCTGCTCCTGCTCCCCCGCACCTTTCTGCCTCTGACACAGAAGCAGCAAGGGAGGAGCAAATGGGAGTAGTCGGGTACCCGATAAGCCTAGGCTTATTGGATAGTCGACTACTCGACTAGTCGCTTACATCCCTAATCCCAATGAGCATCCAAGTGAGAGTCACTCATTGGGAAATGGATCCTGTGGGCTTTAGTTGGGGGAAAAACACACTGAAAAGAATAGGAGTCTTGAATGAAGATTTAAGGATCAGGCTTTGTATGGCTGTGAAAGAGGTTCAAGTTCACCTCTACAGCTGAAGATGCAGACAAATTATAGACAATTCAGGAAAGAGCCTCAAAAACTGGGAAAGGAAGTGGAGGGACTTATTCTAAATATAAATAATTCTAATATAAAGCATGTTCCAATAAAGTGTTCAGATAAACGATAACTAATGAGTTGGGGGGAGGGAGGGGACATGAAATTGACGATGTTATATAAAGTGGAGTGCTCGCAATGAAAATTTTGCCTGAATCAGGAGTAGGATCACACCCAAAGCGAATGAGTAGTTAGGTTGTACAAGAGGTGGTAAGTAAGAGTAATGAGCTGATATAAAGAAAAAGTAACTTTAGGATGAATATCAGAGAAAACATCATAAAATAATTAATTTTATAATAACAAACATTAATTTTGCTTAAATATAAAACTGAAAGTAATAGTTCTATAATCACACAGTATGAAAGGTAACAATGAGTGGTTTCTCTACTGAAGTGCTTCAACAACATTAATAAATGGTTATTTAGCAACATAAAATCAATAAATACATTTGTCTGCTGAAAAGCAAAGTTCTGTATTGAACATGAACTTACTAGTATTCTGATCTGCTGGCCTGGTGTAATACTCAGCACGAAACCCTGTGTTTGTGACACTCGAATCACTGTGAAATCGAACTGTCATCAAGTTTGAGGATGATGTATATGTGAGATAGGAGCCATAACAAATTTTTGCTATTAAAGGAGATGTATTGAGTGGCCCATCATATATCTCAATATAATCATACCGGCAGCTACCACCTTCTGTCCTGGGGAATAAACATGAACATTTTGTTATCTATTTTGTGAACTCTGATTTAACTAGTCATCACTAAATCACAATTAAAAACCTTCATTCTGCAAGGTGTTTGTGACAGAGCTTGTTTTCAGTTTGCATGTTAAAGGACTGAACAAATAACCACAAATAATACTATATTCATGCACTCTTCATTTTAGATTTACTGGTAAATTTACAACTATTAAAACCTGATGAGGAATGTCCTTGAAATAGAGAAGGCACCATTTTCAAAATTCCATGATTTTGAACCCATGAATTGCCTGGGAAATTAGTGCTTTACTTACGCTATATCTCTAAACAAGAGTGTTATACGGAAATTGTTCATGGCTTCTATTTCCCACACACAATCTGCATTGTTTGGATAATTTCCAGGATAGAATGGGCTGCGCAATGTCCCAGATGAATATTGAAGGACACCACCACAAGTATATCTTGCTGCTGAATAAAATTTAAGAAAAACATATTTATGAGTCATTTATATGTACAGGTTGCACCTCCCTAAACCGGGACTCTCTGGTACGGCAACATCCATGGTCTGGCAGGACCACAGATGTTGCTGGACTGCAGATCCCAGGTACAGGGAGTCTGGCTGTGGGGCAGGAGTGTGGCAGGGGTGGGAAAGGGACAGTGACACAACCAGGAGCCCCATTTTGGGGGAGAAGAGGTGTGCCTCTGAGAGATCTGGCCCCAGTGGCCGGGCAATAGCAGGGGGCTAGCAGCAGTGGCTGCGGAGTTCCTGCCCAGCCACGCCTAGCAGTAGCCAGGGAGCTCTGGCTCCAGTTGCACAGCTCTGGTCCCAGCAGCAGTGGGGCCAGGCAGCAGCAGGGCTGGGCTGGAGCCCTAGCAGTGGGGCAGAGTTAAGCTCAGGCCATGAGAGGAGAGACTTCCCCTGGTCTGGCAAATCCCCTCATTCCGGACCGGTCAGGTTCTGAGGGTGCTGGATCCAGAAAGATCCAACCTGTACTTATCTGCACACATTCATATATGAGTAATCAGTCAGAATCAAAGCCTACTGAAGTTAAAGGAAAGCCTCCTATAACTTCGACGGTCTGAACCTGAGAGCTGTAGAATCCATTCATAATCTCATTCAATGCTCAGCACTCTCAAGATTAGGCACTACATGGATTCAGATGAAGACAGAAAATAAAGGCCAAAGAAAATGTGCAGGGAGGAAAGAGTTTGCCTTTTTCCCTCTGATAACTTTTTGAAGAAGCACTTGGTGCATTGGGGACAAAAATTACAGTCTGAATGAAAGTAGCATCTACAGCGAACTTTGCAATGTATCAATTTTTATTTAATGTAGAGCTTTAACTGACATAAGGCTTATACAAAAAAGGAGCAAAAAAATCTAGGAAAGTCATTCTCTTGCTGAGTGGCCCAGAGAAAAAATATTGGATTTTTATTTTTTCCACCTGCAAAGCATACCAGAACTGACTTTAATTGCATGTATTTGTTGATTGTTTAGACTGTGTTTTATTTGGTCCAGTGATTGCCCCAATCCTGAATCCATAGTTAATTCTACTGACATAAAGAGTTTAATTGAGGCCATTTGTACCAGTCACATTAGCCAACTTAAGCTCATACATATGTGTTTGCATTATTGGGTCCTAAGTGTTTCCTTTAAAATAAAAATGCCTTAAAGTATCTCACTGTACTACTCTATTCTTATTTAGAAGTACTCGCTGCTGAAAGAAATAAAAAGATGCTATTCAAAACATGTATTTCCTTTAGCCTGAAGATAGCTTGCAAAAAGTAGTAAGATGCATCACCAGACAGTGATTATTTTCCTGCCAAGGAAGCTGATACCATTTATATGAGAATAATTTGTGGATTACAATGAGGTAATTAAGATGACTACAACATACAAATAAAGTGGTAAGATAAAATTACCTGTTGAAGACAGCCATGATGGAGTTGTAGTAGGATCTGTTAATACAAGGAGAACTATATTTAAATGGGCAACATCTTTAATAGAGACATATCTAGTTTCTAAATACTGTGCCAAATTCAAGATAATGCCAATAAAATCATACAACTAAATTGACAGTATAATTCAATAGGCCTCAAACTGTGGGTTGGAACCCCAAAGTTGAGTCATGACTGCATTTTAATGGGGTTGCCAGTGCCAGCTTCGTCTTGCTGGGGCCCAAGGCCAAAACTGAAACCTAAGCCTCACCACCCAGAGCTGAATCCTGAGGTGAAACAAAAATGGATCATGTAACAGAAAGATTGGGAACCCTAAATAATTAGTTCATCTAGCCAGATTCACTGAATATATGTTCCATGCTAACCAACGTGCCTAAAACAAATTTACCAGTAATTGACAGACTTACCAGACCTGTGGGCCACAGTTCTAAACCCTTTTTTTCTCTCTCTTCATCATCATCATCAGTAATAAGTATTTTGCAAAACAAATTATGCATTTTACAACAGCTGTGCAATACAATTGGTTTCTCTGGTTTTTCACAAATTTACATACAGCATTAAGGAATTTGGTACATAAACTTCTTGATGATGAAGGGTTAACAGGATTAAAATGAAATAAGCACTTATTTTTGCCACTGACCGGTCAGCAAATCTGACTGAATGAACAGGCTGTAGATGTTCTGAGTTAGGAATATCATTGCACAGTCATTCTTCAAAACAAACTACATTCTTTAACCTTTGCAGAAAAAAATGAAAAATCTTAAATCAGCTCCAGCAGAGGTCTCTATTGCACAAAGCACAGAATTATATTAATGTGTTTGTGACCAAATACTCCACTGTGTTCACTCCCTACTTACCACTATAATAATCTTTGTACAATATGTCTTGCGAGATATCATGTGAAATCTAATAACCTGCTGGTCAGTAATATCACAGTGAAATGTGTGTAGCAACATTATAAGTAAAGATATGAATGTAAGCTGAAAATATGACTAAAATGTGTTGACCAGATAAGTCAGATCAGCCATGTGTCATCAAAGTTATCTTGCAATTGCCTGTTAAGTGGCCACTCTGTAGTAGCTAAAATGGGCAGGAACCAATAGATTTGAATTTTAACGAACAACATGGAACCACTTTTACCATGAGAATCCATGCCTCATGCTCACAGCTGGAAGGAATTTTATTAAAGGTAACCTCAGGGAAATGCATTCCAAAGGTGACTAGACGATAAATGTGAGGGGCAGATGTTCTCTTTTTTTAATCTCTAAGGGTATGTCTACACTAGCTCGTTAGTTTGAGCTAGGAAGGCAAATGAGGGCAACCGGAGTTGCAAATGAAGCCCGGGATTTAAATATCCCGGGTTTCATTTGCATGTTCCCAGGCGCCGCCATTTTTAAATCCACAAGGAGTAACGGTAGTTACTCATTCCACGTGGAGTAACAGTAGTTCGAATTAGGATCTTTAATTCGAACTACCTAGTCCGTGCTGCGTGTAGCCACGGGCATGGAGTTTGGACTAAGGGGGATTTAAAAATGGCGGCGCCCGGGAATATGCAAATGAAGCCTGGGATATTTAAATCCCGGGCTTCATTTGTAACTCCGGTTGCCCTCATTTGCCTACCTAGTACGAACTAACGCGCTAGTGTAGACATACCCTAACTCTCTCACTTGCTCTTTCACCTTAGAAGACAAAGGAACCAGCCCTTTGGACTCTACAAACATATCCTGAAATAGCCGTGCAGTGTAGACATATCCTGAGTGTCACTGACAGGCTGCTGGGGTCTGAGTTATTGGACCAGGGCTGTGGTTCTACACAGACACTCAGGGTGTGACCTGCATACTGTCTGGCTGGCTGCTGGTGAGCAGCTCAGGTCCGAAGCTACATCAGCAAGACATTATACAGCATCCAGGGTTGCAGGGCAGGTGTTGACACAACCCCTTTGTGACTGGGTGTATCAGCCCCACACTGTGAAGGCTGAGCCTAATCAGGCCCACCTGGCTGAAGAAGCCCTGCCCCCATGCTGCGCATGCTCATACTGCAGCCCAGGTATAAAAGCCTGGAGGGCGGCTCAGTCTGGGCTGACCGCCGGGGAGGAAGGACCTCTGAGGGGAGCTCCTGACCAGCAGCAGCCAGCTGACCAGAGGGCGGACTGCAGCGACCCGAGCACCAGTTGGGACATCTCCCCTGCAGCCTACGAAGGAGAAGCGGCCCCCAGGGAAGGAATGGACCCAGTGAGCACGTGGTACTCTATCTTGCAGGAGCAGGTAGGAAGTAGCCCGGGGGGGGACAGAAGCTGCCTCTCCCGCCCCGGAGTCCTCAGCGCATTTCGGATGGATTCCCCGCCAAAGGAGTGGTGAGTTCTCCTGCCATTCACAGGGCCCTGGGCCGGGACCCGGTGGAGTAGGGTGGGCTCGGGTCCCCCTATCAGGGCTGTAGCCCCTACCTGTGACTGTGTATTGACTCTGGCCAGTGGGCTGGCGAGCCGTGCCTTAAAGGGCCCAATCCTGACTTGGTGTATTGACTCGGGCCAGGGGACCCAGCTTTAAAGGGCCAGCGGACCTTTCTATATGATCAGTTCTGGCTGTGCAGCCTATCAGGCCCTAGAGTCGAGGCCAGGCTACAGCCCAGAGTAGAGCATGTGGGACAGACAATAGACCTGGGAGGGGGAAAAGAGAAGCCACCCCGCATCACCTTCCCAGTCTGAATTACACCTCAGAATGTGATAAGATCTCAACACACTGTCCGCCATCAGCTGATAGCAGAGAACAAGGTATATTGCCAATGGCAAGAATTACATATTCATAAAAGAGCTTACTCTCTGATTCTAAGCTAAAACATTTTTATAAGAAAAAAGACACCACCTGAGCAAATAACACTGGCATCTTCATGGTGGCCACAGTCATGTACACCCCACCCATGGTGCTGACATTGCCAGAGAAAGAATTCATTTCCTCTACACTGCACATTATCCAGGAAAATATTTCCTTTGCCTTGATCAAACTGGGCATTTCTTGGTGCTAAAACGGCCCATCCACATCCAAGCTGTCTGTATACAACTTTGGCATCATTTAGCTCCCAGAAATCATCACAGACTGTCCCCCAGGTTCTATTGGCATAAATTTCAACACAGCCCTCACACCTGTGCTGTCCATTTACCAATTTGAGAACAACGTCTTTGAAAGGCAGAGAAAACAACTTGGTCGGCATTCACAAAGTGTTTTATGTTGGCAAGCTTTCATAGATTTTACTGTTATCTGATTTCCCCCCCACGGGGTATACTCCTAATTCCCACGACAGTTAATTAAATATATTTGTGTCCTGTGGTGGAAGAACTGATCATTGAGAATATATTATGGATTATATCTATTTTAGTTCTGTTTCAACTACAATTTTAATATTAATACATTTTTAAAATTCTGGACATATTTTCTTTAGAGAGTCAGAATGATGGGAAAACAAAATATTAAAAAATCCTTCATGTCTGACTTTATTCTCACCACTAATTCCATTGAAGTCAATGGGACTGTGAAAGAGTGCTGGCGTCACTCCTCCTTCTCCCCGCCCCTTCTGACATACTATCGTTCTTCATCGGGTGGTGTGTGGTCGCCCCAGGCTTTACTTTCACCCAGGCGATCATAACTCATAGTAAATTCCTTTCTTAAGTGGTTCAACTGCCTTTTATTCTGACCCGCACACAGTGAGGGGGATTAGGGGAGCCCGGACCCACCCTCTCTCACAGGCCCCAGCCCAGGACCCTAAGGACAAGTACTTCTAGGGTCTTGTCTGACTGGTGGGGCTTCCGGCCGTAACTCACCAGTCCACGGGCTAACTTCAAGGAAGCCCCACCCTGGGCTACTTCCTACCCCCACAATGGGTCGACGAAAGATAATTCTCTCCCCTCGTCTCCTCTCAATCCCTTGTTTACGATCCTCCAGCCTTCTCCCTCATTCCTCTCTCCTCTCCTTCTTCTGGCTTTCCCCTTTTATATCCGGCGCCTATCCACGTCAGCGTCCTGACCTCTGGCGTTGGGCACACACGCTCCCCTTCTGACGTCAGAGGCGCACGCCACCCCTGAGGGCACGCCCACTCTTGTGAGCGTCACCTCCCCCCCAGGCTTTCTCTGGGATGCGGCGCCTGCAGTTTGCCAGCACACCCACTGTGTCGGGAAGCCGCGGCTTTTGAACAAGCTGCACAGACGGCGGTTTTCTCTCCACGCTCCCTGAACAGCACGGGGTCCTGCACGGTCCTAGTGTGGGGCAGGTCGACCCTGGTGCCGTGCAGTGGGGCTGCCCTGTCACAGGGACCTACTTGCATAATTAAAATTATTTGCATACAGCTGGGGGAACTGCAGTAGGCAGAGTTGCTTCCCTTGAAGCTTTTCCATGCCACTCCCATAGCAGTGAGGAGCAGCACTTGGGAGCAGCAGGGAGCACCGAGCTATGTGTGCCCAGGAGTGAAGCGGCAAGTAAGTGACCTAACCAACACCCCCATGGGCAGATCCCATAGCGCCCTCACTGGCCCCGCAGAATCTTTAATCTGGCATACCCTGTTTCCCAGGGTTGCTGAATTAAAGACGTTCAGGAGTAATTACTTAAAAGAAGAGAAATGAGAAAACAATATTAAGAAATATGCTGGTTACTCCTGTACTACCCAATCCTGTGAACATGTGTGCATGTGGATCCCCATCATTGGATGTGTTAAAGAATAGATTAGATTCACATCTCTCAGAGATGGGGTAGGTTTACTCAATCTTGCCTTAGAAGGATACAAGAGAGAGTGCTGTGTCTGGCCAGGAGGGAGGGTGGAGGAGCAGGGTGGGGGTGCAGGGTCTGGACAAGAGGGGACGGGGAACACTTACTTGCTTTCGTACCCCATGTCGCTCTCAGGCACCGTGTCCCAGGCACAGCCTCCCACTGCTCCCACTGACCTCCAGACAGCACACCCCTGCACTGCTGTTTCCCTAGTCGGGGGAGAGGGAGTGGCAGCATGTGGAGCCTCTTCGGGCTCCACTTCTTCCCCGCAGGGTGGATCCGGCAGGGAGGCTCGGGGCTTCCCTCCTCCAGTAGGAAGCTGGTGCTGGTGCTTCCACCTCGTGGAGGTGGTGGAGCATGAGGCTGGAGCACCAGCGTGGGCTTCCCACTGTGGGGAAAGAAAGCGGGAGTCAAGGTAGCCACAGCCCTCAGTTTGAGAATCACTGAGGTAGCGAATAGCATGGTTTTGTGTACAAATCTGCATCAAGCTGTTATTTCTGCCTGTTCTGCTGAAGCCAATGGAATTCTATGGTCCAGATGTAAGTAAGGAGTGTTCTCGGCAAAAAATATGCTAATGAGGGACTCATTTGCATGAGTCATGATCTCATTTGCATATTTTCTGCCGATCTGTTTTTGCGCTAGGGGTTTTTGCGCAAAAGCAAGCAGTGTGGACATTTCCTTTTTGCACAAAAACCCCTTTTCCCACAAGATCCATGCCGAAAAAAGACCCTGCTTGTTTTTGCGCAAAAACCCCTAATGCAAAAACGGATCAGCAGAAAATATGCAAATGAGATCACGACTCATGCAAATAAGTCCCTCATTAGCATATTTTTTGCTGAGAAAACTCATAGTGTAGATGTAGCCTTAGAGAAACAGAATGAGTTAACACTTACCAGTAGTTGTGTACCAGGGCCATGGTGGAGCGTATGTTGTTGCATGTGCTGGAAGATAAGAAGTAAAATTAGAGATTTTGGTGAATTTTCACAGGTGGTCAAAAGGTATTCCCCTTTGCCAAATTCCAGATTCCCTGCACCCAATCATGGAGGCACATGGGCTGCTCAATGAAACAATTTTTGATGTGGGCAAAATAACTGATGCTGTTTTTGAAAACAGATGAAATTATGTACCGGAAACTTCCCAAAATACATGAATCTGTGGCAAATATTCAGCATGGATTTGAGCCTAAATGGTGACAAAGTTATAAGCAGCTGAAAACTGGACCTTATCATAGACAGTTTTAGGCAACCTCAACTAAAATGACACTAGCAGTTCTGGCTTTAATACATTTCAGTAGTGATCATATACATGTGCATTTCAGCATATTAAAATTTATGTGATGATGGATAATAAGTAAATGATGTTCCCCATTGACATAAATGTTGTATACCCAGAAGCTTCTAGGGTGACACATGAGAAATTTTAGCATCAGTTAACAGTGTCTTATAACTAGAACTGGGTAAAAAATTAGGCCAAAATAAAGGTGACCTGAAGTTATTTTTCTTCCAGTCAATCTATGTCTTTCATCAGTAACAAACTTAATGCTAGGAGTGGGTGAAAAAAGGAGTTTTAAGTTCTCGGGCAATTTCAAAAAAAATTTTAAAAATCCATTTGGGTTAACCTGAAACTGAAAGTGCCAAAAAAAATCAAAATGATGAAAACATTATTTTAGGTCAAATGAAGTGATTTTGGGAGCATTTTAAAATAGAAGCAGAGAAAATAAAAGATTAGATTCACAAAACAATAGGAGGAAGCAGTAGCTGCTCCCTTATACCCTTTAGCTCAATGACTTGGACACTCACTTTGGATGTGGGCAACGCCGGCTCTAGGCACCAGCAAAGGAAGCACGTGCTTGGGGTGGCACATTTTCAGGGGCCGCATTCCGGCCCACAGGAGGAGCAGGTGGGGAGCCCCGCGGAGGCCGCCCCAAGCTGGGAGCCCCATGCCCGGCTGCTCAGAGTCTGCGCCTGGCCCTGGGGCGCTGGGAGCTCTGCGCGGGCAGCCCCGAGGCATGGCCCCTGCTGGGGTGCCTCCTGGAGGGCGGTGCAGGGCAGCCGCAGCTGCTGCTGGTGACGCTGAGCCCGGTGGCCTCTTCTTCACCTTCAAGTGAGTGCGGCCCCCTCCTGCCCATGTGCCCTCCGGCTGGGCCCCCCTCCCGTGCGCCCCCTCCGCAACTCTCCCCCTGCCTCCCACTCATGGGCCCCCCCACCTGTGTACCCCCCTGGGTGGCTGTGTACCCCCCTTGCCTGTGTGCCCCTGCCCACTGTCCCGAGACCCCCCCGCTACCTCCCCCCCTCTTTTCCTCCCCCGGCTCGGCCTCTGCCCAGCAACCCCGCACCCCACCTCCTCGCCCACTACAACCCTGCTGGGACCCTGTCTCCTCTTCTCCCCTCCCCCCCCCGCCTCCCTGCCACCCACCTGGATCCCCATCTCCTGTCTGGCTCTCTAAACAATCCCCCCTCCCCCTACTCTCAGGGCCCTGAACCCTCCCACACACACACACCTGCCCAGGAACCCAGCCCCCTTGTGCTGTGTCCTGACAACCGCACCCCTGCCTGGGACCCAGGTGATTCTCCCCCCCCCCTTTGTCTGAGGAAGGGGAACTCTGGTGTTCCCAGTGCCCAATTCCCCAAGTCCCTTCCTGTCTGGGGCAGGAGAGCTTTATTAAAATTGGAATTGTGATCCCATTTAAATAGGCTTTGTTTTAAATAATATACCTTTAAAATTAAATTAAAAATTGTTATGGCCTAAATTTATCATAACCTATTTAAATAACTTATGAATTAAATAGAACATGTGTCCTGTCAACTTTTAAAGAAATTCTACCAGTTCACTAGTGTAAGTCCTTCACATTTAAGGTAGTTTTATTTCATACAAAAATTAAATACTGGTTTTGTTTATTTTAAATTGAATTTCCGTCCAGACAGAAGTAGATGCAAATCATATGTTTTAAAAAAAGTAGCCACCATTTAGCAAATAATAAATGGGGTAAAACCTGTCTCTTAAGTGTTCCTATTATACACCATTTTCTAATAGAATAAAAATGTAAAAATTAAGACTCTGATTACATGTAAGTTACACAATTATTTGGGCATTTATTTAGTTGGTAGCTGTACTGAGTGTATTCTCCTGGTTAGTAAATAGAAGCACTAAATTTGACATAGAGGTTATATTTAGTTGTAAATCAACATGTTTTAAAGGTTGCTAATCAATAAGACTCAACCATCCTTTAGGAAAATATTTTAAAAGTATAATTTAAATGATTCATTGCTCATTTAAACCAAGGTTTTCTGCTTGCCAGTTTAAATCATGATTAAAATTAGAGATTTAAATCAAAGCTATTTAAATCAATCCACCCTGCTTCAGAGGCTGTTTGGTCCGTCCCTGAAGGAAAAAGCACAGGGCTGCGCTCATGGAATAGGTCCTAGGCTAGTGGTGTTTTGTTGTCTGGTTCCTGTCTTGTTCTGGACAGTTGAGCTGGGCAGTTGAAACAAAAGTTCTCTTAATCCTTTTGAATTGTCTCACTGTATAGTGAGGCAGATTCTTGTCCATGGACACCAAGAGTTGGACAGCTTATGTGTTGGGGTTGGAGTCTGAGTGATTATAAGGCTTCTAATAATAAAATCCCTTTGCAGAGTGAGAAGTGGGACCGGGACTCCAGCACTAGGTGATGTGAACAGCTGCATGCTTTGGAAGTCTTCAACTGACTTGCTGTGGATGAACCTGCCCTCCCATTGTCCTCACGTGGGGAGTCCCTGGTGCTCTCCTAGGAGATGAAAATGCCCCGGAGTTTGGGCTCCCCCCAGAGCGTGCGCCTCACTCCCCAGGAAGCCGCACAAGCTGCATTTGCGCGCGCACCTCCAGCAAGCCACGCAAGCTGCATTTGCACATGCACCCTCCCCAGACAAAAAAAGGGAGGGGATGGCCAAAAATTTTTTTGCTTGGGGCAGCAAAAAACTTAGAGCCGGCCCTGGATGTGGGAGACCAAGTTCAAGTCCCTTCTGATTTAATTATTTATACAATGTAGATCACCTTCAAAAGAAACGCTTCAGAGAGTTCCAAATCGAATATCCACTGCCCATTGGCTAGGGGTCTATGTTGTGCCATGGGCCACCTAAATTCAAATCCCTGCCCTACATTAAATAGAGAGATATTCAACCTGGGTCAGCTACATCCCAGCTGGATGCCCTGCACAAAAGGTTGTAAGAGAGCCACCATTGCTTCCCTCTTGCTCATCTGTCTATTTACTGAAGCTGTCCATTAGGGATGTAAATCTGCAGGTCTGCTCAGTACAACACAGGTGAAAGATGCCAAAAATACAGAGGAATTTGAAACAGCCAATGGCATAATGCATAGAGAGCACTGGAAATAATCTCCCCCACTGGGAAACAGCAGAGGAGAGAATAGGCAGTAATGGTGAGAGTTAGTAGAAAAATGTGGGAAATGCTAAAGGAATCAGGAGTCTGGGACAACCTGAAGGAGGAAAGATGTGAGAAGAGAAACTCAGAAGGTATGTCTACACAGCAGAGCTAATTTGGAATAACGTCCGTTATTCCGAAATAAACTTATGCACTGTCTACACAAGAAGCTCATTATTTCAAAATAAATTTGAAATAATGGGCTTCTTACTCTGATTTCCTGTACACCTCATTAACGAGGATTAAGGAAGTCAGCGAATAGCAATTTATTTTGAAATAAGTGTTGTGTAAACAGTGTCAAATTTCAAAATAAGCTACACAATTTGCATAGCTCAAATTGTATAGCTTATTTCAAGGTACATGCTACTGTGTATATGTACCCAGAGAGAGCAAGAATAAAGTTCCTTAGGAGTCTAGCCACCTGTTCAGCTCAGAGGTAGCTCAGATTCCATGACTGGAAGGCTAGGAAAAATATTTTAGGCTAGGGAGGGAGCCAGATTCTTAAGTTGTTTTGAAGAATTTGCCCAGCTTTAAGGTTACAATTAGGATTCACTTCACTCATATATTCTTATATCCCTGTTATAAAATAATAATTCATAAACACACTGAAAGGATAGACAATTTACTGCACACTTGCCCTTTAAAAAATGTATTTAACCCAGGGCCTAATATGAATAGAAATAACTATAATGCTGCTTCAATACTAGTTATGAAAATTACTCATAACATTTTCAGGTTCAAAGATCTAAGTTAAATAATCTAAGCTTTAGAGGCTTGCTTAAAATAGATTGTTTTAAGCATGTTGGACAAGTTACCCAAATTAATCTTATAAGATAGAATGAAGGAAAATCACTGACAAGGAGAAAATGCCTTCATACTGGAGTGTGTGTAATATTTCATCTACCCTGTATACACTATGATAGCTTTAGGTATATCTGTTTATATAATTAAAATATATTTAATGAAATAGAAACTGGGTGATTCATTATGCATCTGGAGTATTATATCTGAAACACTTTAAATATACATTTTAGCAAGAGAAACCACATTCCTCCTTCATTCACACCATGAACACAAAGATTTGGCAACATTAAATCAGTAACTTACAACATATTGATTGACTTGATTGTAATTGTAATACAAGCCCCTAACACAAAACCCAACATCATGGGAGCAAGGTTAAATTCATCATACTAAGCAGCACATTTAAATAGTTCAAATAATAGTTATGGTCTACTAGCTTTCTTGGCTCACATTTTTCAATAGAACAAAGGTGTGCCATCCAATGTGGCCCTACACTGACACTACCTTTAATCTTTGCACAAAACTCCCATTGCCATGACTGGAAGTTCTAGATGTGGACCCAGTGAAAACAAGCAGAACTTGTTGCTACATTTTTGTAAGGATGGCTTTGCGAGGACTATAGTATTTTTTTTACCTGGAGTTGTCTGCAGAATTGCAGAAATTAACAGTAACAGCCAGGTGAAGAACATTGTGGTACTCATCTTGTCAGGATTCCTGACAAAAGCAGCACCAGAATTTATAGGGTATCACTATCGGATTATGGATGGGTGAGGCTCAATATGCTGTTTTGCATCAACATTAAGTCAACAGAAAGT
Source organism: Pelochelys cantorii (assembly GCA_032595735.1). NCBI lineage: Eukaryota > Metazoa > Chordata > Testudines > Trionychidae > Pelochelys > Pelochelys cantorii. The sequence goes on along the minus strand of CM064333.1, from coordinate 53,847,760 downwards.
GTTTTCATTTTAGCCTCAAATGGAGGCGTGTTTCATTTGTTCTCAATTTTATTTTATTTTATAAGTTCCTGGTTTCTTCAGAAAGATATTTGAACAATAGCACATCTCACTTTTTCTAGAACTTTTGGCATAAATTACCTCACATGCTTTTTCCTCAAGTTACCTTTCCCAATTCTAGGATGATCTGGGTGCTTTATTCTTCCTGGTTACTGCCTGGTGGCCTGAAAGGGTTGAGGCTGCATGTGGTGATGAGGTGGGCTTGTGCAGGACCTTCAGATTTACCTTCCTTCAAGAAGGAATGGCATTTGAAGAGCCAGTTGTCTCTAATTCACAGTTAAGATACGTGACTGAGTCACAGCATCATAAATAAATTACTATCAAGTATTTGTAGAATATTTTATTAACATCTTTATGATGTTTCGAGGCTCACTCAAGCCAGTTTTGGGTTCCATCACTTTCTACCTTGTAATGCTGGGTGTCTTGTGGCTGTGTGGCTTTGGTTCATGGCTTTGACCCAATGCACTAATTGGCTTTGCCCAACTTGATTACTCCTTGCAGGCTGTACTTATTGCCCTGAATTGATCCCCAAACTCATCCTACTGCTTCTCTCTTGCAGAACCGTCAGAGAAAGAATTAAGTTCACTGCCCCTACACAAACAATAAAAGATTCCAACTGATTAGATTTCTAGAAGCACACTTTACTTATCTTACACCGTACTGCTGATAGCAAAAGCTTGTGAGCAGATGGACATGGATAAGTGATATCAAGTAAAAGGGATGAAATTAGAAATGATGTCAAGCAAATAAAAGTGATAATATGCTTCCAAAAAACTAAGGCTACGTCTATACTGTGCAGCTTACAGCTTAAGCCTTGCTGCTGTAAGGCACGCAGTGTAGCCTCTTTGTTGGCAGGAGAGAGCTCTCATGCTGACAAAATAAAACTACCCCAATGAGGGGCAGTAGCTTTGTTGGTGGGGTAGCATCTGCCATGGACAAAGTGCTGCTTGCACAGGGGCTTGTCATCCATAAAACTTTTGTCAGCCGCGGTGTGGTTTTTTCATATCTCTGAGTGACCAAAATTTTACCGACAAAAGTGCAGTGTAGACATAGGCTAAAACTTAATCTGCTCAGATATAGTTTTTGTTCAAAATGGTTTCTCTGACCCAGGAAAGGAGCATAATAGCACTGTTGCAATGGAATGGGGAAATGGAAAAAGGTCAGAGATATAGTATGAAATCTTGAAAGCAAAGCACAAGCAGTATAACTGATAAGCTCTGTAATAAAGAACAGACGAGGGCCTAGGCTATGCGTCACTCATTAAGTAAATAGGATGCTGGTTCTTCTGTGTTCAAATAACCACGTTTGGTGGTGAATGAGGGCACTTAAGCAGGAACAAATGTATTTGGTATTCACCACTCATAACTTCCCAACTTCAGGCATCTTGGTAGAAAACAGAATCAATACTGAATGGCTTTACTGACGAATCACACACAAATTAATGAAGCAAAAACAATGCAGAAGATGTCATTTCCTCTATTAAAACTATTATGAATAGCAAATAAATTAATAAAAAAAAATCATAAATGTCTCAGAGGGGTAGCCATGTTAGTCTGTAACTTTAAAAACAATGAGTAGTCCTGTGGCACCTAAGGGTACGTTTACACTATAGGACAAAACCGAATTAAGATACATAACTTCAGCTATGTTAATTATGTAGCTGAGGTCACCGTAGCTTAACTTGGCTTTTGGTGCTGTCTACACTGCAGGAAGTCGAAGGGAGAGCACTCTTCCTTCGACTTCCCTTATTCCTCATGAAAGCAGGGTTACCGGCATCAACCGGAGTGCCCCTTTCACTTCTAATTATCTGACTTAACTAGATTGCTAATCTGAACCCTGGAAGATGGACAGCAGCAGCTTTGATCTTCCTCTGTAGTTTAGACATACCCTCAGAGACTAACAAAAATATATAATATGAGCTTTCATGGGTAAAACCCACTTCATCAGATGATGAGTCAGAGTGGAAATAACAGAAAGCAAGTTATTTATAACAGAAAAAAAAAGGTACCTGTCAATTATAGGACTGGTGCTAATTAGGCTAATTAAGTGGGCTGGAAGTGTCCCATACTTAGCTTTTGATTTAAAAAAATGCAGCATTAAAGACAGGGGAGACTGCCTTTATTATGCGACATCCAATTAATGTCTTTATTCGAGCCCAGGGAAACAGTATCAAATTTGTAGATGAGTACCACTTCCATGCTCTCTCTCTAACTGACTGGTGAAATTCCTTTGTATAAGAATGGCTACCTTTAAATCCATGACTGAGTAACCAGGCAGGTTAAAATGTTCCACTACAGGTTTATGTGTGTTACCATTCCTGATGTTTGATTTGTGTCCATTTGTCCTTTGTGGCAGAGACTGTCCAGCTTGGTCAATGTACATGACAGAGGGGCATTATTGGCACCTGATGGCATAGATCACATTAGAGGATGTGCAGTTGTATGAGCCTCTGATGTGGTGGCTTATGTGGTTAGGTCCTGTGAAGGTGTCACTTGTATAGATATGTGGACAGAGTTGGCAATGGGGTTTGTTGCTGGGGTAGGTTCCTGGGTGAGCATTTCTGAGGTGTGATGTGTGGCTGCTGGAAAGTATTTGCCTGAAGTTAGGGAGCTATCTGTAGGCAAGGATTGGCTTGTCTCCTAAGACCTGTGAGCATGAGGGATCATTTTCCAGGATAGGTTGTAGATTATCAATGATGCACTGGAAGGGCTTAACCTGGATGCTGTAGGTGATGACCATCACTGAAAAGGCACAGAAGATTAATCAGATAATAACCACTATACCTTTAAGAAAACCTCTGTTTGAAGAGGCAAAGCATAACCTTCATAATGAGGGACCGGCCCCTTGACTTCTTATTGGGGCCCACCTCTACGAAATAGTAATAGTATGGTTCACCTGATATTGTCTGGGCCTAGAAATCACCATTCTGAGGTTCTACTTCCTGGCTCTGCCCTGACTTTGCTGTGTGACCTTGAGCATGTCACTGATTGCAAGGGCGCTCCCAGTTCAAATCAATGGAGAAACTCCCAGTGATTTCAGTGGGGAAGGATCAAGGCCAGCATGCCACATATTCTTAGAAGCAGGCTGACTCTCAGCCTCCAACCTACAGCTGTTACAAAGATAGACACAGTAAGGATTTCCCCCTTTTATTTCCTCCTCTTTTTTATACTGTGTGTGAAATTGTGAGTGGCACAGCAGAAAGCTAAAGCCACCAGAAGAACAGAAAACAATCTATGAAGACATATGGGAGACCATTGCTGACAGCACATCAGCACTACGTGACTTCAGACCCACCCCTGATTGCAAGAAAACAGTGACAGCTCAGAAGATGCCAGCACTACATCTGCTCATGGAACATCCTAAAGTCAGATTGCACAGTATCTGCTGGCAACATTTTCCAGCATTTGGAATTACAACCAGCTGCTCCAAGAAGCCTGGCACCAGTTAATTCAGTCTGCCTGGTACTGGATTTTAATTGGTTAATACAGAACCAATGATTTATTAAATATGAAGATAGGGATGATTTGTCTGTTTATCAAGCAAACTGATGTTTGGTGTATAGCACCAGTTACTTATTTACTATATTATTCTATTAAATAGTCATGTAAGAAAAGATCTCAGGTCATTTATCTGACTTTTGTATGCAAATGATTTATTCAACATAGGCAACTTTGTTACATAAAACCATTTATAAACTTACCCAACAGTTATCTAAGTAATCTGTAAAAGTCACAAGTGTGTTTGTGGACAATTCATAAACAAAAAGAAATGAATTTAATTCACTGTTAAGGTTGATGGATCTGACCTCCAGCTTGGCACAATCAACCATACCTACTTCAGTTTGTAGCCCTTTTCCCAGGGCTCTGATTATCCTTCATCACAAAAAAGGGAAATGGAAACCCAGTCTTGTTCTCAGTTGATATTATGAGACCCTCTGGCCTCCGATAGTTAATGGGCTAAACCATCCCTCAACCTAGGGATGTCTGCAAGGCTAACTTGTCTTCCCACAGCCTTTTGCTGTAGCCGCATGAGAGTACATTCTCTACCCTCCTCTAGCCTCAGGCACTCCTATGTCCTAGCTTGGAATCCTTGGACCCCATCGCTAAACATTGTTTAACTGGGCCAAATGATTCCCAATGGCTGCCTCCTCTCAATAAAGGAAACACCTTCTTCCTGTGTTCCTTGGGCCTTTAAAGAGGCAGACCACTTTGCTACACACTGTATTTTTTGGAGAATTGTTTACATTGTTCTAATCTTTACCTTTATCTTCTCTCCCTCTGCTTTGTCCATCCACAATTTTCAATCCTGACTATGACATCCCCTTCCTCTGGTCCTGCCCATAAATTATTCAACAACCTTTAGAGTAAATCCTCCATTACAATTTTTCCTCTTCATTTAACCCCTGCCCCTTCCTTATTAAAGAACTCTGCCTCCTCCCTTGCTAACTCAGATGCCTACTGTCCTAATTAGCTGGCTGACCCTCTCTAAAAATGTCCCATACTCCATTCCTCCACCGAAAATAGCTGAGATTGAGGGTGACTCGGGAAGTAGCAATAGCAGGTTGCCCACCGAAGATTAAAGGCCAGGTGAAACATTCTGAATCGTAGAAGGTTTTATAGCCATTTTCAAAGGAAAGGGAAATGTAGAACAATGCCAAGTGCCTGCTCAGCTCAGGGTATGGAAAGATTGACAGGCATGCAACTGTGGGATGGTGCCTGAGCACCTGGGGAGGATAATGGTGGGACAGTGGGCATGAAGAGCAATGTAAAGAGCTGCACAGAGGAACAAGAGCAAGACAAGATGTTTTATTGGTCCTATAAACCCTAGGAACCATGCCACATATTTTTGAGTGCTGCGTATCTATTAGCTCTTTGTCTAATTACTGACTGACGTACATTTAGAGAACTCCTGTAACAGGGGTATGGTTGAAAGCTGGGGAAAGTGAAGGAAAGATTAGGACATCTGGATAGAGGGGCTGAAGGAAAGGGGGAAACCCTTGAGCCAGCATTGGATTCTTTATCTTGTGTCCCTTTCAGGTACCCAGACTTCCTCACTTGTATCCAATAGGGAGAGCAGCAAGAGAGGACCAGATGCCTCACCAATCACTGGTGGCTAAAAGGAACTGCTGCAGAGAAATAGCTGCAACGGGCTGTAGCCCATAGGCCTGCGTGAGAACTGATCTGCAGGCCAGAGTCATCTGAGCTGCATGACTCTTGCTAGGAGTGCAAATCCAAGCTTCTCTGGGTATTGTATTATTTATTACCAAAAAGTACACAAAGAGAACAAAATCAGACACGTACATTTTATTGAACCATGGCCTAGTTTCCAAATCAGAATAGGTTTGATCCATTCCTGAGATAGTTCACTGTACCCTCCTTGCTATAAACCAATAAAATGAAAACCTGAGTTTCAGCACCATGAGATGTAAAACATAAACACATCCTGGCATAAACAAGATGACGTATTTGAAGTTCATCTGCTTGTAGCCTTCACACATCATACCCTCTGCCCATTGCTAGAAAAATCCTCTGCTTTTGTTACTGTATATTGATAAAGTGATTTATTTCCATATTTTCAACAAACTGGCAGAATTACTTGGCCAATTTAATATAATAAGAAAGAGAGAGAAGAAAAAGAAAGCAGATTTGTTTCCTTTTAGTTGAAAAAATTTGGGGACTGATTCCAGGGCTTGTCCAAGCAAGTAGGTTCACAGAGCATCTAGTTAAAAGTAAAGAGATGCAATTAAGGAAGGGAAAAATTGGATGCATTTAGACCTGTTATCTGGGTTTTTCAGAGCCCAAAGCAGGGGTAATTTAACTATTTCACTCCAGATAGCCTCAGGAAATGTCCATAGGAACATAGTGCTTCCTGCTGATAGAAGATTGATACAAGTAAGTGTGCCCTCACAGAAAATGTTTATTTATTAGATTTAAGCACACACAGATATGAACAACAGATTAAGAATATACCAAATAATTACCTAAAATCTGACATGGCATAAAGTAATTAGCAGCAGATCAGCGCTGGCTGATCAATTCCCAGGTGGTCAGTATGATGTCAGGAAAAGGTGTCTCGGGAAAGCTTCAGAGAACTGCTCTATTGGGTCACTACTTCTCAACTACTTAACACAATAATCTTAACAATCTTTACCATAAGAAACTTCAATTTCAGAGGCACCCAAACTCAAGGTCTCCATCCCTTTTTTTTCTTTCAGTCTCATAATATCTTGACTCCTTTCTCCCCTCTCCTATTCTGCAGCTAGTATTGGACCTTGCCTCCAAAAGCCCTGTTTGTCCAAATTAACCCTTAATTATATGATGTTCTATTTCATTAATCCATGGTGGCTGAAGGCACACAATCAGGCAGCAATTAGCCTGATCAAATTCTGTGGTAATATTCCCCTCAATTCCAGGGTAACAGCCTCAGAATAGTTTCCCAAGGAAGTAGAGAAAGCCTCATCACTTGAGACATGTTTTCATTTGGATAAAAGATGGAGAAAAGTACTGTACGGAAGAAACCTGAGCTAGCAAGGGGAAGTAATTGAATAGAACAAGTCTATCGCTAATATTTAGGGATCTCTGGTTTATTTGGCACATGTATCAGGGCTAGTATGAGTTTCCGAGACCTTCATCCTGTGTCAGCAATACATTTTTCCATGTATTGAAATAGAATCTCCTCTAACATAACAGCACTATTCACAACATATTCCACAAATGCTATGCCAGGCTCTCAAAGTGCTTTGCAAACAGGAAACTTTTAAAATCCTCTTGGGAGATACTATGATGAGTTCACATTCTGCAGAAATACTGACCTTGGAGACGGAGCCTCCAGAACCTTTTAGCCAACATTATCAGAAGCTTCTTACCAGGACCTGGAATGATGAAGTGAGTTCTAATCTGCACAGTATACTTACCTGAGGGTGCATCTACCCTGCACCATAACTGAAAATAAGATACACAATTTGAGCTACCCAAATTGCGTATCTTATTTTGATGCTATTTCAGAATAGCTTATTTCTTCATTTGGCGCTGTCTACACAGTGCCAAATTTCGAAATAAAGCACTATTCCGAAATGTCCCTTCCTCTTCATAGATTGAGCTTTACAGAGACATCAGAATAGTGAGCCTGAAATAATGGGCTTGCTGTGAAGACGTGGAATCGCTATTTTGGGATACTCCAGTATCCCGAAATAGTGTTGCAGTGTAGACGTACCCTAAATGGCAAAGGTTGTGTACAGCTCTGCTGAATAGTACTCTGGAAAAAGTTACTGCTATTTAGAATGCAGTATAAAAAGATAAGAAAGAGACATCAGGTTGCATCTTATTTACATCTGTCAAAGACTGAGGTATAGAGATTTCAAGAGAGATTTGAAAATGATTGTAGCTTGCTATTTAAAATCAGGAGACGGGGTCCAGTTCCGTGCCAACTGAAAATGCTGTGACTTTGGGCAATATGCATTGCAGGGGATTAGGCCTTGTGCTTTGGAGTTTACCCAGAGCCTCATTTTTCTCTCTCTGCAGATACACAGTAAAAGTTGTTATCCGGCACTTGGTTAACCAGAAAACTTGGTTAATTGACATTGCCCTTAAGCCACAATACCCACGTGTCTTCAAATGCACATGCCTGACTCCTGCCTTGATGCCTCTGGCCACAGTGAGGCTTCTGACAACTGGCACTGCCAACTGATGTCATTATCAGGCGCCTCCTACCCCCTCAGCCTGCCTCCAGCCTCATTGTCTGCTACAGGGGTCTCAAACTCTTGGCCTATAGGCCATCTATGGGTTGGAGCATATTCACAATCCAGCCCAGGAGACATAGCAACCTGGGGTGCATGTTCAAACCCATCCCCCTCACCCTGCCCATTGCCACCACTGCCCCATCCTCTCCCAAGGGACCTGGCCTCAGGGATTACTGGGGGGGCCTGGTATGGGGTGACAGCAGCAGTTGGGTCCCCTGCACAGCCCACAGTGGCAGGAGACATGGGGAAGTGGCATGAGTGTGCTTGCAGAGTCCCATGGTGGGGCAGTGGTTGGAAGGGGCAGGGTTTGGGGGAAAGGTTTGGACATACATTCTCAGGCTGCCAGGTCTTCTGGGCCAGATTGAGCAACTGCTCCTGCCCATAGATGGCTCATGGCCTGGGAGTTTGAGACCTTTGGTCTACTGAGTAGGATTTGGGACTGTCTGAGGGTCAAGAGATCTGGGCTGAGATTTTCAAGGCTAACTAGCAGATTTATCTACACAACTCCCATCAATTTCAGTGTGGCTACATTTCTTAGCTCTGAAAATAGCAACTTGGGGTTCTGTTCCTGATTCTGCTGCTAGCCTGCTGTGAGAGAACTTAGGACAGTCACTGCTCTGTGGCTCGGATTCCCCTTCTGTAGAGTGGGGAGAATGTTACTCTCCTTTGTAAAGAGCTAGGAGGTCCATAGATAAAGTGTGCTATATAAAAGCTAATTTATTATGTGAAGCCCAATAGAAGACTACAGTTAGTACATACTGATCACAGCAGCTGGGGGAGGGCGGTGGGATGTCTGATACTCTGATACTGGGTATCAGCATTATATGTAAGATGCTCACTAGTATTGCTTGGACTAACTAAGCCATCTTTGCAATCAGTGGATATTAATTCTGAAATCCAAGAAGCTACAGCTTGACCAATTGAATTTAGTACGTGGGGTACTGGTGGAGGGGGCCTGTGATATACAGGTGGTCAGACTCTGGGGTATCTAGTTTTGGCCACTGTCAGCAGACAGGATACTGGGCTAGATGGACCTTTGGTCTGACCCAGTATGGCTGTTCCTATGTTCTTATATGGTGGTCCCTTTTGACCTTAACCTCTATGACCTTTCTGAACCCAGCAGGAGTGTAATTGAAACCATCCTAGTGTAAGACACTAGCCACTAAAACATATTGCAAAATAAAATGTACTATAGACTAGTTTATAGTGCTACTATAATAAATGCACTAGTATTTACTACATCACAGTAAAATGTAGCTTGAAAGGAATGTCAAAGTTGCAAAGACAAACATTCAGAAGTTAAGATATGCCAGAATATCTAAAATAGAGTGTGTTATGACATATCTAGATAGATAACTGGGTATTCATACATGGAAAAGAAAACAATATAAGAATATAAATCATGATTCTGGAAGAAGTCATGCATCTTGATAGGACAAGAAGCAATGGGCTTAAACTGCAGCAAGGGAGGTTTAGGTTGGACATTAGGAAAAACTTCCTTACTATCAGGGTGGTTAAACAGTGGAATAAGTTTCCTAGGGAGATTGTGGAATTTCCATCTCTGGAGATATTCAAGAGCAGGCTAGACAGACATCTATCAGGGATGGTCTAGACCAGTGTTTCTTAAACTTTTTTAGACCATGGAACACCAAACAATAATATATTTTTTATGCAGAACACCTATGAAAATTTTCTTCAAAAAAAATTGTTGTCAGACAAAAAAGACAAAAACAAAGAAGTAACAAAAACAAAGAAGAGGTCGCGGCACACCTGTGCGTTGTTCACGGAACACCAGCGTTCTGCGGAACATAGTTTAAGAAACACTGGTCTAGACAGTACTGGGTCCTGCCATGAGGGCTGGGGGCTGGACTTGATGACTTCTAGAGGTCCCTTCTAGTTCTAGTGTTCTATGATTCTATGACCTCTTAGTTGTGTGTCTTCAATTCCCACACCTTCAATGATTCAGTACCTCATAGGAGGCCCTAGGCCCCCTCAAAAAACATTTACACATTCTAAAGTCTGGTCTACATATAAAAGTTTTATTTCAGTTACAACAATTATTTTTACAAGAATAGTTTTAATGGTAAATTTCCAGTTACTCACAGTTACACCTGCAAAGTGACAATTCAGGGATAATCATTACTCCTCTTTTATGGGAATAGCTATATTGATAGAATGCCCCTTTATAGATATATTGCTGAATCCATGCCATGGTGGATTCTATGGCTTTAAGTATTCCTGTACAGCTTTCTAGAATAGGCAAGCCCTACCTAAAATGAGATCATGAGGTTTAGAAAATAGAATTAGAATTTTAATAACAGTTGATTTACGTAAACAGTAGTAAGGAAATATTCACACAGAGAAGTAACACACACTTTCAGCAGTGTGGGAAAGACACAAGATACTGTGTAGTTAAGGACTAGCTGATCTGCCAGTCCTTATGGGGATTTCATGCCATAAGAGCAAAAGAACATAAGAATGGTCATACTGGGTCAGACCAAGGGTCCATCTAGCCCATAATTCTGTCTTCTGACAGTGGCCAATGTCAGGTGCTCCAAAAGGAATGAACAGAACAAGCAATGATCAAGTGGGGTGGAAATTGTTGAAATCCCAGTGGGGACCATCCCTGCCCCCTGGCTAATAGTCATTGATGGGCCTATCCTCCCTGAATTTATCTAGTTCTTTTTTGAACCCTTTATAGTCTTGGCCTTCACAACACGCTCTGGCAAAGAGTTCTGAAGGTTGACTGTGCATTGTATGAAGAAATGCTTCCTTTATTTGTTTTGAACCAGCATCACTCTATTTACAGTGTGTTGCTCAACTTCAATATTGATTGAAGCTATTGTACTGGCACAATCTCTCACCTTTTCACTGACTAAATCTTTCACTCCGTGTATCACTGACCTCTTTCTTTTTTTTCCACTTCCCTCATGACTTGGCTTTGGCAGCACATTTCTGAAGCATTGATCCTTATTTTGGAAGATTCCTTCAAGATGTGGGTCCTGAGGTGTCGAGCATCCTTCAGCTCTTTGGGCTTTATTTGTTCTCACACTGGTTGTTACCAGCATTTGTCAGAGATCACTTCCTCTCTATCCAAGGAGCCCTTTCAGCAGTCATCTGAAATTAATCATCTAGAAGGTATAGCAGCAGTTCTCTTAAAAGCAGATTTTATTGAAAAGTACAGAAATGGAAAGAAAAGCATGAAATAAGTTGATTAAAATATACTCTCTTGTAACATCACAGGAAGCATCAGTAAACAGGTCTCAGATCTATTTTAGACACAGCATTTAATAAAGTCAGAAAGTGAATATGAGCTGCGATACTGAGCACCTAGCCATGATCCAAGTCCCACAGTCTGTATATTTCAACTAAGTTGCTTGTTGAAGAAGAGCTTGTGTATATAGAATGGGATTTCAAAAGCATCCATGTCATTTAGAAATGTATGTTCTATTAACTAGAAAGTTGTACTCCCAAATTACAGAGGCACTTCTCAATATGCTTCCCATAGTCTTCTTTCCTTTCAGTATTTTTGGCTGCCATCACTTGAGTCATTAAACAGCCTTATTCCACTACTGTTTAGGGAAGTTAGCTTTCATGTTCAGATTCCCCTTATTCTAAAATCTTCTCTTTTTTCACTGGAATCATTCATCAGAAAGTCTCTTTAGCTCTCAATTATCTTCCATGCTTTTGGGAAGAGTTTCCGAGCCCTGCAAACTGTAACTCAAACTCATCCAGCCTAACACAAAAATGCATGGGACAGAGCATAAGTATGTAGTACAATCACTGATAGCTCTGCAGTAGGCACAGGTTACAGACAGCATGAAGACAGTTTCTCACAAAGGCAAGTCCTGCTGCAAATGCAACAGCAACAACTTCAAAAAAGGAGGGTCAGGAAGGATTCATTGCTGGCAAGAACCCACTTTCCCCAAAGTTTTTGCTTATTATATATTATGTTATATAATTATATAGTATATATTTTTAATTTAAATATAATCTGAAGCATTACAAAGCTGATGTTTTTGTAGCACTGCAATATCTGTGAGGCTCTCTAAAGCATATCCCAGATGTCCAGTTTCTTTTGGTGGGTGTTGCATAAGACCCCATGTTAGAATCTCTGTAAGCTTTACTTAATGTTGGTATGTGCATACAGATGCTATGTGAAAGGGTTAGCTCATGTCCCCCACACAGTATTAGTGTAGGTGCCTTTATTTATAGAGCTAGTGAACAAAAATGAGGTTCTCCTTAAGGGAAAAAGGTGGTGGAGTGGAGCTACCCCAATTTAAAGTCCCTAAAATAAAAATATCTCCTGAGTTCTGTTCTGATGCAGCCAATCTCTTCACTCCCCATCACATTCATCCTTGGGCAAAACCCTTACAATAGCAATCCAATGGCAACTCCCAAGCCTGTATAGAACCTCCCACATGGCAATGAGACTCTCATCAATTAAAGAACATTCTGTTTGTTGCATAATCTTTTATAGATGGTACAATATAAGAAACTGAACATGAACAGCATGGGTCTCACATTAGCACTGTGCAGATGCCATTATACAATACATCTCTATTTGAAGTTTGGTTAACAATGTACTACTTTCAAAATCAGGTTAGACATTACCTGAAATACACAGCAAACAAACCAGCAGGTACTTCATGATTTTTTTTTTTTTTTTTGCATATTAACCTACTAATTTCTACTAGTCCCATGCTCTAGGACAACAATGCAGTCAATTTGTCATTTAATACACACAGTGTTGTAAGAGCTCATTAAAAGAGTCCATTTATTGCACCAAATTATTAGTCCCATATGACAACAATGAAAAATTTAATCTGCCTGATCTGGTGGAACATAAAACAATTTTGAACAATTAATAGCAGAGGGGAAACGTCATAGGGCAGGAAGTTTCCAAAACCCTATACATCTGTAACTCCCATGTGCAGGGTTTCGTGAAACTTCCTTTGAAGCATCTGGTACCGACCACTGGATGGTGAGCCATAAGTGGATTATATATCCGGATACAGTATGGCAGTTCCAAGAGAGAGGATCCAGGTGCAAAGTTCAGTTCTAGATTTCCAACGCTTCAAAGTTTGTGAGAGACTGGATTTAGAGATTTGGGTTTTGCCCATCTTTGCCTTATGTATTAAAATTATGTGGTGAGGGTTCCACACGTAAATAAGTCTAACACAATGTTTGCAGTAAATAGCTTTATTCCAGCCAGAAGAGTGCACAGAAAGGTTGCCAACACATAGCTCCACTAGACAGATGTGGGAAACTCTAGCCTAGTGCTTTACTTATGCAACATGGTCAAAATGGAGGTATATGTAACCTGGGGAGCTCTTCACACAGTCTTGGACTGACGCTTGAGAAAGCTCTGACTCCTGTCCCGATGAATGTTGTGCTTGAAGAACTGAGCTGGTGACCACAGTCTCCAAGCTGGAGCTTTGTGACATCTTTTAGTTATCCAGGGCTCAGGCCGCTGAGCACCTGAAGTCAATCGAAGTTCCCTTCCTGAAATGCCTGTAGAAATGTGGTAGAAGCCTGCATAAATGAACTGGAAAGAAAGAAGCAAAATGATCACTATGATTCAGTTATGCCCCACCTGTGTTACTTCTTGCAAAGCATTTTAAAAACAAGCACAAATGTTGCAGCAGCCATACAATGGCATTAGTAAAACAAAAGCTAATTAAAAGCAGTGAGAACAAAAAAATCCATTACCCTAAAGGTGACAATAATGCTGGTGTAGGCCCAAGTAAGTCATACATTAACCATTCCACTACATATATATTACAGGTTTATAACAGCATGTTGCCCCTTTTCCTGGAGATCAATAAAACATGTTTATTGACACATTTGATGACATATTTTATTTTACAGTCTGTGTATCATTCTTTCATAAATTGCTGCCTGCACAAGAGAGCCTTTCTCTTTCAGCTAGTGAGGAGACAGCTTTTCTGAGACTAATTTGTTCACAGTACAAATACCATAGGAAAGACCTGGCAACCACAGATTACAGCAGATTCCTTAGCTTGCTTTCCCTAACCACATCTCATCAATATGAATAGAGGCTCTGTGGTCCACTCCTACAGCCTATTGTCTTCTATGTCAATTCAAATGGCAGCTGGCCCATGAAGAGGTTTTTTTCTCCCAAATTTCTCAGCAGGTAACACCCTTTCATACCTGTTTCTTTCTCAATCTGTATGAAAATATTTGTTTCACATGAAGGGAACTGACCCACTTTAATTTCTTAATTAGAGAAGTGTTTTGCAATGGGGTTTCACAGAGCTGGGATACTCAGCCCTTCTGGCTGATTTACAATGCTCTTTTCTCAAGAGCACTGATCTACAGAATTTACAAACTGTCACACAGCCCTGCTTAACCAGCAACTGTCCTTCACTGCAAATCACATTCCCACAACTAAAACCCAGACCAATCTGTGCCAAACAAATGTCGTTCATCATTGTTTAGAGCTGTTTGGATACAGCATGAATCTTTGTTTAGTCATTATTCTCCACTTGTGTTTACTTTCCTTGAACTTTTGAGTGAGCAAGTTTCTTTGGTAGAAACATTTGTGAAGAGTGAATTTCAGAGTTGCCTGGACAATTGTTCTGAGATCAGATTTTTAACTCTCACCTTGGAATGTTCTTACGAATGGACTTGTACCATCATTCCCTCAGAGAACAGATACACTGATACATGGGCTAGCTGAATAATCACAGCTATGACACAAGAACACACAATGCCACAGCACAGCAAGTACTATATATTCACAATAAACTGTTGGCAAAGCAGACAGATAAATCCTGGGCTTTAACTTCTATTTCGCATAACCTCCAGACAGAATAAACATGCGTAACAACACAGTTGCAGTAACTAGCATACATACTGAAAAACAAATAGACATGATTTTATTCCTGACCAGCTATTTCCCAGTGGTTGTCACTCATACTAAGCTGGTGGTGAGTATGGATCCTGGATCCTATTCTCACATGCCCACCCTACAACAGTCACATGCCATCCTTTCCTTGATACATGGTTGCTCAGAGAGCTGTAACTCAAGTTCATTTCCACACCATTAGGAACAATATGGACGTCTGGCCACGCAACAACCCCTACGTTTACTATATTATCTTTCTAGTTTCCTCTCACATTTGCCTTTTAACTCATTTGTCAATAGTCCATGTGCCCCTATACCCACACCATTGTACATCTGTCAGACTGCCTAGATGAATAAATATCATGCTGCTTAGATGAATAAATATCTACAGATTGGGGGGGGCACATCTAAGCTACACAGAAGATAGACGTTGCCACGGTCAATCTTCCAGGGTTCGATTTAGCAGGTGTAGTATAGACCCACTACTCAGTGGTTCCCAAACTTTTCGGCATCACGCCCCCTTTTTGACTTTTGAAAAACCCTCGTGCCCCCCAGAAATAGTAGAAAAATCAATCAAAGCAGGAAAATGAGCAATACCAGGGCCAGGAAGGGAGGCTAACTAGGTTATAGAACACACATAATTTTATCAAAATGAAGGATAAGCTGAAGAAGGTGAAACATGGAGAAAGGACAGTGAAGGAAACTGACTTAAAGCAAATCTCAAAAGAAAAAAATTGAAATCATTAGGGTCAGTGTCCCCTGCTCAGTACACTGACCAACTCCCCTCTCTCTTGCCGGTAGGTGTCTGGCCAGAGAGAGGACAGGAGTGGGCTGAGGGTGCAGGGTCTCAGTGGAAGGGGTGAGTGAGAGGGATGGAGGTGTGGGGTCTCAGGAGGGTGGCGAGTGAGGGGACTGGTAGTGTGGAGTTTCAGCTTGGGGTGATTGAGTGAGGGGGCTAGGGATATGGGGTCTCAGTGGAGGGAGTGAATGAGGGGGATGAAGGTGCAGGGTCTTGGCAGCGTGGTGAGTGAGGGGGCTGGGGCTGTACTGGGAACCTGTGCAGCACTCCAGCCCTGCTTCCCCCCCTCCAGCCAAGACCTCCACCCCCCATCCTCCTCACTCACTGCCCTGCTGAGACCCCATCCCCTCACCCCCTCACTCACTGCCCTGCTGAGACCTTATCCCCTCACCCCCTCACTCACTGCCCTGCTGAGACCCCATCCCCTCACCCCCTCACTCACTGCCCTGGCTGAGACCCCATCCCCTCACCTCCTCACTCACTGCCCTGCTGAGACCCCATCCCCTCACCCCCTCACTCACTGCCCTGCTGAGACCCCATCCCCTCACCCCCTCACTCACTGCCCTGCTGAGAACTTATCCCTTACCCCCTCACTCATTGCCCTACTGAGACCCCATCCCCTCACCCCCTCACTCACTGCCCTGCTGAGACCCCATCCCCTCACCCCCTCACTCACTGCCCTGCTGAGACCCCATCCCTCATCCCCTCACTCACTGCCCTGCTGAGACCTTATCCCCTCACCCCCTCACTCACTGCCCTGCTGAGAACTTATCCCTCACCCCCTCACTCACTGCCCTGCTGAGACCCCATCCCCTCACCCCCTCACTCACTGCCCTGCTGAGACCCCATCCCTTCACCCCCTCACTCACTGCCCTGCTGAGACCCCATCCCCTCACTCCCTGCCCTGCTGAGACCCCATCCCTTCACACCCCCCTCACTCATTGCCCTGCTGAAACTCTGCACCCCCAGCCCCCTCACCTCCCTGCTGAGATCCTGCACCCCCAACCCCCTCACTCGCCTCCTTGAAGTGCATCCCTGTGCTGCTGTTCCTCCAGCTAG